>CM032157.1:29989231-30316987 GCA_018901935.1 Pugionium cornutum | reverse complement strand
CCTTCATTTATAAGCCTTTACTCAATGAGCAGCAATGATCAGTTTAGAATGATCATTTCAACTGGTCGATCAAGTTGACATGTATGTGCTAAATCGTCCGTCACTTTTTTTATAGCTCAGAATGACATGAATCCAATGCCCACGTTAAGATAGCTCAACTTTCTATATTGTTACAAGTTTTGAGACAGAAATAGATATGAAAAACCATCCAAATAATACAATCTATCTTAAACTGTGTGATGCCATGCATTATGCCTTATTTATAAGCATATACTCAATGAACACCAATGATTAGTTTAGAATGATCATATTAGCTAGTCGATCAACTTGACATGTCTACACTAAATCGTCCTTTTGATTTAGAGCTCTGAATGACATGAATCTGATTCCCACGTTGAGGTAGCTCATGTTTCTATATTGTGACAAAATTTGAGACATAAATAGATACGATAAAGCGTCGAAGTAATCGAATCTACCTAAAACTGCATGATGTCATGCATTGTGCATCATTTAAAAGCATTTAGTTAATGAGCATCAATGATCAGTTTAGAATGATCATTTTAACTGATCGATCAACTTGACATGTTTGTACTAAATCGTTCGTAACTTTTGATTTATAGCCCAGAATGACACGAACCCAATGCCCACGTTAATCTACCTTAATTTTCTATATTGTGATAAAATTCAAGACATAAATAGATACAACAATGCGTCCAAGTTATCCAATATATCTCAAACTACGTCATGCCATACATTATTCTTCATTTATAAGCCTCTAATCAATGAGCACCAACGATCAGTTAAGAATGATCATTTTATTTAGCCGATTAACATTACATGTCCGCACTAAATTATCCCTAACTTTTGATTTAGAGCAGAATGACACAAATCCGGTGCCCACGTTAAGCTAGCTTAATTTTCTATATTGTGATAAAATTTAATACTTACATTGCTTTGAAAAATCCTCGAAATAATCAAATCTATCAAAAATAATGTAATCCCATGCATTATGCTTCATTTATAAGCCCTTACTTAATAAGCATCATTGATCATTTTAACTGGCCGATCAACTTGACATATCTGCACCAAATTGTCCGTAAATTTTGATTTATCGCTCAGAATGACACGTATCCAATGCCCACGTTAAGCTAGCTCAATTTTCTATAATGTGACACAATTTGAAAAAGAAATGGCTATGACAAAGCGTCCAAATTATCCAATCTATCCCAAACTGCGTGATGCCATGCATTGGGTTTTATTTATTAGCCTTTACTCAATGAGCATCAATGATCAGTTTAGAATGATCATTTTAAGTGGCCGATTAACTTGACATGTCTGCACTAAATCGTGAGTAAATTTTGATTTATAGCTGATAGTGACACAAATCCAATGCCCACGATACGCTAGCTCAATTTTTTAAATTGTGACAAAATTTGAGATAAAAATAGGTACGAAAAACCATTCAAGTAATCCAATCTTTCCAAATTACGTGATGTCATGCATTGTGGTTTATTTATAAGCTTTTATTCAATGAGCAACAATGATCAATTTAGAATAATCATTTTAACAGGTCGATCAACTTGAAATGTTATAACTAAATCTTCCATAACATTTATTTATATCTCAGAATGACAAGAATTCAATGCCCACGTTAAGGTACCTAAATTTTCTATATTGTGACAAAATTGGATACCAAAATAGATACGATAAATCGTCCAAGTTATCCAATCTATCTCGAACTGCGTGATGCCATGCATTATGCTTCAATTATAAGCCTCTAATCAATGATCACCAATGATCAGTTAAGAATGATCATTTTAACTGGACGATCAACTTGACATGTTCGCAGTAAATCGTCTATAACTTTTGACTTAGAGCTCAGAATGCCACAAATCCAAATCCTACGTTAAGCTAGCTCAATGTTTTATATCGTGATAAAATTTAAAACTAAAATTGCTATGAAAAATCCTCCAATGAATCAAATCTATCAAAAACTGTGTAACGCTATGCATTATGATTCATTTATAAGCCCTTACTCAATGAGCACTAGTGATCAGTTTAGAATGACCATTTTAACTGGCCGATCAACTTGACATATCTGCACTAAATCGTTAGTAACTTTTGATTTATAGCTCACAATAACAAAAATCCAATGCCCACGATAAGCTAGCTCAATTTTTTAAATTGTGACAAATTTTGAGATAGAAATAGGTACTAAAAACCATTTACGTAATCCAATCTATCCAAATTACGTGATGTCATGCGTTGTGGTTTATTTATAAGCCTTTATTCAATGAGCACCAATGATCAATTTAGAATAATCATTTTAACAGGTCGATCAACTTGAAATGTTTGAACTAAATCTTCCATAACTTTTATTTTATATCTCAGAATGACAAGAATTCAATGCCCACGTTAAGCTACGTAAATTTTCTATATTGTGACAAAATTGGAGACCGAAATAGATACGACAAATCGTCCAAGTTATCCAATCTATCTCGAACTACGTGATGTCATGCATTATGCTTCAATTATAAGCCTCTAATCAATGATCACCAATGATCAGTTAAGAATGATCATTTTAAGTGGACGATCAACTGGACATGTTCGCACTAAATCGTCTGTAACATTTGATTTAGAGCTCAAAATGCCAAAAATCCAAAGCCTACGTTAAGCTTGCTCAAGTTTTTATATCGTGATAAAATTTAAAACTAAAATTGCTACGACAAATCCTCCAAGTAATCAAATCTATCAAAAACTATGTAACGCTATGCATTATGATTCATTTATAACCCTTACTCAATGAGCACCAGTGATCAGTTTAGAATGACCATTTTAATTGGCCGATCAACTTGACATATCTACACTAAATCATAAGTAAATTTTGATTTATAGCTAAATGACACGAATCCAATGCCCACAATAAGTTAGCTCAATTTTCTATATTGTGACATAATTTGAGAGAGAAATAGATAGGAGAAAATGTCCAAGTTTTCCAATCTACCAAAAAATGGGTGATGCCATGCATTGTGTTTCAATTATAAGCATTTACTCAATAAGCATCAATGATTAGTTTAGAATGATCATTTTAACTAGTTGATCAATTTGACATGTCAGCACCAAATCGTCCGAAACTTTTGATTTATAGTTCCGAATGACACGAATCCAATTCCCACGTTAAGCTAGCTCAATTTTCTATGTTTTGACAAGTTTTGAGGCAAAAATATATACAACAAAAAATACAAGTAATCCAATCTATCCACATTGCGTAATGCCATGCATTGTGCTTTATTTATAAGCCTTTACTCAATGAGCATCAATGACCTGTTTAGAATGATCATTTTAATTGGCTGTTCAACCTGACATGTGTGCACTAAATAGTCTGTAACTTTTGATTTATAGCTCAGAATGTCACGAATCCAATGCCCACGTTAAGCTAGCTCAATTTTCTATATTGTGACAAAATTGGAGACAGGAATAGATACGACAAAACGTCCAGTTATCCAATCTCTCTCGAACTGTGTGATGCCATCCATTATGCTTCACTTATAAGCCTCTAATCAATGAGCATCAATGATCAGTTAAGAATGATCATTTTAACTGACCGATTAACTTGACATGTTCGCACTAAATTGCTCCTAATTTTGATTTAGAACTTAGAATGACACAAATCCAAAGCCCATGTTAAGCTAGCTCAATTTTCTATATTCTGATAAAATTTAAGACTAAAATTGCAACGAAAAATCCTCCAAGTAATCGAATCTACCAAAAAATGTATAACGCCATGCATTATGATTCATTTTAAGCCCTTACTCAATGAGCACAAGTGATCAGTTTAGTATGACCATTTTAACTGGACGATCATTTTGACATGTCTGCACTAAATCGTAAGTAATTTTTTATTTATAGCTAAGAATGATATGAATCCAATGACCACGTTACGCTAGCTCAATTTTCTATATTGTGACAAAATTTGAGACAGAAATAGATAGGACAAAGTGTCCAAGTTATCCAATCTACCCAAAAATGTATGATGCCATGCATTGTGCTTCATTTATAAGCCTTTACTCAATGAGCATCAATGATCAGTTTAGAATGATCATTTGAACGGGTCGATCAACTTGACATATCTGCACTAAATCATCTAAAACTTTGATTTATAGCTCAGAATGACACGAATCCAACTCACACGTTAATCTAGCTCAATTTTCTATGTTGTGACAAGTTTTGAGACAGAAAGAAATATGACAAAGAATACAAGTAATCCATTCTATCCAAACTGTGTAAGGCCATGCATTGTGATTTATTTATAAGCCTTTACTCGATGAGCATCAATGATCATTTTAGAATGATATTTTTCATTGGCTAATCAACCTGACATGTAGCACGAAATCGTCTGTAACCTTTGATTTATAGCTGAAAATGATACGAATTCAATGCCCACGTTAAGCTAGCTCAATTTTCTATATTGCGACAAAATTGGAGACTTAAATAGATACGACAAAGCGTCCAAGATATCCAATCTATCTCGAACTGCATGATGCCATGCATTATATGCTTCACTAATAAACCTCTAATCAATGTGCACTAATGATCAGTTAATAATGATCATTTTAACTCACCGATCAACTTGACATGTTCGCATTAAATCGTTTGTCACTTTTGATTTAGAGCTCATAATTACACAAATCCAAAGCCCACGTTAAACTAGCTCAATTTTCTATATTGTGATAAAATTTAAGACTAAAATTGCTACAATAAATCTTTCAAGTAATCATATTTATCAAAAACAGTGTAACACAAGGCATAATGCCTCATTTATAAGCGTTTCCTCAATGAGCACCAGTGATCAGTTTAGATTGACCATTTTAACTGGCCGATCAACTTGCAAATCGTATGTAATTTTTGATTTATAGCTCAGAATGGCACGATTCTAGTCCCCACATTAAGCTAGCTCAATTTTCTATAGTGTGACAAAATTTGTAACAAAAACAGATAAAACAAAGTGTCCAACTTATCCAATCTACCCAAAACTGTGGGATGCCATGCATTGTGCTTCATTTATAAGCCTTTTTTCCATTAGCATCAATGATCAGTTTATAATGATCATTTTAACTAGTCGATCAACTTGACGTATTCGCACTAAATCGTCCGAAACTATGGATTTATAGGTCCGAATGACACGAATCCAATTCCCACATTAAACTAGCTCAATTTTCTATGTTGTGACAAGTTTTGATACAGAAATAGATACAACAATGCATCCAAGAAATCCAATCTATCCAAACTGTGTAATGCCATGCATTGTGTTTTATTTATAAGCCTTTACTCAGTGAGCATCAATGATCAGTTTAGAATGATCATTTTAATTGGCTGATCAACTTGACATGTCTACAATAAATCGTCCGTAACTTTTGACTTATAGCTAAGAATGACACAAATTCAATGTCCACGTTAAGCTTGCTCAATTTTCTATATTGTGACAAAATTTGAGACTGAAATAGATATGACAAAGCGTCCAAGTTATCCAATCTATCTTGAACTGCGTGATGCCATGCATTATGCTTCATTTATAAGCCTCTAATCAATGAGCCCCAATGATTAGGTAAGAATGATCATTTTAACTGGCCGATCAACTTGACATGTCCGCGCTAAATCGTCCGTAACTTTTGATTTAGAGATCAGAATGACACATTTCCAAAGCCTAAGTTAAGCTAGCTCAATTTTCTATATTATTATAAAATTTAAGACTTTAATTGCAACGACAAATCTTCTGAGTAATCAGATCTATCAAAAACTGCGTAACACCATGCATTATGATTCATTTATAAGCTCTTAGTCAATGAGCACCAACGATCAGTTTAGAATGACCATTTTAACTGGCCGATCAACTTGATATGTCTACACTAAATTGTAAGTAATTTTTGATCTATTTCTCAGAATGACACGAATCCAATGCCCATGGTAAACTAGCTCAATTTTCTATAATGTGACAAAATTTGAGATAGAAATATATAGGACAAAGTGTCCAAGTTATCCAATGTACCCAAAAATTCATGATGCCATGCATTGTGTTTCATTTATAAGCTTTTACCTAATGAGCATCAATGATCAGTTTAGAATAATCATTTGAACTCGTCGATCAACTTGACATATCAACACTAAATCGTCCGAAACTTTTGATTTATTGCTCTGAATTACACGAATCCAACTCCAACGTTAAGCTAGCTCAATTTTCTATGTTGTGAGAAGTGTTGAGACAGAAAGAGATATGACAAAGAATACAAGTAATCCAATCTATCCAAACTGTGTAATGCCATGCATTTTGCTTTATTTATAAGCTTTACTAAATGAGCATCAACGATCAGTTTAGAATGATCATTTTCATTGGCTAATCAACGTGACATGTCTGCACTAAATCGTCTGTAACTTTTGATTTGTAGCTGTGAATGATACAAATCCAATGCCCACGTTAAGCTACCTCAATTTTCAATACTGTGACAAAATTGGTGACCAAAATAGATACAACAAAGCGTCCAAGATATCCAATCTATCTCGAACTGCATGATGCCATGCATTATATGCTTCACTTATAAACCTCTAATCAATGAGCACTAGTGATCAGTTAATAATGATCATTTTAACTCACCGATCAACTTGACATGTTCGCACTAAATATGTCCGTAACTTTTGATTTAGAGCTCATAATGACATAAATCTAAAGCCCACGTTAGGCTAGCTCAATTTTCTATATTGCAATAAAATTTAAGACTAAAATTGCTACGACAAATCCTCCAAGTAATCAAATCTATCAAAAACTGCGTAACGCCATGCATTATGCTTCATTTATAAGCATTTACTCAATGAGCGCCAGTGATCAGTTTAAAATGACCATTTTAACTGGCCGATAAACTTGACATATCTGCACTAAATTGTTTAGAACTTTTGATTTATGGCTCAGAATGACACGAATTCAATGCCTACGTTAAGCTTGCTCAATTTTCTATATTGCGACAAAATTTGAGACTGAAATAGATATGACAAAATGTCCAAGTTATGCAATCTATCTCGAACCGCCTGATGCCATGCATTAGGCTTCATTTATAACCCTCTAATCAATGAGCCCCAATAATTAGTTAAGAATGATCATTTTATCTGGCCGATCAACTTGACATGTCCGCGCTAAATCGTCCGTAACTTTTGATTTAGAGATCAGAAGGACACATTTCCAAAGCCCACGTTAAGCTAGTTCAATTTTCTATATTATTATAACATTTAAGACTATAATTGCAACGACAAATCCTCTGAGTAATCAAATCTATCAAAAACTGCGTAACACCATGCATTATGATTCATTTATAAGCTCTTAGTCAATGAGCACCAGGGATCAGTTTAGAATGACCATTTTAACTGGCCGATCAACTTGATATGTCTGCACTAAATTGTAAGTAATTATTGATTTATTTCTCAGAATGACACGACTCCAATGCCCACGGTAAACTAGCTCAATTTTCAATAATGTGACAAAATTTGAGATAGAAATAGATAAGACAGAGTGTCCAAGTTATCCAATGTACCCAAAAATTCATGATGCCATGCATTGTGTTTCATTTATAAGCTTTTACCCAATGAGCATTAATGATCAGTTTAGAATAATCATTTGAACTAGTCGATCAACTTGACATATCAGCACTAAATCGTCTGAAACTTTTGATTTATTGCTCTGAATTACACGAATCCAACTCCAAGTTAAGCTAGCTCAATTTTCTATGTTGTGACAAGTTTTGAGACAGAAAGAGATACGACAAAGAATACAAGTAATCCAAACTATCCAAACTGCGTAATGCCATGCATTGTGCTTTATTTATAAGCCTTTACGCAATGAGCATCAATGATCAGTTTAGAATGATCATTTTAATTGGCTAATCAACGTGACATGTCTGCACTAAATCGTCTGTCACTTTTGATTTGTAGCTGTGAATGATACGAATCCAGTGCCCACGTTAAGCTAGCTCAAGTTTCAATAATGTGACAAAATTGGTGACTGAAATAGATACGACAAAGCCTCCAAGATAACCAATCTATCTCGAACTGCATGATGCCATGCATTATATGCTTCACTTATAAACCTCTAATCAATGAGCACTAGTGATCAGTTAATAATGATCATTTTAACTCACCGATCAACTTGACATGTTAACACTAAATATGTCCATAACTTTTGATTTAGAGCTCATAATGACACAAATCCAAAGCCCACGTTAAGCTAGCTCAATTTTCTATATTGCAATAAAATTTAAGACTAAAATTGCTACGACAAATCCTCCAAGTAATCGAATCTATCAAAAACTGTGTAACGCCATGCATTATGCTTCATTTATAAGCGTTTACTCAATGAGCACCACTGATCAGTTTAAAATTACCATTTTAACTAGCCGATCAACTTGAAATGTCTGCACTAAATCGTATGTAATTTTTGATTTATAGCTCAGAATGATACGAATCCAATCCCCACATTAAGCTAGATCAATTTTCTATATTGTGACAAAATGTGAGAGAAAAATGGATACGACAAAGTGTCCAACTTATCCAATCTACCCAAAATTGCATGATGCCATGCATTGTGCTTCATTTGTAAGCCTTTACTCAATGAGCATCAATGCTCAGTTTAAAATGATCATTTTAACTGGCCGATCAACTTAACATATCTGCTATAAATCGTCTGTAACTTTTGATTTATAACTCAAAATGACACGAATCCATTGCCCAACTTAAACTAGCTCAATTTTTCTATATTGTGAAAAAAATTTGAGACAAAAATAGATCGCAAAAAGCTTCCAAGTTATGCAATCTATCCCAAACTGCGTTATGACATGCATTTTGCTTATTTATAAGCCTTTAATCAATGAGCACCAATTATCAGTTAAGAACGATATTTTTAACTGGTGGATCAACTTGACATGTTTGTACTAAATCGCCAATAACTTTTGATTTGGAGCTCAGAATGACACAAATCCAAATCCCACGTTATGCTAGCTCAATTTTCTATATTGTGACAAATTTTGAGATTGAAATAGATACGACAAACTGTATAAGTTATCCAATCCATCCCGAAGTGCGTGATGTTTTGCATTGTGCTTCATTTATAAGCCTATACTCAGTGAGCACCATTGATCAGTTAAGAATGATCATTTTAACTGTTCGATCAACTTGACATGTACGCACTAAATCGTCCGTAACTTTTGACTTATAGCTCATAATGACACATATCCTAAGCCCACATTAACATAGCTCAATTTTCTATATTGTGACAAAGTTTAAGACAGAAGTAGATACGACAAAGCGTCCAAGTAATCCAATCTATCCAAAACTGCTTCATACCATGCATTGTGTTTCATTTATAAGCCTTTACTCAATGAGCATCATTTAGAATGATCATTTTAACTTCCAGATCAATTTCACTCGTCTGCACTAAATCGTCCGTAACTTTGGATATAGAGCTCACAATGACACAAATCCGAAGCTCACGTTAAGCTAGCCTAATTCTCTTTATTGTGACAAAATTTGAGATAATAATAGATTCCACAAAGCATCCAAGTAATCCAATCAGTCCAAAAAATTGTCATGCCATGCATTGTGGTATATTTATAATCTGTTACTCACTTAGCATCAATGATCAGTTTAACTGGCCGATCAACTTGACATGTCCACACTAAATCGTCCGTAACTTTTGATTTAGAGCTCCGAACGACACAAATCCAAAGCTCATGTTAAGATATCTCAATTTTCTATATTGTAAAAAAATTTGAGACAGAAATAGATTCAACAATGCAATTAAGTAATCCGATCTATCCAAAGCTGTTTCATGCCATACATTGTGCTTCATTTATAAGCATTTACTCAATGAGCATCAATGATCATTTTAACTGGACGATCAACTTGAGATGTCAGCATTATGTTGTTCATAACTTTTGATTTTTAGCTCCGAATGACACGAATCTAATACCCCCATTAAGCTTACTCAATTTTCAATAGTGTGAAAAAACTTGAGATAGAAATAGATTCGACAAAGCGTCCAAGTAATCCAATCTATCCAGAACTGCGTCTTGCCATGCATTGTGCTTCATTAATAAGCCTTTACTCAATGAGCATCAATGACCAGTTTAAAATGATCATTTTAAATGGCAGATCAACTTGACATGTCTGTACTAAATTGTACGTAACATTGGATATAGAGCTCATAATGACACAAATCCAAAACCCACGTTAAGTTAGTTCAATTTTCTATATTGTGACAAAATTTGATATAGAAATAGATTCGACAAAGCATTCAAGTAATCCAATATATCCAACACTGCTTCATGCCAAGCATTGTGCTTCATTTATATGCCTTTACTCAATGAGCATAAATGATCAGTTTAGAATGATCATTTTAACTGTCGGATCAACTTGACATGTCTGCACTAAATCATCAGTAACTTTTGATTTGGAGCTCAGAATGACACGAATCCAAAGCCCACGTTAAGCTAGTTAAATTTTCTATATTGTGATAAAATTTGAGACAGAAGTAGATTCAACTAAGCATCCAAGTAATGCAATCTATCCAAAACTGCGTCTTGCCATGCATCGTGCTTTATTAATAAGCCTTTACTCAATGAGCATCAACGATCAGTTTAGAATGATCATTTTAACTGGCCGATCAACTTGGTATGTCTGTATAAAATTGTCCATAACTTTGGATTTAGAGCTCAGAATGACACAAATCGAAACCCCACGTTACGCTAGCTTATATTTATATATTGTGACAAAATTTGTGAGAAAAATAGATTTGACAAATCGTCCAAGTAATCCAATATATCCGAAACTGCGCCATTCCATGCATTGTGCATCATTTATAACCTTTACTCAATTAGCATCAATGACTAGTTTAGAATGATCATTTTAACTGACTGATCAACTTGACATGTCTGCGCTATATCGTTTGTAACTTTGTAGTTATAGCTCAAAATTACATGAATACAATGTCCATGTTAAGCTAGCTCAATTTTCTATAATGTGAATAAATTTGAGAAATAAATAGATTCGAAAAAGCGTCCAAGTAATCCAATCTATTCAAAACTGCGTGATGCCTTGCATTGTGCTTCATTTATAAGTCGTTTCCCATTGAGCATCGATGATCAGTTTAGAATGATCATTTTAACTAGCCGACCAAGTTGACTTGTCCGCACCAAATCTTCCGTAACTTCAGATTTAGAGCTCAGAATGACACAAATCTCAAAGCCCACGTTATGCTAGACTAATTCTCTATATTGTGACAAAATTTTAGACAGAAAGAGATTCGACAAAGCATCCAAGTAAACCAATCTATCCAAAACTTCTTCATGCCATGCATCGTGCTTCATTTATATGCCTTTACTCAATGAGCATAAATGATCAGTTTAGAATGATCATTTTAACTGGCGGATCAACTTTACATGTCTACACTAAATCATCTATAACTTTTAATTTGGAGCTCAGAATGACATGAATTCAAAGCCCACGTTAAACTAGTTCAATTTTCTACATTGTGATAAATTAGAGACAGAAATAGATTCGACAAAGTATCCAAGTAACGCAATCTATCCAAAACTGTGTCTTGCCAAGCATTGTGCTTCATTAATAAGCCTTTACACAATGAGCATAAGTTTAGAATGATCATTTTAACCGGCTAATCAACTTCACATGTATGCACTAAATCATCCGTAACTTTGGATTTAGAGCTCATAATGACACGAATCGAAAGCCCACATTAATCTAGCTCAATTTTCTATATTGTAATAAAATTTGAGTCAAAAATAGATTTGACAAAGCATTCAAATAATCCAATTTATCCAAAACTGCGTCATGCCATGCATTTTGTTTCATTGATAAACCTTTACTAAATGAGCATCAATGATCAATTTAGAATGATCATTTTAACTCGCCGATCAACTTGACATATCTGCACTATATCGTCTGTAACTTTTGATTTATAGCTTGGAATGACACGAATCGACTGCCCACATAAAGCTAGCTCTATTTTCAATAGTGTGAAAAAATTTGAGACAGCAATAGATTGAGCAAAGCGTCCAAGTAATCCAATCTATCGAAAACTACATCATGCTTGGCATTGTGCTTCATTTATATTTCTTTACTCAATGAGCATCAATGATCAGTTTAGAATGATCATTTTAACTGGCCGATCAACTTGACATGTCCGCACTACATCATCCGTAACTTTTGTTTTAGACCTCAGAATGACACAAATCAAAAGCCCACATTAAGCTAGCTCAATTTTCAATATTGTGATGAAAGTTGAAACAGAAATAAATTTGATAAAGCGTCCAAGTAATCCAATATATCCAAAACATCGTCATGCCTTGTATTGTGCTTCATTTATAAGCCTTACTCAAAGATCAGCATCAATGATCAATTAGAATGATCATTTTAACTTGCCGATCAACTTGATATGTCTGCACTAAATTGTCCCTAACTTTGGATATAGAGCTCAGAATGACAAAAATCCAAAGCCCACATTAAGCTAGCTCAATTTTCTATATTGTGATAAAATTTGAGACAAATAGATTCAACAAAGTGTCCAAGTAATCCAATATATCCAAAACTGCTTCATGCCAAGCATTGTGCTTGATTTATATGCCTTTACTCAATGAGCATAAATGATCAGTTTAGAATGATACGAATCCAATACCCACGTTAAGCCAGCTCAAGTTTCTATATTGTGACAAGATATAGACAGAAATAGATTCGACAAAGTGTCCAAGTAATCCAATCGATCCAAAACTGCACGATGTCATGGATTGTGTTTCATTTATAAGCCTTTATTCAAAGAGCATCAACGATCAGTTTAGAATGGATCATTTTAACTAGGTTATCAACTTGACATGTGAGCATTAAATTGGCCATAACATTTGGTTTATAGCTTAGAATGACACGAATACATTGCCCACATTAAGTTCGCTAAATTTCTATATTATGACAAAATTTGAGACACAAATAGATTCAACAAAAGTTCCAATTAATCCAATCTATCCAGAACTGCTTCATGGCATGCATTGTGCTTCATTTATAAGCATTTACTTAATGAGCATCAATGATCAGTTTAGAACGATCATTTTAACTGACCAATGAACTTGACATGGCTGCACTAATTCGTCCGTAACTTTTGATTTATAGCCCAGAATTACACGAATCCAATTCCCATGTTAAGCTAGCTCAATATTCTATGCTGGGAAATATTTTGAGACCGAAATACATACGACAAAGTATCCTAGTTATCCAATCTTTCCAAACTACGTGATGCCATGTATTTTGCTTCATTTATAAGCATTTACTCAATGAGCATCAATGATAAGTTTAGAATGATCATTTTAACTGGCAGATCAACTTGACATGTCTGCACCAATTCGTCCGTAACAATTTATTTATAGCTCAGAATGACACGAATCCATTGCCCATGTTAAGCTAGCTCAATTTTTTATATTGTGACAAATTTTGAGAGGAAAATAGATTCGACATAGTGTCCAAGTATTCCAATCTATCCAAAATTACGTTATTCCATGCATCGTGTTTCATTAATAACCCTTGACTCAATGAGCATTAATGATCAGTTTAGAATAATCATTTTAACTGGCCTATCAACTTGACATGTCTGCAATAAATCATCTGTAACTTTTGATTTACAGCTCAGAATAAGTCGAATCTAATGCCCACGTTAAGCGAGCTCAATTTTCTATTTTGTGACGAAATTTGAGAGATAAATAGATTCGACAAAGCATCCAAGTAATCCAATCTATCCAAAACAGCGTCATGCCTTGCATTGTGCTTCATTTATAAGCCGTTAGTCAATGAGCATCAGTGATTAGTTTAGAATAATCATTTTAACTGGTGGATCAACTTGACATGTCTGCAATAAATCGTCTTTAACTTTTGATTTATAGCTCAGAATGACATGAATCCAATGGCCACGTTAATCTAGCTCAATTTTCTATATTGTGACAAAATTTGAGACCGAAATAAATTTGACAAAACATTCAAGTAATCAAATCTTTCCAAAACATTGTCATGCCTTGCATTGTGCTTCAGTTATAAGACGTTACTCAGTGAGCAGCATCCATAATTAGTTTAGAATGATCATTTTAACTCGCCGATCAACTTGACATGTCCTCACTAAATCGTCCATAACTTTTGATTTAGAGCTCAGAATGACACAAATCCAAAGCCCACGTTAAGATATCTCAATTTTCTATATTGTGAAAAACTTTGAGACAGAAATAGATTCGACAAAGCATCCAAGTAATCAAATCTTTCCAGAACTGCTTAATGCCATGCATTGTGATTCATTTATAAGCCTTTACTAGTTGAGCATGAATGATCAGTTTCGAAGGATCATTTTAACTCGCCAATCAACTTAACATTTCTGCATTATATCATCCATAACTTTTGATTGATAGCTCTGAATGACACGAATCGAATGCTCATGTTAAGCTAGCTTAATATTCTATATTATGACAAAATTTGAGACAGAAATAGATTCGATAAAGCGTCCAAGTAATCCAATTTATCCAAAACTGCATCATGCCATGAATTGTGCTTCATTTATAAGTCTTTACTCAATTGGCATCAATGATCAGTTTAGAATGATCGTTTTAAGTTGCCGATCAACTTGACATGTCTGCACTATATCGTCCATAACTTTTGATTTATTGCTCAAAATAACAAGATTTGAATGCCCACGTTAAGCTAGCTCAATTTTCTATATTTTGACAAATGGAGACAGATATACATTCGACAAAGCTTCCAAGTAATCCAATCTATCCAAAACTGCGTCTTGCCATGCATTGTGCTTCATTAATAAGCCTTTACTCAATGAGCATCAATGATCAGTTTAGAATGATTATTTTAACTAGCCGATCAACTTGAAATGTCTGCACTAAATTGCCCATAACTTTGGACATGGAACTCAAAATAACACAAATCCAAAGCCCACGTAAAGCCAGCTCAATTTTCTAGATTGTCACAACATTTGAGACAGAAATAGATTAAAACATCCAAGTAATTCAATATATCAAAAACTTTGTCATGCCTTGCATAATGCTTCATTTATAAGTTGTTACTCAATGAGCAACATCAATTATCAGTTTAAAATGGATCATTTTAACTAGCTGCTCAACTTGACATTAGAGCCTTAAATCGGCCGTAACATTTGATATATAGCTTAGAATGACACGAATCCATTGCCCACGTTAAGTTACCTCAATTTTCTATATTGTGAACAAAATTTGAGACAGAAATAGATTCGACAAAGCGTACAAGTAATCCAATCTATCCAAAACTGCGTCTTGCCATGCATTGGCTTTCATTAATAATCCTTTACTCAATGAGCATCAATGATCAGTTTAGCATGATCATTTTAACTGGCCCATCAACATGACATGTCTGCACTAAATCGTTTGTAATTTTGGATTTAGAGATCGAATGAGACAAACCCAAACCCCACGTTAATCTAGCTCAGTTTTCAATATTGTAAAAAAAATTTGAGTCAAAAATAGATTCGACAAAGCATCAAAGTTATCCAATCTATCCGAAACAGCGCCATGCCATGCATTGTGCTTCATTGATAAGCCTTTACTAAATGAGCATCAATGATCAGTTTAGAATGATCATTTGAACTGGCCGATCAACTTGACATGTCTACACTATATCGTCCGTAACTTTTCATTTATAGCTCAGAATGACACGAATCCAATGCCCACGTAAAGTCAGCTCAATTTTCTATATTGTTATAAAATTTGAGACAGAAATTGATTCGAGCATCCAAGTAATCCAATCTATCCAAAACTGTGTCATGGCTTGCATTGTGCTTCATTTATAAGCCATTACTCAATGAGCATCAATGATGATTTCAGAAAATCATTTTAACTGGCGATCAACTTGACATGTCCGCACTAAATCGTCTGTAACGTTTGATTTAGAGCTCATAATGACACAAATCCAAAGCCCACATTAAGCTAGCTCAATTTTCTATATTGTGACAAAATTTGAGACAGAAATAGATTCGAAAAAATGTCCAAGTAATCCAATCTATCCAAAACTGCTTCATGCCATGCATTGTGCTCCATTTATATGCCTTTACTCAATGAGCATCAATAATCAGTTTAGAATGACCCTTTTAACTGGCCGATCAACTTGACATGTCTGCAGTATATCGTCTGTAACCTTTCATTTCTAGTCATAATGACACAAATCCAATGCCCACGTAAACCCAACTCAATTTTCTATATTGTTATAAAATTTGAGACAGAAATAGATTCGACAAGGCATACAAATAATCCAATCTATCCAAAACTGTGTCATGCCGTGCATTATGCTTCATTTATAAGCCATTACTCAATAAGCATCAATGAGCATCAATGATGAGTTTAGAAAATAATTTTAACTGGCCGATCAACTTGACATGTCTGCACTAAATCGTCTGTAACTTTTGATTTCGAGCTCGGAATGACACAAATCCATAGCCACATTAAGCTAGCTCAATTTTCTATATTGTGACAAAATTTTAGATAGAAATAGACTCGAAAAAGCATCCAAGTAATCCAATCTATCCAAAACTGCTTCATGCCATGCATTGTGCTCCATTTATATGCCTTCACTCAATGAGCATCAATGATCAGTTTAGAATGATCATTTTAACTAGCCGATCAACTTGACACACTAAATCGTCCGTAACTTTTGATTTAGAGCTCAGAATGACAAAAATCAAAACCCACGTTAGTCTACCTCAGTTTTCAATATTGTTATCAATTTTGAGACAGAAATAGATTCGACAAAGCATCCATGTAATGCAATATATCCAAAACATCGTCATGCCATGCATTGTGCTTCATTTATAAGGTGTTACACAAAGAGCAACATCAGTGATCAGTTTAGAATGATCATTTTAACTGGACGATCAACTTGACATGTCTGCACTAAATCGTCCCTAACTTTGGATATAGAGCTTAGAATGACACAAATCCAAAGCCCACATCAAGCTAGCTCTATTTTTTATATTGTGATAAAATTTGAGACAGAAAAAGAATCCACAAAGTGTCCAAGTAATCCAATATATCCAAAACAGCTTCATGCCAAGCATTGTGCTTCATTTATATGCCTTTACTCAATGAGAATAAATGATCAGTTTATAATGATACGAATCCAATGTCCACATTAAAGTATCTCAATTTTCTATATTGTGAAACAATTATAGACAGAAATAGATACGACAAAGTGTCCAAGTAATCCAATCGATCCAAAACTGCATGATGCCATGCATTGTGCTTCATTTATAAGCCTTTATTAAGAGAGCATCAATGATCAGTTTAGAATGGATCATTTTAACTAGTTGATCAACTTGACATGTGAGTACTAAATCGGTTGTAACATTTTATTTATAGCTTAGAATGACACTAATCCATTGCCACGTTAAGTTACCTCAATTTTCTATGTTGTGACAAAATTTGAGACATAAATAGATTCGACAAAGTGTTCAAGTAATCCAATCAATCCAAAACTGTGTCTTGCCATGCATTGTGTTTCATTAATAAGCCTTTTTTCAATTAGCATCAATGATCAGTTTAGAGTGATCATTTTAACTGGCCGATCAACTTGACATGTGTGCACTAAATCGTCCGTAACTTTGGGTTTAGAGCTCCAACGACACAAATCTAGAGCCACGTTAATCTAGCTCAATTTTCTATATTGTAACAAAATTTGAATCAAAAATAGATTCGACAAAGCATCCAAGTAATCCAATCTATCCGAAACTGCGCCATGCCATGCATTGTGCTTCATTGATAAGTCTTTACTAAATGAGCATCAATGATCAGTTTAGAATGATCATTTTAACTGGCCGATCAATTTGATATATCTGCACTATATCGTCCGTAACTTTTAATTTATAGCTCAGAATGACACGAATCCAATGCCCACGTAAATTCAGCTCATTTTCTATATTGGGACAAAATTTGAGACAGAAATAGATTCGACAAAGCATCTAAGTAATCCAATCAATCCAAAACTGCATCATGCCTTGCATTGTGCTTCATTGATAAGCCTTTACTAAATGAGCCTCAATGATCAATTTAGAATGATCATTTTAACTGGCCGATCAACTTGATATATCTGCACTATATCCTCCGTAACTTTTGATTTATAGCTCAAAATGACATGAATCCAAAGCCCACATTAAGCTGTTCAATTTTCTAGATTGTGAAAATATTTGAGACTGAAATAGATTGACAAAGTGTCCAAGTAATCCAATCTGTCCAAAACTGCGTCATGCCATGCATTGTGCTTCATTTATAAGCCTTTACTTAATGAGCATAAATGATCGCTTAGAATGATCATTTTAACTTGGCCGATCAACTTGACACACTAAATCGTCCAGAACTTTTGATTTGGAGCTCAGAATGACACAAATCAAAAGCCCACGTTGAGCTAGCTCGATGTTCAATATTGAGATAAAATTTGAGACAGAAATAGGTTCGAAAAAGCATCCAAGTAATGCAATATATCCAAAACATCGTCATGCCTTACATTGTGCTTCATTTATAAGGTGTTACACAAAGAGCAGCATCAATGATCAGTTTAGATTGATCATTTTAACTGGCTGATCAACTTGACATGTCTGCACTAAATCGTCCCTAACTTTGGATATAGAGCTCAGCATGACACAATCCAAAGCTCATGTTAATCTAGCTCAATTTTCTATATTGTGATAAAATTTGAGACCAAAATAGATTCGACAAAGCGTACAAGTAATCCAATCTATCCAAAACTGCGTCATGCCATGCATTGTACTTCATTTATTAGCCTTTACTTAATGAGCATCAATGATCATATTAGAATGATCATTTAAAATTGTCGATCAACTTGACATGTCTGCACTATATCGTCCGTAACTTTTGATTTATAGCTCAAAATGACACGAATCCAATGCCTACGTTAAGCTAGCTCAATTTTTTTATATTGGAACAAAATTTGAGACAGAAATAGATTTCACAAATCGTCCAAGTAATCCAATATATATTTAAAACTGCATCATGCCATGCATTGTGTTTCATTTATAAGCCTTTATTCAATGAGCACCAATGATCATTTTAGAATGATCATTTTAAATGGCCGATCAACTTGACATGTCCGCACAGAATCGTCCGGAACTTTTGATTTAGAGCTCAGAATGACCCAAATCCAAAGCCCACGTTAAGCTAGCTCAATTTTCTATATTGTGACCAAATATAGGACAAAAATAGATTCTACATAGCATACAAGTAATCCAATCTATCCAAAACTGCTTCATGCCACGCATTGTGCTTCATTTATATGCCCTTACTCAATAAGCAACAATGATCAGCTTAGAATGATCATTTTAACTAGCCGATCAACTTGACATGTCCGCACTAAATCATCTGTAACTTTTCATTTAGAGCTCAGAATGACACGAATGTATTGTGCCATATTTTGAGACTAAAATGGATACGACAAAGTATCCAAGTAATCCAATCTTACCCAAAATACGTGATGTCATGAATTACATTTCAGTTAAAAGTATTTACTCAATGATCACCAATGACATGTCTGCACTAAATTGTTCGTAATTTTTGATTTAAATCATAGAATGACACAAATCAAATGCCCATGTTAAGCTACCTCAAGTTTTTATATTGTGACAAAATTATAGACAGAAATATATAGATATGAAAAAGCGTCCAACTAATCCAATCGGTCCACAACTTCACGATGTCATGCATTGTGCCTCATTTATAAGCCTTTATTCAATGAGCATCAATGATCAGTTTAGAATGGATCACTTTAACTAGCCGATCAACATGACATGCCAGCACTAAATTTTGCGTAACATTTGATTTATGGCTCAGAGTGACACGAATCCATTGTCCACATTAAGTTAGCTCAATTTTCTATATTATTAAAAAATTTGAGACAGAAATAGATTCGACAAAGGGTCCAACTAATCCAATATATCCGAAACGGCGTCATGCTATGCATTGTGCTTCATTAATAAGCCTTTTTTCAATGAGCATCAATGATCAGTTTAGAATGATCATTTTAACTGGACGATCAACTTGACATGTATGAACTAAATCATCCGTAACTTCTGATTTAGAGCTTAGAATGACACGAATCCAAAGCCCATGTTAAGCTAGGTCAAATTTCTATATTAAGACAAAATTCGAGACAAAAATGGATTTGACAAAGCATCCAAGTAATCCAATCTATCCATAACTGCATCTTGCCATGCATTGTGCTTCATTAATAAGTCTTTACTCAATGAGCATCACTGATCAGTTTAATGATCATTAACTGGCAGATCAACTTGACATTTATGCACTATATCGTCCGTATCTTTTGATTTATAGCTTAGAAAGACGCGAATCCAAAGCCCACGTTAAGCTAGTTCAATTTTCTATATTGTGACAAAATCTGAAACAATAATTTATTTGAGAAAGTGTCCAAGTAATCCAATCTATCCAAAACTGTGTCATGCCATGCATTGTGCTTCATTTATAAACCTTTACTTAATGAGCGTCAATCATCAGTTTAAAATGATCATTTTAACTGACAGATCAACTTGACATGTTTGCACTAAATCGTCCGTAACTTTTGATTTATAGCTCAGAATGACACGAGTCCTATGCCCATGTTAAGCTAGCTCAATATTCTATATTGTGACATATTTTGAGACCAAAATAGATACGACAAGGTATCCAAGTAATCCAAACTTACCCAAAATACGTGATGCCATGCATTATGTTCGTTTATAAGTCTTAATTCAATGAGCACGAATGATCAGTTTAGAATAAACATATTAACTTGCCAATCAACTTGACATGTCAGCACTAATTTGTTCGTAACTTTTGATTAGAGCTCACAATGACATGATTCCAATTCCGACGTTAAGCTACCTCAACTTTCTATATTGTGACAAAAGTATAGACAGAAATGGATAAGATAAAGCGTACAAGAAATCCAATCGATCCAAAACTGCATGATGCCATGCATTGTACTTCGTTTTGTAAGACTTTATTCAATGAGCATCAATGATCAGTTTAGATTGGATCATTTTAACTAGCCTATCAACATGACATGTCAACACTAAATCGTCCATATATTTCGATTTATAGATCAGAATGACACGAATCCAATTCCCACGTTAAGCTAACTCAATTTTCTATATTATGACCAAATTTGAGACATAAATAGATTTGACAAAGCGTCCAACTAATCCAATCTATCCAAAACCGCGTCATGCCTTGCATTGTGCTTCATTTATAAGCCCTTACTCAATGATCATCAATGATAAGTTTAGAATGATCATTTTAACTGGCTGATCAACTTGACATATCCACACAAAATCGTCTGTAACTTTTGATTTATATCTCAGAATTACACAAATCCAAAGCGCACGTTAAGCAGGCACAATTTTCTATATTTTGAAAATTTTGAGTCAGAAATAGATTCGACAAAGCATCCAAGTAATCCAATCTATCCAAAACTGCTTCATGCCGTGCATTGTGCTTCATTTATATGCATTTACTCAATGAGCATTAATTATCAGTTTAGAATGATCATTTTAACTGGCCGATAAACTTGACATGTCCGCACTAAATCATCCGTAACTTTTGATTTAGATCTCAGAATGACTCGAATCAAAACCCCACATTAAGCTAGTTCAATTTTCTATATTGTGACAAAATTTGAGACAGAAATAGATTTGACAAAGCGTCCAAGTAATCCAATCTATCCAAAACTGCGTCGTGCCATGCATTGTGCTTCATTTATAAGCCTTCACTTAATGAGCATCAATGATCAGTTTATAATTATCATTTTAACTAACCGATCAACTTGAAATGTTTGCACTAAATCGTCCATAACTTTTGATTTATAGCTCAGAATGACATTAATCCCAATGCCCATGTTAAGCCAGCTCAATATTCTATATTGTAACATATTTTGAGATCGAAATAGATACTAAACAGTATCCAAATAATCCAATCTTACCCAAAATACGTGATGCAATGCATTATGTTTCATTTATAAGTCTTTACTCAATGAGCACCAATGATCAGTTTAAAATGATCATAATAACTTGTCGATCTAGTTGACATGTATGCACTAAATTATCCGTAACTTTTGATTTAGAGCTCAAAATGACACCAATCCAATGCCGACGTTAAGCCAGCTCAAGTTTCTATATTGTGCAAAATAATTGACAGAAATAGATACAACAAACTGTCCAAGTAATCCAATCGATCCACAACAGCATAATGCCATGCATTGTGCTTCATTTATAAGCCCTTCTTCAATGAGCATCAATGATAAGTTTAGAATGGATCATTTTAACTAGCCGATAAACTTGATATGTCAACACGAAATCGTCCGTAACATTTGATTTATAGCTCCAAATGACATGAATCCATTGCCCACGTTAAGTTAGCCCAATTTTCTATATTATGGAAAAATTTGAGACCTAAATAGATTCGAAAAGGCGTCAAAGTAATCCAATCTATCCAAAATTGCGTCATTGCATGCATTGCGCTTCATTTATAAGCCTTTACTCAATGAGCATCAATGATCAGTTTAGAATGATCATTTTTACTGGCTGATCAACTTGACATGTCTCCACTAAATCGTCCGTTACCTTTGATTTAGAGCTCAGAAAGACACAAATCCAAATCGCACATTAAGCTAGCTGAATTTTCTATATTGTGACAAAATTTGAAATAGAAATAGATTCGACAAAGCGTGTAAGTAATCCAATCTATCCAAAACTGCGTCATGCCATGCATTGTGCTTTACTTATAAGCCTTTACTCAATGAGCATCAATGATCAGTTTAGAATGATCATTTTAACTCCCCGTTCAACTTGACATGTTTACACTATATCGTCCGTAACTTTTGATGTATAACTCAGAATGACACGAATCCAATATCCACGTTAATCTAGCTCAATTTTCTATATTGTGACAAAATTTGAGACAAAACCAGATTCCCCAAAGCAACCTAGTTATCCAATCTGTCCCGAACCGCGTGATGGCATGCATTATGCTTCATTTATAAGTTTATAATCAATGAGCACCAACGATCAGTTAAGAATGATCATTCGGAATGACACAAATCCAAAGCCTATGTTAAGCTAGCTCAATTTTCTATGTTGTGGCAAAATATGAGGCATAAATAGATTCGACAAAGTGTCCAAGTAATCAAATCTATCCAAAACTACGACACGCCATCCATTGTGCTTTATTTATAAACCTTTACTCAATGAGCATCAATGATCAGTTTAGAATGATGATTTTAACTGGCCGATCAACTTGACATGTGTACCCTATATCGTCCGTAACTTTTGATTTATAGCTCAGAATGACACGAATTTAGTGCCCACGTGAAGCTAGCTCAATTTTATATATTGTGACAAAATTTGAGAAAGAAATAGATTCGACAAAGGGTCCAAATAATCCAATCTATCCAAAACTGCGTGATGCCATGCATTGTGCTTCTTAATAATCCTTTACTCAATGAGCATCAATGATCAGTTTAGAATGATCATTTTAACTGGCCAATCAACTTAAGACGTCCACACTAAATCGTTCATAACTTTGGATTTAGATCTCCGAATGGCACAAATCCAAAGCCCTGGTTAACCTAGCTCAATTTTTCTATATTATGACAAAATTTGAGACATAAATAGATTCGACAAAGCGTCCAAGTAATCCAATCTATCCAAAATTGCGTCTGGCCATGCATTGTGCTTCATTTATAAGCCTTTACTTAATGAGCATCAATGATCAGTTTAGAATGATCATTTTAACTGGCCGATCAACTTGATTTCTCTCCATTATATCGACTGTAACTTTCTATTTGGAGTTCAGAATGACAGAAATCCAAAGCACATGTTAAACCAGCTCAATTTTTTATATTGTTAGAAAATTTGAGACATAAATAGATACGACAAAGTGTCCTAGTTATCCAATCAATCCCGAACTGCGTGATGACATGCATTATGCTTCCTTTATAAGTCTCTAATCAATGAGCACTAATGATCAGTTAAGAATGATCATTTTAACTAGCCGATCAACTTTTCATGTCTGCACTAAATCGTCCGTAACTTTTGATTTAGAGCTCGGAATGACACAAGTTCAAAGCACACGTTAAGCTATCTCAATTTTCTATATTGTGATAAAATTTAAGACTACAATTGCTTTCAGAAATCCTCCAAGTAGTCAAAGCTATCAAAAACTGCGTCATACCAAGCATTGTGCTTCATTTATAAGCCTTTACTCAATGAGAATCAATGATCATTTTAGAATGATAATTTTAACTGGCCGATCGACTTGACATGTCTGCACTAAATTGTCTGTAACTTTTGATTTATAGCTAGGAATGACACAAATCCATAGCCCACATTAAGTTAGCTCAAGTTTGTATATTGTGAGAAAACTTGAGACAGAAGTAGATACGACAAAGCGTTCAAGTAATCCAATCGATCCAAAACTGCATGATGCCATGCATTGTGCTTTATTTATAAGCCTTTACTCAATGAGCATCAATGATTATTTTAGAATTGATCATTTTAACTAACCGATCAACTTGCAATGTCTGCACTAAATCGTCCGAAGCATTTGATTTATAGCTCAGAATGACACGAATCCATTGTCCATGTTAAGCTAGCTCAATTTTTTATATCATGAGAAAATTTTAGACAAAAATAGATACGAAAAATCGTCCAAGTTAACCAATCTATCCAAAACTTTGTCATGCCATGCATTCTGCTTCATTTATAAGCCTCTACTCCATGAGCACCAATGATCAGTTAAGAGTGATCACTTTAACTAGCCGTTCAACTTGACATGTGCGCACGAAATCGTGGGTATGTTTTGATTTAGGGCTGAGAATGAGAGAAATCCAAAGCCCACGTTAAGCTAGATCAAATTTTCTATATTGTGACAAATTTGAGATTGAAATATATTCCACAAAGTGTCCAAGGTATCCAATCTATCAAAAACTTCTTCATGCCATGCATTGGGCTTCATTTATAAGCCTCTACACAATCAGGACCCATCATCAGTTCAGAATGATCATTTTAACTGGCCGATCAACTTGACATGTCCACACTAAATTGTCCATAACTTTTGATTCCGAGCTGAGAATGAGACAAATCCAAAGCCCACGTTAAACTAGCCCAATTTTCTATATTGTGAGAAATTTTGAGATAGAAATAGATACGACAAAGCGTCCAAGTTATCCAATCTATCAAAAACTTCGTCATGCCATGCATTGTGCTTCATTTATAAGCCTCTAATCAATGAGCACCAATGATAAGTTAATAATGATCATTTTAACTGACCGATCAACTTGACATTTCTGCGCTAAATCGGCCATAACTTTAGATTTAGAGCTCAGAATGACACAAATGCAAAGCCCACGTTAAGCTAGCTCAATTTTATATGTTTTTACAAAATTTGAGACAGAAATAGATATGACAAAGCGTTCAAGTAATCTAATCTATCCATAACTGCGTCATGCCTTGCATTGTGCTTCATTTATAAACCTTTACACAATGAGCATCAATGATCAGTTTAGAATGATCATTTTAACTGGCCAATCAACTTGACATGTCTGCACTAAATCGTCCATCAATTTTGATTTAAAGCTCAAGATGAGACAAATCGAAAGCCCACGTTAAACTATATCAATTTTCTATATTGTGACAAACTTTGACACATAAATAGTTATCCAATCTATCCAAAACTTTGCCATGCCATGCATTGTACTTCATTTATAAGCCTCTACTCAATGAGCACCAATGATCGTTAAGAATGATCTTTTTAAGTAGCCGATCAACCTCACATGTCCGCAATAAATCATCCGTAAATTTTGATTTATAGCTCAGAATGACACAAATCCAATGCCCAGGTTAAGCTAGCTCAATTTTCTATATTGTGAAAAAATTTGAGATAAAAATAGATTCGACAAAGCGTCCAAGTAAACAAATCTGTCCAAAACTGTGTTATCCCTTGCATTGTGCTTCACTTATAAGCCTTTACTCAATGAGCATCAACGATCAATTTAGAATGATCATTTTAACTTGCTGATTAACTTGACATGTCTGCACTGAATCGTCCATAACTTTTGATTTAAAGCTCTGAATGAGACAAATCTAAAACCCACGTTAAACTAGCTCAATTTTCTATATTGTGACAAACTTTGAGATAGAAATAGATACGAAAAAGCGTCCAAGAAATTCAATATATCCAAAACTGCGTCATGCCATGCATTGTACTTCATTAATAACCCTTTACTTAATGCACATCAATGATCAGTTTAGAATGATCATTTTAACTGACCAATCAATATAACATGTCTGCACTAAATCGTTTGTAAATTTTGATTTATAGCTCAGAATGACACGAATCCAATGCCCACGTTAAGCTAGCTCAATATTCTATATTGTGACATATTTTGATACCAAAATAGATACGTCAAAGTATCCAAGCAATCCAATCTTACCCAAAATACGTGATGCCATGCATTATGTGTCATTTTTAACTCTTTACTCAATGAGCACCAATGATCAGTTTAGAATGATCATATTAACTTGCCGATCAACTTTACTGCACTAAATCGTCCATAACTTTTGATTTAAAGCTCAGAATGAGACAAATCTAAAACCCACGTTAAACTAGCTCAATTTTCTATATTGTGACAAACTTTGAGATAGAAATAGATACGACAAAGCGTCCTAGTAATTCAATATATCCAAAACTGCATCATGCCATGCATTGTGCTTCATTTTTAACTCTTTACTCAATGAGCACCAATGATCGGTTTAGAATGATCATATTAACTTGCCGATCAACTTTACTGCACTAAATCGTCCATAACTTTTGATTTAAAGCTCAGAATCAGACAAATCTAAAACCCACGTTAAACTAGCTCAATTTTCTATATTGTGACAAACTTTGAGACAGAAATAGATACGACAAAGCATCCAAGTAATTCAATATATCCAAAACTGCATCATGCCATGCATTGTGCTTCATTTATAACCCTTTACTTAATGCACATCAATGATCAGTTTAGAATGATCATTTTAACTTACCGATCAACATAACATGTCTGCACTAAATCGTTTGTAACTTTTGATTTATAGCTCAGAATGACACGAATCCAATGCCCACGTTAAGCTAGCTCAATATTCTATATTGTGACATATTTTGATACCAAAATAGATACGTCAAAGTATCCAAGCAATCCAATCTTACCCAAAATACGTGATGCCATGCATTATGTGTCATTTTTAACTCTTTACTCAATGAGCACCAATGATCAGTTTAGAATGATCATATTAACTTGCCGATCAACTTTACATGTCTCCACTAAATTGTCCGTAACTTTTGATTTAGAGCTCAGAATGACACCAATCCAATGCCCATGTTAAGCTAGCTCAAGTTTTTATATTATGCAAAATTATAGACAGAAATAAATGCGACAAAGCGTCCAAGTAATCCAATCTATCCAGAACTGCATCACGCCTTGCATTATATTTCATTTATAAGCCGTTACACAATGAGCATCAATGATCAGTTTAGAATGATAATTTTAACTGGCCGATCAATCTTGGAATTTTAGCACTAAATCGTCCATTACTTTTGATTTAGAGCTCAGAATGACACAAATCCAAAGCCCACGTTAAGCTAGCTCAATTTTCTATATTGTGGCAAAATTTAAGACAAAAATAGATTCGAAAAAGCGTCCAAATAATCCAACATATCCAAAACTATGTCATGCCATGCATTGTATTAATTTATAAGCCTTTACTTAATGAATATCAATGATCAGTTTAGAATGATCATTTTACCTGGCCGATCAACTTGAAATGTCTGCTCTAAATCGTCCATAACTTATGATTTAGAGCTCAGAATGACACAAATTCAAAGCCCACGTTAGGCTAGCTCCAGTTTCTATATTGTGACAAAATTTAAGATAGAAATAGATTCGACAAAGCGTTAGAGTAATCCAATATTTCCAAAACTGCATATGGAAAATTAGGTGGTAGTCTCTTATTGGTCGCTAAAAATTTTACTACGTGAAACAAGAAATATAAAAAACATCGGGTATAACAACATTTAAGCGAATTTGCACAAGACATGGAGCAGTTCATGAATTTTGCAAGTAGTCAACCTATAGACATGGAGCAGTCAAAGTAGTCAACCTAGGTAAGTTTTTCTGTCCTTGTATTAATTGCAAAAGTGATAAATTTATTCCGGGACGAAAAATATGGAGTCATCTATATAGTCGAGGGTTTCTGCCAAATTATTATATTTGGTGTAAACATGGAGAAGAGCTGAATCTTCAGTTAGGTACGAGTACTACTCGGGGTGATGTACAAAAAAATCAGGGACGTGATTGTAGTAGTGATGAAACAGTTGGTATATCCGGTAATAGATATGTTGAAATGGTGACGGATGCATTTCGTGAGACAACGACTGATGATAATCAGTACTATAATCAGAACGAAGAAAATTATAATTATAATGAAGAAGAACGGCCTAATGAAGAAGCACAAAATTTTTACAACATGTTAGAAGCTGTGAAAAATCCATTGTATGATGGTTGTCATGAAGGGCACTCACAGTTATCTTTAGCTGCTCGGTTTATGAACATCAAGTCTGATTGTAATTTACTAGAAAAATGTATGGATTCTTGGGCAGAGCTGTTTATAGAATATTTACCCGAGGAGAATCAGGCAACGGGTTCATATTATGAAACCGAAAAATTGATGCGAAATTTAGGCCTCCCGTTTTATACAATTGACGTGTGTGTTCAAAATTGTATGATATTCTGGAAAGAAGATGAGAAATGGGAAAAATGCAAATTTTTCGATTCCCCCCGGTATAAGCCAAGCGAGGGTAGGACGAGAATACCTTTCAGTCGTATGTGGTATTTACCTATAGGTCATAGACTGAAAAGAATGTATCAAAGCGAGAAAACCGCAGAGGCAATGACGTGGCAAGCAGAGCATGAAGCAGAAGACGGAGAAATGAGTCATCCATCTGATGCTGCAGAGTGGAAAAATTTTCAATATCTATATCCTAGATTTGCTGCTGAATCTCGAAACGTTTATCTTGGCTTATGTACTGATTGGTTCAACCGATTTGGGATGTCTCGTAATCATTCATTATGGCCGGTGATTATCACTCCATATAATTTGCCACCAGAGATGTGTATGAAGAAAGAGTATTTGTTTCTAACTATTTTGAATTCGGGGCCAAATCATTTGCGTGCTAGTATGGACATATTCCTCCGACCTTTGATTGATGAGTTGAAAGAATTATGGTCTATGGGAGTTGATGGATACGATGTATCGTTGAACCAGAATTTCAATCTAAAAGCTATGTTACTTTGGACGATAAGCAATTTTCCCACTTATGGAATGTTGTCAGGATGGACAACGCATGGAAGGCTAGCCTGCCCAATTTGTATGGATGATACGAAGGCATTTCAATTACCAAATGGGAGAAAGACGTGTTGGTTTGATTGTCATAGAAGGTTTCTTCCTAATGGTCATCCGTTACGGAAAAATAAAACAAATTTTTATAAAAGGGAAGCACGCTTTGAATGACTGTCCTCCACAATGATTGATAGGAGAACAAGTTTTATACGAGCGAATAAAAACTGTCAATCGTTTAAGAACATCTGAGTGTGGCGGAAACGGTCATGAAAGTAAAGAAGAAGGTTATGGCAGCTGGCATAATTGGACACAAAGAAAGTATATTTTGGGAGTTGCCATACTGGACGGATCTTAACCTTCGACATAATCTTGATGTGATGCATATAGAGAAGAATTTCTTCGATAACATCATTAATACTGTTATGAATGTGAAAGAGAAATCAAAAGATACAGTTAAGTCAAGGTTGGATATTGCGAAGTTTTGCTCTCGAAAAGAGTTGCACGTGGATGGTCGGGGTAATGCTCCATTCCCTATATTTCGATTGACCCAAAAAGTGAAAGAACGGTTATTGGAATGTATAAAAAATGATGTCAAATTTCCGGACGTCTATGCGACATATATGGATTTGACTAAAGTTGTCGGGCATGAAAAGCCATGACTGCCATGTTTTTATGGAAAGACTTCTCCCTTTTATATTTGCAGAACTTTTACCATGGAACAGTCATCTATCATTATCAGGTAAATATAGTAATAACAATATTTTTAATTGGAAATACGTAAATTAATAATAATTGACTGAACTAATTAATTGTCGATGGTAATTAATATATATAGGGATTGGAGGATTTTTTCGTGACTTATGCTCCAGATCATTACAACAAAACCGTGTCCAAATTCTGAAGGAAAACATAGTCATAATTTTATGCAATTTGGAAAAGATCTTTCCGCCTTCATTTTTCGACGTCATGGAGCATCTTCCCATACATCTACCATACGAAGCTGAATTTGGTGGACCTGTGCAATATAGGTGGATGTATACATTTGAAAGGTTTTTTAAAAAACTTAAAAGCAAGAGAAAGAACAAACGATATGCTGTAGGGTCGATTGTTGAATCATATGTGAATGATGAGATATCTTACTTCTCGGAACATTACTTTGCTGCGCACATACGCACAAAAAAACAGGTAACCTAAATTAATTGTTATGTTTATGAATTAATTATTTTATTATATATATACATATATATGAATGTAAGTAATATAATATATATAAACAGGTCTACAAGATTCGATGAAGGTGACGTGCCTGTATATCCAGATCCCGGAGTACCTGATATATTTACGCACATGGGTCATCCAAGTGGTAAATGTAAAGAAATATGGCTCTCCAAAAAAGAATATAAATATGCACATGCATATGTATTATGGAATTGTGAATATTTTCAGCCACTAGAGAGGTATATGAAAACAATTAATTGCATTTATTACATTTCAGTTCATTGTATTAAGAAATATATATTAATTTTTAATATTTACTATTGTAGCATGTTTGAAGATCATATTCGATGTACGTATCCATATCTTTCGGAAGATGACATTTCATCAAAAAGAGAGGAAGAGTTCCACATATGGGTTGGGGATTATGTATGTTTAATTAATTATTTGACATATATATTATATTTTATTTATTAATTTGGAAATACTAATTAAGTTTAAGTTTTGATATATGATAATTCATGCACTTCCACAGATTCACGTGTCTTTCCTATATGGGCTCAAGAATTAGTTCAAGGTCCGACGAATAAAGCATCCACTTGGCCGATGTATTTTACAAGAGGTTATATGTTCCACACGAAGAAACATGGACATAGGAGAAAGACATGTAACTACGGTATTTGTGTGAAGCGGGACAATTACTCAGATGCATGTGATGAAGCTTGAGTATGTCGGACTCCTAAATTTGAAGATCACGCATTTTAAATATGAATGGTACGATCCTACGCCCTTGAAAGGTACTCTGAAGTGAGAAAATGGTGGCCTTGATGTCTTATCATCAGGGAAATACTACAAATATGAACCATTTATTCTCGGTACGTACGTATTCGTTAATAATTTACTATATATATGATTTTTTCTTACAAATTTATAACTAATTTATATTTCAATACTTATGATGTATCAGCATCTCAAGCAGATCAAGTTTGTTATATTCCCTATCCGCACACTAAATCATCATCAAAACAAACATGGCTCAATGTTTTGAAAGTTAATCCAAGATCTAACATTTTGGGGAAATACAAAAACAAAGACGAGATTGGCCTTTTGCAACAAGAAAATGATGAAGACGTAATGCTTGTTCAAGAGATAGAAGTAGATCGGTTGGTCGATAGAGTTAACCATACGGAAGAAATTGATTTTGATGTCGGAGATGCGGAACTAGAAGATGAATTTCAATGTAATATTTCATCTTCAGATGATGACGAGAACGAAGAAATGTAATAAATATAGTTATGCTATTATGTATTTTGTACATATGATTTTTATATAATTCAATGCTTATAAAATAACCATATAAATGTGATTTTTTTCCAGTAATTGTGACTGATTTGCCAACACTTTGCCACTGCATTGGTAATGTGGTGGCATTTTAGTCACAAAAATTAAACGTGGTTGCAAATCAGTCGCAATTACTGGAAAAATTTCAAAATTTAGGGTTTAGGGTATTATTTGTTACTGATTTGCCACTACATTGCCACTACATTGGCAATGTGGTGGTATTTCAGTCACAATTAATACATGTGGTAGCAAATCAATCGCAATTGTGCGACTAATTTGCGACTACATGTAATAAATTCAATATATGTAATTGTGGTCGCAAATCAGTCGCACAATTTGCGACTGATTTGCGACCACCTGTTATGTTTTCGAGAATTACAATAGTGGTCGCACATCAGTCACAAATTTGCGACTGATTTGCGACTACTTCATTAAATTCAAATTTTGCCACTGATTTTACAAAAAACTATAAATACTCGAAGGTTTTCCCTCATTTTTCACAATTCACTCAAAACTTCTCAATCAAAATCCTCTCTAAACACATTCTAAACACAAATCATTTAGAAAAAATGGCAAGTAGCGGTAGGTCGTTGAGAGGTCGTGGAAGACGATCTATCGCATCGTCTTCCGGCCGTGGAACCTCTTTGGCCTCCTCGAACCCTTAACCATCCGCTAATTGAGCGACATCCGCTTCAATATACATTTACCCCTCACTCTGTTCTTGAAACGCAAACACCTCCACGGTTTCAGGAATCGGATGAACATGAGGAGGAAGAAATTCCCGACTGCAAAACGGGAACGGATGAACAAACTATCACTCTTGATAGTTTGCTACAAACTCCGGGCCGCAAGCAGTATCACAAGCGGCTCCTAATACATTGTGGTAATAATTTTTGTAATTGTTTAATTTTTTTAATAAATATTTATTATAATTGTAATAATATATTAATATAAAATTAAATTTTCTCTGTATAATTGCAATATTAGGTTTGACCGCGATAACGGGGCTATTACCCGTCAAATTGCAAAAATTTTGAAAAATAAATTTGACGGCCCGTACTACAGTTGGACCGTCGTACCTGCTGAGAGGCAGGAAAAATATTTCATAGAGTTTGCGGTAAGTTACTTTTTTGTTTAAATTTTATTTATTTTATAATATTTAAATAATACGTATTAATATTTTATAATTTAATTTCAAGCAATCGTACACCTGGGATCTTGTGATCACCCCGGTGGTACGAAAAGAGTTCGAGGCCGTCTGCGTAAGACGGATGAAAGGGATGGTGAGCATGGTTCATACAACCGGAAAACGTCCCCGATGGATTTCTCCAAGTCTGTACAAAATTATGACAGACTATTGGGTAACAAAAATGTCTAGCGAGAGGAGTACCAAATCCTCTCATAACCGCAACTCCGCTCGGGACGGTCTTGGCCCACACAAACATTTCTCGGGCCAAAAATCCTATATTCAGGTCCAGTAGGAAATGGTAAGTCATTTTTTTAATTAAAATTTGTGGTAGTAATTAAATAAAATTTATTTCAATATCTGTGAAGGAACATAATTTGGGACGACCATTCTCAATAGGTGAGGTCTTTATAAAGACTCACACAAGACCGGATGGTTCGTATGTAGATTTGAAAGCAAAACAAATATGTGAAGCATTCGAACGAAACATCCAAGAGAAGATGGCGATCGTGGAGGTCGATCCAATAGAAACATCTGATGGAACCTCCCGTCCAATTGAGCTGACTCCAGAACAGAAGAATGAGATCTTCATTCAGCTAAAAAAAAAAAATTTCAAAGTTTTTTCTTATAACATATTTTTCTAATTAATTAAATAATTAAATTTATTATTTAAATTTTGTTTTTGTTATTTTGTAGTCTTCTGTTGCGAATGAACGAGACCGTCTTTATGGACTCGGTAGCCTCAACCGCGTACAGTATACGGGTAGATGTACTCGGGTGCAAACCAATTCACCCGAGTACGTAATGCTTCAAGAACAAAATGCGTTAATTAAACAACAAAACACGTAGATTCTGGAAAGAAATCAGAAGATGGAAGAGCTGAACAGAGAAAACCAGAAGAAGATCTCGAGCTTGGAGATGCTCCTCGAGTATTTCCAACGGACGGATCCCGCATTCGCCTCCTATATACGGGATAACGATTGCACAGGGGAACCATCGACGGCTCCGCCCACGACCCCATTTTCGCCATCAGATTTCCAATTTCCGCCACCTGAGAATTAAATTTTTTTTCATGTAAATTAAATTTTCAATAATAAATATTAGAATTTTAATTTTGTATTTCTTTTTATTCAATATTTTATATTAATTAGTTCACATATTTTTCATTTAATATTATAATATTTATTATTCATTAATAAAAACTTTTTATAATATTTAATAATAAAAAATATAAATTTAAGAAAATATTCATAATTAAAAATATAATAATATTATTAAAACATAATAATCTTGGAAATTAATTTTCAAATATTTTTATTATAAATTAATAAAAATTTAAATAATATGAATTTTAAACCATAAATTGTAAACTATTATATTAATATTTATGAAAAATTAACTATTATTAATATTAAAACATAATAATATAAATTATTTTATTAATATTTCTAGTTACAAAATATTAATATTATTATTGAAATTAATTTCCAAAATTATTATTCAAATTTAAATTTACAAATATTAATTTACATTTATTTTTAAAATAATTTAAATATTTTGAAATTAAATTTAAAAAATTATTAATTATTAATATTTTTTCCAAAATATACGAAATTATTTCAATAATAATAAAAAATAATATTTTTTAAAAAATCTAATTACGGTGTAGTCGCAAATTAGTCCTAAATCAGTCGCAATTTTTGCCACCGATTTGCAACTTCTTCATACATGTGGTCATAAATCAGTCAGAAAAAATTGCGACTGATTTGCGACTACAGGACAAATGTAGTCGCAAATCAGTCACAATATTTTGTGACTGATATGCGACTACAGGAGAACCGCAGTCGTAAAACAGTAACAAAATTTTGTGACTGATTTGCGACTAGGAGAGTTGTGCAGTCGGGACTGCGGTTCTCCTGTAGTCGCAAATCAGTCACAAAAAAATGTGACTGATTTGCGACTACGGTTCTCCTGTAGTCGCAAATCAGTCACAAAAAAATGTGACTGATTTGCGACTACATATTTAGCAACCACATATGTAGTCGCAAAACAGTAGCAAAATTTGTTACGGAAATTCAGTGGCAAATTAGTCGCAAAAATAGTCACCACTTTGTGGTCGCAAATTAGTCGTAAAAAGAACCACTATTTCCGTGGTCGAAAATCAGTCACAAATTTGCGACTAGTATTTTGCGACCACTTCACGTGGTCGCAAAGTAGTCGCAAAATACAGTTTTGCGACTACATTGCGACCACTACCGTGGGCGCAAATTCCATGTTTTCTTGTAGTGAGTTAAGAATGATCATTTTAACTAGCCGGTCAACTTTTCATGTCCGCAATAAGTCTTCCGTAACTTTTGATTTATAACTCGGAATGACACAAATCGAGAGCCTACGTTAATCTAGCTCAATTTTTTATATTGTGATAAAATATAAGACTAAAATTGCTTCCACAAATCCTCCAAGTAATCATATCTATCAAAAACAGCGTCATACCATGCATTATGCTTCGTTCATAAGCCTTTACTAGATTAGCATCAATGATCATTTTAGAATGATCATTTTAACTGGCCGATCGACTTGACATATCTGCACTAAATCATCCGTAACTTTTGATTTAGAGCTCGGAATGACCTAAATCCAAAGCCCACGTTAGGCTAGCTCAAGTTTCTATATTGGAACAAAATTATAGACAAAAATTGATACGACAAAGCGTCCAAATATTCCAATCGATCCAAAACTGCATGACGCCATGCATTGTGTTTCATTTATAAGCCTTTACTCAATGACCATCAATGATCAGTTTAGAATGGATCATTTTCACTAGCCGATCAACTTTACATGTATTCACTAAATCGTCCTAAACATTTGATTTATACCTGAGAATGACACGAATCCATTGCCATGTCAAGCTAGCTCAATTTTTTATATTGTGACAAAATTTGAGATAGAAATAGATACGCTAAAGCATCCAAGTTATCTAATCTATCCAAAACTTCGTCATGCCATGCATTGTGCTTCATTTATAAGCCTCTACTCAATGAGCACCAATGATCAGTTAAGAATGATCATTTTAACTAGCCGATCAACTTGACATGTTCGGACTAACTTGTGCGTAAATTTTTATTGAGAGCTCAGAATGATAGAAATACATGCACACGTTAAGCTAGCTCAATTTTCTATATTGTGACAAACTTGAGACAGAAATAGATTTGACAAAGCGTCCAAGTTATCCAATCTATCCAAACATTTGTCATGCCTTCCATTGTGCTTCATTTATAAGCTTAACTGAATGAGTATCAATAACCAGTTTAAAATGATCATTTTAACTGGCCGATCAACATGAAATATCCGCACTAAATCGTTCATAACTTTTGATTTAGAACTCAGAATGAGACAAATCCAAAGCCCACGTTAAACTAGCTTAATTTTCTATATTGTGACAAAATTTGAGACACAAATAGATATGACAAAGCGTCAAAGTTATCCAATCTATCCAAAACATCGTCATGCCATGCATTGTGCTTTGTTTATAAGCCTCAACTCGATGAGCACCAAGGATCAGTTAAGAATGATCATTTTAACTAGCCGATAACCTTGATATTTCTACACTAAATCGTCCATTACTTTGGATTTACAGCTCAGAATGACACAAATCCTAAGTCCACGTTAAGCTAGCTCAAATTTCTATACTGTTACAAACTTTGAGACAGAAATAGAGATAACGAAGCGTCCAAGTAATCCAATCTATCCAAAAGTTTGTCATGCCTTGCATTGTGCTTCATTTATAAGCATTTACTCAATGAGCATCAATGATCAGTTTAGCATGATCATTTTAACTGCCCGATCAACTTGACATGTCCGCACTAAATTTCCATGACTTTGGATTTAAAGCTCAAAATGAGACAAATCAAAAGCCCACGTTAAACTAGCTCAATTTTCTATATTGTGATAAAATTTAAGACAAAAATAGATACGACAAAGCATCCAGGTTATCCAATCTATCGAAAACTTTTTCATGCCATGCATTGTGCTTTATTTATAAGCCTCTACTCAATGAACATCAATGATCAGTTAGTAATGATCATTTTAACTAGCCGATCAACTTGACATGTCCGCACTAAATCGTCTTTAACTTTTGATTTAGAGCTCAGAATGACAGAAACACAAAGCCCACGTTAAGCTAGCTCAATTTTCTATATTGTGAAAAATTTGAGACAAAAATAGATTCGACAAAGCGTCCAAGTTATAAAATCTTTCCAAAACATCGTCATGCCATGCATTATGCTTCAGTTATAAGCCTGTACCCAATGAGCACCAATGATCATTTCAAAATGATCATTTTAACTGGCCGATCAACTTGACATGTCCGCACTAAATTGTCCAAAACTTCTAATTTAGATCTCATAATGACACAAATCAAAAGCCCACGTTAAACTACCTCAAGTTTCTATGTTGTGACAAAATTTGAGGCAGAAATAGATACGGCAAAGCGTCCTAGTTTTCCAATCTATCCCGTACTGCGTGATAAGATGCATTATGCTTCATTTATAAATCTCTAATCAATGAGCACCAATGATCAGTTAGGAATGATCATTTTAATTAATAGATCAACTTTTCATGTCTGCACTAAATCATCCGTAATTTTTGATTTTGGAGCTTCGAATGACACAAATCCGAAGCCCACGTTAAGCTATCTCAATTTTCTATATTGTGAAAAAATTTAAGGCTAAAATTGCTTCCAGATATCCTCCAAATAATCAAATCCATCAAAAACTGCGTCACGCCATGCATTGTGCTTTATTTATAAGACATTAGTCAATGAGCATCAATGATAAGTTTAGAATGATCATTTTAACTGACCGATCGACTAGCTCAATTTTCTTTATCGTGACAAAATTTGAGACACAAATAGATACGATCAAGACTCCAAGTAATCCTATCTATCTCAAACACCGTGATCCCGTGCATTATACTTCATTTACAAGCCTTTACTCAACGAGCACCAATGATCAGTTTATAATGACCATTTTAACTTGCCGATAAACTTAAACTGTCACCAATAAATCATGCGTAACTTTTGATTTATAGCTCATAATGACACGAATCCAATACCCACGTTAATGTAGCTCAATTTCCTATATTATGTCAAAATTTGAGATAGAAATAGATACGACAAAGCATCCAAGTAATCCATTTTATCCCAAACTGTGTGATGTCATGCATTCTGTTTCATTTATAAGCATTAACTCAATGAGCACCAATTATCAATTTAGAATGATCATATTAACTGGCCGATCAACTTGACATGTCTGCACTAAATCGTTCGTAACTTTTGATTTAGGGCTCAAAATGACATGAATCCAACGCTCACGTTATGCTAGCTCAGTTTTCTATACTGTGACAAATTTTCAGACTCAAATAGATACGAAAAAGCCTCCAAGTAATCCAATCTATCCAAAACTGCATGATGTCATGCATTATGCTTCATTTATAAGCCTTTACTCAATGAGCATCAATGATCAGTTTGGAATGATCGTTTTAGCTCGCCAATCAACTTGACATGTCACCAATAAATCATCCATAACTTTTGATTTATAGCTCATAATGGCACGAATCCAATACCCACGTTAAACTAGATCAATTTCCTCTATTATGTAAAAATTAGAAAGAGAAATAGATACGACAAAGCATCCAAGTAATCCACTTTATCCCAAACTGCATGATGCCATGTAATTATGTTTCATTTTTAAGCCTTTACTCAATGAGCACCAATTATCAATTTAGAATGATCATATTAACAGGCCGATCAACTTGACATGTCTGCACAAAATCGTTCGTTTGTTTTGATTTAGAGTTCGGAATGGCACCAATCCAAAGCCCAGGTTAAGCTAGCTCAATTTTTTTTATCGTGACAAAATTTGAGACAGAAATAGCTACGAGCAAGCATCCAAGTAATCCTATCTATCTCAAACTCCGTGATCCCATGCATTATGTTTCATTTACAAGCCTTTACTCAATGAGCACCAATGATCAGTTTAGAATGATCATTTTAACTAGTCGATCAACTTGACATGTCCACACTAAATCGTCCATAACTTTAACTTTTGATTTAGAGCTCACAATGAAACTAATCAAATGCCCGCATTAATCTAGGTCAATTTCCTATATTGTGACAAAATTTAAGACATAAATAGATACGACAAAGTATCCAACTAATCCAATCTATCCAAAACTGCGTGATGCCATGTAATATGTTTCATTTATAAGCCTTTACTCAATGAGCATCAATGGTCAGTTTGGAATGATCATTTTAGCTGGCCGATCAACTTGACATGTCACCAATAAATCATCCATAACTTTTGATTTATAGCTCATAATGACACGAATCCAATACCCACGTTAAGCTAGCTCAATTTCCTCTATTATGTCAAAATTAGAGAGAGAAATAGATACTTTTGCATCCAAGTAATTCACTTTATCCCAAACTGCATGATGCCATGCATTATGTTTCATTTATAAGCCTTTACTCAATGAGCACCAATTATCAATTTAGAATGATCATATCAACTGGCCGATAACCTTGACATGTACGCACTAAATCATCCATAACTTTTGATTTATAGTTTGGAATGGCACCAATCCAAAGCCCACGTTATGCTAGCCTAATTTTCTTTATCGTGATAAAGTTTGAGACCAAAATAGATACGACCAAGCATCCAAGTAATACAATCTATCTCAAACTCCATGATCCCATGCATTATGCTTCTTTTACAAGCCTTTACTCAATGAACACCAATGATAAGTTTAGAATGATCATTTTAACTTGCCGATCAACTTGACATGTCACCACTAAATCGTCTATAACTTTTGACTTAGAGCTCATAATGAAATGAATACAGTGGCAATGTTAATCTATCACAATTTTCAATATTGTTACAAAATTTGATACCTAAATAAATACGACAAAGCTTGCAAATAATCTAATCTAACCAAAATTGCATGATGCCATGTATTATGCTTCATTTATAAGCGTTTACTCAATGAGCATCAACTATCAGTTTAGAATGATAATTTTAGCTGCCCGATCAACTTGACATATCACCAATAAATCATCCACAACTTTTGATTTATAGCTCATAATGACACGAATCCAATACCCACGTTAAGCTAGCTCAATTTCCTCTATTATGTCAAAATTAGAGATAGGAATAGATACGACAAAGCATCCAAGTAATCCACTTTATCCCTAACTGCGTAAAGCCATGCATTATGTTTCATCTATAAGCCTTTAATCAATGAGCACCGATTATCAATTTAGAATGATCATATAACTGGCTGATAACCTTGACATGTCCGCACTAAATTGTCCGTAACTTTTGATTTAGAGTTCGGAATGGCAGCAATCCATATCCCACTTTAAGCTAGTTCAGTTTTCTTTATGGTGACAAAGTTTGAGATAGAAATAAATACGACCAAGCATCCAAGTAATCCAATCTATCTCAAACTCCGTGATCCCATGCATTATGCTTCATTTACAAGCCTTTACTCAATGAGCACCAATGATCAGTTTAGAATGATCATTTTAACTAGCCGATCAACTTGACATGTCCTTACTAAATTGTTCGTAACTTTTGGTTTAGATCTCAGAATTAAACGAATCAAATGCCCACATTAATTTAGGTCAATTTTCAAAATTTTGACAAAATTTGAGACATAAATAGATACGACAAAGCATCCAAGTCATCCAATCTATACAAAATTGTGTGATGAAATGTATTATGCTTCATTTATAAGTGTTTACTGAATAAGCATCAACGATCAATTTAGAATGATCATTTTAGCTGACCGATCAACTTGACATATCACCAATAAATCACCCATTACTTTTGATTTATAGCTCATAATTACACGAATCCAATACCCACGTTAAGCTAGCTCAATTTCCTCTATTATGTCAAAATTAGAGATAGAAATAGATACGACAAAGCATCCAAGTAATCCACTTTATCCCTAACTGCGTGATGAAATGCATTATGTTTCATTTATAAGCCTTTAATCAATGAGGACCAATTATCATATCAACTGGCTGATAACCTTGACATGTACACACTAAATCGTCTGTAACTGTTGATTTAGAGTTCGGAATGGCACCAATCCAAAGCCCACGTTAAGCTAGCTCAGTTTTCTTTATGGTGACAAAGTTTGAGATAGAAATAGATACGTCCAAGCATCCAAGTAATCCAATCAATCTCAAACTCCTTGATCCCATGCATTATGCTTCATATACAAGCCTTTACTCAATGAGTACCAATGATCAGTTTAGAATGATCATTTTAACTAGCCAAACAACTTGACATGTCCGCACTAAATCATCTATAATTTTTGACTTAGAACTCATAATGAAATGAATCCAATGCCCACGTTAAGCTAGCTCAATTTTCTATATTGTGACAAAAGTTGAGACATAAATAGATATGACAAAGCTTGCAAATAATCCAATCTAACCAAAACTGCATGATGCCATGCATTATGCTTCATTTATAAGCCTTCACTCAATGAGCATCATTGATAAGTTTAGAATGATCATTTTAACTGGCCGATCAACTTGACATGTCACCAATAAATAATCCATATCAGTTAATTTATAGCTCAGAATGACACGAATCCAATGCGCATGTTAAGCTAGCTCAATTTCCTACATTGTGACAAAATTTGAGATAGAAATAGATACAACAAAGCATCAAAGTAATCCAATTTGTCCCAAACGGCGTGATGATATGCATTATGTTTCATTTATAAGCCTTTACTCAATGAGCACCAATTATCAATTTAGAATGATCATATTAACTGGCTGATCAATTTGACATTTCCGCACTAAATCTTCTGTAACTTTTGATTTAGAGTTTGGAATGGCACCAATCCAAAGCCCACGTTAAGCTAGCTCAATTTTCTATATGGTGACAAAATTTGAGACTGAAATAGATTCGACAAAGCGTTAAAGTAATCCAATCTATCCTAAACTCAGTGATCCCATGCATTATGTTTCATTTACAAGCCTTTACTCAATGAGCACAAATGATTAGTTTAGAATGATCATCTTAACTAGCCGTTCAACTTGACATGTCCGCACTAAATCGTCTGTAACATTTGATTTAGATCTCAGAACGACATGAATCCAATGCCCACATTAAGCTAGCTCAACGTTCAATATTGTGATAAAATTTGAGACGGAAATAGATACAAAAAAATCATCTAAATAATCCAATCTATGTAAAACTGTTTGGTGCCATGCATTATTCTTCATTTATAAGCCTTTACTCAATGAGCATAAATGATCAGTTTAGAATGATCATTTTAACAGGCCATTTAACTTGACATTACTCTACTAAATCATCTGTAACTTTTGATCTATAGCTCAGAATGACACGAATCCAATGCCCACATTAAGCTAGCTCAATTTTCGATATTGTGAAAAATTAAGACAAATAGATACAACAAAGCATCCAAGTAATCCAAGTTATCCCAAACTGCGTGATGCCATGCATTGTGTTTCATTTATAAGCCTTTACTCAATGATCACCAATTATCAGTTCAGAATAATCATATTAACTCGCCGATCAACTTGACATTTCCACACTAAATCGTCCGTATCTTTTGATTTATAGTTCGGAATGGCACCAATCCAAAGCCCACGTTAAGCGAGCTCAATTTTCTATATCGTGAAACAAAATTTAGACTGAAATAGATTTGACAAAGAGTCCAAGTAATCCAATCTATCCTAAACTCCATGATGCCACACATATGCTTCATTTACAAGCCTTTACTCAATGAGCACCAATGATTAGTTTAGAATGATCATCTTAACTAGCTGATCAACTTGACATGTCCACACTAAATCGTCCGTAACTTTTGATTTAGAGCTCTGAACGACACGAATCCAATGCCCACAATAAGCTAGCTCAATTTTCTATATTGGGATATAATTTGAGACAGAAATAGATACGACAAAGCATCCAAGTAATCCAAACTATTCAAAACTTCGTGATGACATGCATTATGCTTCATTTATAAGTCTTTACTCAATGAGCATCAATGATCAGTTTAGAATGATAATTTCAACGGGCCGATCAACTTGATATGTCTCCACTAAATCATCTGTAACTTTTGATTTATAGCTCATAATGACACGAATCCAATGCCCGTGTTAAGCTATCTCAATTTTCTTTATTGTGACAAAATTTGAGATGGAAATAGATATGACAAAGTATCCAAGTAATCTAAGTTATCGCAAACCTTGTGATGCCATGCATTATGTTTCATTTATAAGTCTTTACTCAATGAGCACTAATTAACAATTTAGAATGATCCTATTAACTGGCCGATCAACTTGACATGTACAATTTTGATTTATTGCTCACAATGACATGAATCCAATACCCACGTTAAGCTATCACAATTTCCAACATTATATCAAAATTAGGGACAGAAATAGATACTACAAAGCATCAAAGTCATCCAATTTATTCCAATCTGCGTGACGCCATGCATTATGTTTCATGTATAAGTCTTTACTAAATGAGCACCAATAATCAATTAAGAATGATCATTTTAACTGGCTGGTCAACTTGACATATCCGCTCTAAATCTTTCGTAACTTTTGATTTAGAGTTGGGAATGGCACCAATCCAAAGCCCACGCTAAGCTAGCTCAATTGTCTTTATCTTGACAAAATTTGAAACAGATATAGATATGACCAAGCATCCAAGTAATCCAATCTATCTCAAACTCCGTGATCTCATGCATTATGCTTCATTTACAAGCTTTTACTCAATGAGCACCAATGTTTAGTTTAGAATGATCATTTAAACTAGCCGATCAACTTGACACGTCTGCACTAAATCGTCCATAACTTTAGGTTTAGATCTCAGAATGAAACAAATCAAATGCCCACATTAATATGAGCTACCGTAACGTGGGCATTGGATTCGTGTCATTCTGAGATCTAAATCAAAAGTTAAGGACGATTTAGTGCGGAGATGTCAAGTTTATCGGTCAGTTAATATGATAATCTAAACAGATAATTGGTGCTCATTGAGTAAAGGCTTATAAATGATTGGATTACTCGGACGCTTTGTCGTCTCTATTTCTTTCTCAAAATTTAAAAATATAGAAAATTTAGCTAGTTTAATGTGGGCGTTGGATTTGTGTCATTCTGAGCTTTTAATCAAAAGTTACGGACGATTTGGTGAGGACATGTCAAGTTGATCGGCCAGTTATAATGACAATTCTTAATTGATCGTTGGTGCTCATTGAGTAGAGGCTTATAAATTAAGCACAATGCATAGCATCATGCAGTATTGGATATATTGGATTACTTCGACGCTTTGCCGTATTTACTTCTTGTCTTAAATTTTTCCATAACATAGAAAATTGAGCTAGCTTAACGTGAGCATTGGATTCATGTCATTTCAGCTCTAAATAAAAAGTTACTGACTTAGTGCTCACATGTCAATTTGATTGGTAAGTTAAAATGATCATTCTAAACTGATTATTGGTGCTAATTGAGTAAAGGCTTGTAAATGAAGCATAATGCATGGCATCACGTAGTTTGGGATAGATTAGATTACTTGACGATTTATCGTATCTATTTTGTCTCAAATTTTGTCACGATATAGAAAATTGAGCTAGCTTAACATGGGCTTTGGATTGGTGCCATTCCTAGCTCTAAATCAAAAGTTACAGACGATTTAGTGCGTACATGTCCAGTTGTTCGGCCAGTTAATATGATAATCTAAACTGATAATTTTTTGCTCATTGAGTAAAGGCTTATAAATGAAGCATAATGCATGGCGTCGCATAGCTTTGGATAAATTGGATTACTTGGACGCTTTGTCATATCTATTTCTTTCTAAATTGTTTTTAAAAAAATAGAAAAATTAGCTAGTTTAACGTGCGCATTGGATTTGTATCATTCTGAGCTTTAAATCAAAAGTTACGGATGATTTAGTGCAGACATGTCAATTTGATCGGCCAGTAATAATAACCATTCTTAATTGATCATTGATGCTCATTGAGTAGAGGCTTATAAATTAAGCACAATACATGGCATCACGCAGTTTTGGATAGATTGCATTATTTGGACGCTTTGTCGTATCTATTTTTTGTCTTAAATTTTGTCACAATATAGAAAACTGAGCTAGCTTAACATGTTCATTGGATTCGTGTAATTCTGAGCACTAAATCAAAGGTTACAGACGATTTAGTGCGGACATGTCAAGCTTATTGGTTAGTTAATATGATAATCTAAACGGATAATTCATGCACATTGAGTAAAGGCTTATAAATGAAGCACAATGCATTGCGTCACGTAGCTTTGGATAGATTGGATTACTTGGACGCTTTATCGTCTCTATTTTTTCTCAAAATTTTAAAAATATAGAAAATTTAGCTAGTTTAACGTGGGCGTTGGATTTGTGTCATTCTGAGCTTGAAATCAAAAGTATCGGACGATTTAGTGAGGACATGTCAAGTTGATCGGCCAGTTATAATGACCATTCTTAAGTGATCATTGGTGCTCATTGAGTAGAGGCTTATAAATTAAGCACAATGCATGGCATCAGGTAGTATTGGATATATTGGATTACTTGGACGCTTTGCCGTATTTAGTTCTTGTCTTAAATTTTGTCATTACATAGAAAATTGAGCTAGCTTAACGTGAGCGTTGGATACATATCATTCTGCGCGTTGGATTTGTATCATTCTGAGCTTTAAATCAAAAGTTATGGATGATTTAATACAGACATGTCAATTTGATCGGCCAGTAATAATAACCATTCTTAATTGATCATTGATGCTCATTGAGTAGAGGCTTATAAATTAAGCATAATACATGGCATCACACAGTTTTTGGATAGATTGCATTATTTGGATGCTTTGTCATATCTATGTTTTGTCTTAAATTTTGTCAAAAAATAGAAAACTGAGCTAGCTTAACGTGGGCATTGGATTCGTGTCATTTTGAGCACTAAATCAAAAGTTACAGACGATTTAATTCGGATATGTCAAGTTGATCGGTAAGTTAAAATGATCATTTGAAACTGATCATTGGTGCTAATTGAGTAAGGTCTTGTAAATGAACCATAATGCATGGTATCACGTATTTTGGGATATATTGGATTACTTGGACGCTTCATTGTATCTATTTTCGTCTCTAATTTTGTCACGATATAGAAAATTGAGCTAGCTTAAAGTGGGCTTGGGATTGGTGCCATTCCGAACTCTAAATCAAAAGTTAGAACGATTTAGTGCGGACATGTCAAGTTAATTTATTGGCTAGTTAATATGAAAATCTAAATGGATAATTGGTGCACATTGAGTAAAGGCTTATAAATGAAGCATAATGCATTGCGTCACGTAGGTTTGGATAGATTGGATTACTTGGACACTTTGTCGTCTCTATTTTTTTTTCAAATTTTAAAAAATATAGAAAATTTAGCTAGTTTAACGTGGGCATTGGATTTGTGTGATTCTAAGCTTTAAATCAAAAGTGACGGACGATTTAGTGAGGACATGTCAAGTTGATCGGCCAGTTATAATGACCACTATTAATTGATCATTGGTGCTCATTAAGTAGAGGCTTATAAATTAAGCACAATGCATGGCATCACGTAGTATTGGATATATTGGATTACTTGAACGCTTTGCCGTATTTAGTTCTTGACTTAAATTTTGTCACAATATAGAAAATTGAGCTAGATCGTGGACATTGGATTCACATCATTCTGAGCTCTAAATCAAAAGTTAGTGACGATTTAGTGTGAACATGTCAAGTCTATCGGTAAGTGAAAATGATCATTCTAAACTGATCATTGGTGCTAATTGAGTAAAGTCTTGTAAATGAAACATAACGCATGGCATAACATAGTTTGGGATATATTAGATTACTTGGAAGATTTATCGTATATATTTTGTCTCAAATTTTGTCACGATATAGAAAATTAAGCTAGCTTAACGTGGGCTGTGGATTGGTGCCATTCCGAGCTCTAAATCAAAAGTTACAGACAATTTTGTGCGTACATGTCAAGTTGTTCGGCCAGTTAATATGCTAATCTAAACTGATAATTGGTGCTCATTGAGTAAAGGCTAATAAATGAAGCATAATGGATGGCGTCGCGTAGCTTTGGATAGATTGGATTACTTGGACGCTTTGTCATCTCTATGTCTTTCTAAATTTTTTAAATAAATAGAGAAATTAGCTAGTTTAACGTGCGCGTTGGATTTGTATCATTCTGAGCTTTAAATCAAAAGTTACGGATGATTTAGTGCAGACATGTCAAGTTGATCGGCCAGTTATAATAACCATTCTTAATTGATCATTGATGCTCATTGAATAGAGGCTTATAAATTAAGCACAATACATGGCATCACGCAGTTTTGGATAGATTGCATTATTTGGATGCTTTGTCGTATCTATTTTTTGTCTTAAATTTTGTCACAATATAGAAAACTGAGCTAGCTTAACGTGGGCATTGGATTCGTGTCATTCTGAGCACTAAAACAAAAGTTACAGATGATTTAGTGTGGATATGTCAAGTTGATTGGTAAGTTAAAATGATCATTTTAAACTGATCATTGGTGCTAATTGAGTAAGGTCTTGTAAATGAACCATAGTGCATGGCATCACATATTTTGGGATATATTGGATTACTTGGACGCTTCATTGTATCTATTTTTGTCTCAAATTTTGTCACGATATAGAAAATTGAGCTAGCTTAACGTGGGCATTGGATTGGTGCCATTCCGAGCTCTAAATCAAAATTTACAGCAATTTAGTGCGCACATGTCAAGTTTATCGGCTAGTTAATATGATAATCTAAACGGATAATTGGTGCACATTGAGTAAAGGCTTATAAATGAAGCATAATGCATTGCGTCACGTAGCTTTGGATAGATTGGATTACTTGGACGCTTTGTCGTCTCTATTTTTTTCTCATATTAAAAAAATATAGAAAATTTAGCTAGTTTAACGTGGGCGTTGGATTTGTGTCATTCTGAGCTTTAAATAAAAAGTTTCGGACGATTTAGTGAGGACATGTCAAGTTGATCGGCCAGTTATAATGACCATTCTTGATTGATCATTGGTGCTCATTGAGCAGAGGCTTAGAAATTAAGCACAATGCATGGCATCACGCAGTATTGGATATATTGGATTACTTGGACACTTTGCCATATTTATTTCTTGTCTTAAATTTTGTCACAATATAGAAAATTGAGCTAGATTAAGGTGGATATTGGATTCGCGTCATTCTGAGCTCTAAATCAAAAGTTACTAACGATTTAGTGCGGACATGTCAAGTCTATCGGTAAGTGAAAATGATCATTCTAAACTGATCATTGGTGCTCATTAAGTAAAGTCTTGTAAATGAAACATAATGCATGGCATCACGTAGTTTGGGATATATTAGATTACTTGGAAGATTTATCGTATATATTTTGTCTCAAATTTTGTCACGATATAGAAAATTAAGCTAGCTTAACCTGGGCTTTGGATTGGTGCCATTCCGAGCTCTAAGTCAAAAGTTACAGACGATTTAGTGCGTACATGTCAAGTTGTTCAGCCAGTTAATGTGATAATCTAAACTGATAATTGGTGCTCATTGAGTAAAGGCTTATAAATGAAGCATAATGCATGGCATCGCGTAGCTTTGGATAGATTGGATTACTTGGACGTTTTGTCATCTCTATTTCTTTCTAAATATTTTTAAAAAATAGAAAAATTAGCTAGTTTAACGTGCGCGTTGGATTTGTATCATCCTGAGCTTTAAATCAAAAGTTACAGATGATTTATTGCAGACATGTCATTTTGATCGGCCAGTAATAATAACCATTCTTAATTGATCATTGATGCTCATTGAGTAGAGGCTTATAAATTAAGCACAATATATGGCAACACGCAGTTTTGGATAGCTTGCATTATTTGGACGCTTTGTCGTATCTATTTTTTGTCTTAAATTTAGTCACAATATAGAAAACTGAGCTAGTTTAACGTGAGCATTGGATTCGTGTCATTCTGAGCACTAAATCAAAAGTTACAACGATTTATTGCGGATATGTCAAGTTGATCGGTAAGTTAAAATGATCATTCTAAACTCATCATTGGTGCTAATTGAGTAAGGTCTTGTAAATGAACCATAATGCATAGCATCACGTATTTATGGATATATTGGATTACTTGGACGCCTTATTGTATCTAATTTTGTCTCAAATTTTGTCACGATATAGAAATTTGAGCTAGCTTAACGTGGGCTTTGGATTAGTGCCATTCCGAGCTCTAAATCAAAAGTTACGGACGATTTAGTGCGGACATGTCAAGTTTATCGGCTAGTTAATTAGATAATCTAAACGGATAACTGGTGCACATTGAGTAAAGGCTTATAAATGAAGCATAATGCATTGCGTCACGTAGCTTTGGATAGATTGGATTACTTGGACGCTTTGTCGTCTCTATTTTTTTCTCAAATTTTTAAAAATATAGAAAATTTAGCTCGTTTAATGTGGGTGTTGGATTTGTGTCATTCTGGGCTTTAAATCAAAAGTTTCGGACGATTTAGTGAGGACATGTCAAGTTGATCGGCCAGTTATAATGACCATTCTTAATTGATCATTGGTGCTCATTGAGTAGAGGCTTATATTTTAAGCACAATGCATGGCATCACGCAGTATTGGATATATTGGATTACTTGGACGCTTTGCCGTATTTAGTTCTTGTCTTAAATTTTGTCATAACATAGAAAATTGAGCTAGCTTAACGTGAGCATTGGATTCATATCATTTCAGCTCTAAATAAAAAGTTACTGACGATTTAGTGCTGACATGTCAATTTGATCGGTAAGTTAAAATTATCATTCTAAACTGATCATTGGTGCTAATTGAGTAAAGTCTTCTAAATGAAGCATAATACATGGCATCACGTAGTTTGGGATAGATTAGATTACTTGACGCTTTATCGTATCTATTTCTGTCTCAAATTTTGTCACAATATTGAAAATTTAGCTAGCTTAACGTGGGCTATGGATTGGTTCTATTCCCAGCTCTAAATCAAAAGTTATTGATGTTTTAGTGTGGACATGTTATGTTGATCGGCTAGTTAATATGATAATTCTAAACTGATAATTGCTGCTCATTGAGTACAGGCTTAAAAACGAAACATAATGCATTGCATCACATAGCTTTGGATAAATTGATTTACTTGGACGCCTTGTCATATCTATTTCTGTCTCAAATTTTTTAAAATATAGAAAATTTAGCTAGTTTAACATGGGCATTGGATTTGTGTCATTCTGAGCTTTAAATCAAAGGTTTCGGACAATTTAGTGCAGAGATGTCAAATTGATCGGCCAATTATAATAACCATTCTTAATTGATCATTGGTGCTCACTGAGTAGAGGCTTATAAATTAAGCACAATACATGACATCACACAGTTTTGGATAGATTGCATTATTTGGACGCTTTGTCGTATCTAATTTTTGTCTTAAATTTTGTCACAATATAGAAAAATGAGCTACCTTAACGTGGGCATTGGATTCGTGTCATTCTGAGATCTAAATCAAAAGTTAAGGACGATTTAGTGCAAACATGTCAAGTTTATCGGCCACGTAATATGATAATCTAAACGGATAATTGGTGCTCATTGAGTAAAAGCTTATAAATGAAGCATAATGCATGGTGTCACATAGCTTTGGATAGATTGGATTACTTGTACGCTTTGTTGTCTCTATTTTTTTCTCAAATTTTTAAAAATATAGAAATTTTAGCTACTTTAACGTGGGCGTTGGATTTGTGTCATTCTGAGCTTTAAATCAAAAGTTACGGACGATTTAGTGTGAACATGTCAAGTTGATCGGCCAGTTATAATAACCATTCTTAATTGAATATTGGTGCTTATTGTGTAGAGGCTTATAAATTAAGCACAATGCATGGCATGACGTAGTATTGGATGGATTGGATTACTTGGACGCTATGACGATGTAGTGCGAACATGTCAAGTTTATCAGTAAGTGAAAATGATCATTCTTAACTGATCATTGGTGGTAATTGAGTAAAGTCTAGTAAATGAAGCATAATGCATGGCATCACGTAGTTTGGAATAGATTAGATTACTTGGACGCTTTATCGTATCTATTTTTGTCTCAAATTTTGTTACGATATCGAAAATTGAGCTAGCTTAACGTGGGCTTTGGATTGGTGCCATACCGAGCTCTAAATCAAAAGTTACGGACGATTTAGTGTGTACATGTCAAGTTGTTGGGCCAGTTAATATGATAATCTAAACTGATAATTGATGCATGGCGTCACGTAGCTTTGGTTAGATTTGATTACTTAGACGCTTTGTCATCTCTATTTCTTTCTAAATTTTTTTAAAAAATTGAAAAATTAGCTAGTTTAACTTGCGCGTTGGATTTGTATCATTCTGAGTTTTATATCAAAAGTTACGGATGATTTATTGCAGACATGTCAAGTTGATCGGCCAGTTATAATAACCATTCTTAATTGATCATTGATGCTCATTGAGTAGAGGCTTATAAATTAAGCACAATACATGGCATCACACAGTTTTGGATAGATTGCATTATTTAGACGCCTTGTCGTATCTATTTTTTGTCTTAAATTTTGTCACAATATAGAAGACTGAGCTAGGTTAACGTGGGCATTGGATTCGTATCATTCTGAGCACTAAATCAAAAGTTATAGACGATTTATTGCGGATATGTCAAGTTGATCGGTAAGTTAAAATGATCATTCTAAACTGATCATTGGTGCTAATTGAGTAAGGTCTTGTAAATGAACCATAATGCATGGCATCACGTATTTTGGGATATATTGGATTACTTGGACGCTGTATTGTATCTATTTTTGTCTCAAATTTTGTCACGATATAGAATATTGAGCTTGCTTAACGTGGTCTTTGGATTGGTGCCATTCCGAGCTCTAAATCAAAAGTTATGGACGATTTTGTTCGGACATGTCAAGTTTATGGGCTAGTTAATATGATAATCTAAACGGATAATTGGTGCACATTGAGTAAAGGCTTATAAATGAAGCATAATGCATTGCGTCACGTAGCTTTTGATAGATTGGATTACTTGGACGCTTTGTCGTCTCTATTTTTTTCTTAAATTTTAAAACATATAGAAAATTTAGCTAGTTTAACGTGGGCGTTGGATTTGTGCCATTGTGAGCTTTAAATGTAAAGTTACGGACGATTTAGTGCAGGCATGTCAAGTTTATCGGCCAGTTGTAATGACCAATCTTAATTGATCATTGGTGCTCATTGAGTAGAGGCTTTAAATTAAGCACAATGCATGGCATCATGCAGTATTGGATAGATTGGATTACTTGTACGATTTGTTGTATCTACTTTTTGCCTTAAATTTTATCATCATATAGAAAATTGAGCTATCTTAATGGGAGCATTGGGATCATGTCATTCTGAGCTTCCAAGTAATCCAATCTATCCAAAACTGCGTCATTCCTTGCATTGTGCTTCATTTATAAGCATTTACTCAAGGAGCATCAATGATTAGTTTAAAATGATCATTTTAACTGGCCAATCAACATGATATGTCCGTAATAAATCGTCCGTAACTTTGGATTTAGAGCTCAGAATGACAGAAACCCAAAGTCCAAATTAAACTAGCTCAATTTTCTATATGGTGACAAATTTGAGACAGAAATAGATTCGGCAAAGTGTACAAGTTATCCAATCTATCCAAAATTTTGTCATACCATGCATTGTGCTTCATTTATAAGCCTCTACCCAATGACCACCAATGATCAGTTAAAAATGATCATTTTAGCTGGCCGATCAACTTGAAATGTTTGCACTAAATCGTTCGTAACTTTGGATTTATAGCTCTGAACGACGCAAATCCAAAACCCACATTAATCTAGCTCAGTTTTCTATATTGTTATAAAATTTGAGACAAAGAGATATGAAAAAGCGTCCAAGTAATCCAATCTATCCAAAACTGCGTCATGCCTTGCATTGTGCTTCATTTATAAGACTTTACTCAATGAGCATCAATGATCAGTTTAGAATGATCATTTTAACTGGCCGATCAACTCTACATGTCCGCAATAAATCGTTCTTAACTTTTGATTTAGAGCTCACAATGACACAAATCCACAGCCCACGTTAAGCTAGCTCAATTTTCTATATTGTGACAATTTTGAGACAGAAATAGATTCGAAAAATCGTCCAAGTTATCCAATCAATCCAAAACTTGGTCATGCCATGCATTTTGCTTCATTTAGAAGCCTCTACCCAATGAGCACCAATGATCAGTTAAAAATGATCATTTTAACTGGCTGATCAACTTGACATGTCCGCAATAAATCGTCCGCAACTTTTGATTTAGAGCTCAAAATGACATAAACCCAAAGCCCACGTTAAACTAGCTCAATTTTCTATATTGTGACAAATTTGAGACAGAAATAGATTCGACAAAGCGTCCAAGTTATCCAATCTATCCAAAACTTTTTCATGCCATGCATTTTACTTCATTTATAAGCCTCTACCCAATGAGCACCAATAATCAGTTAAAATGATCATTTTAACTCGCCGATCGACTTGAGATGTCCGCAATAAGTCATTCATAACTTGTGATTTAGAGCTCAGAATGACAGAAATCCAAATCCCACGTAAAACTCTCTACATTTTCTATATTGTGACAAAATTTGAGACAGAAATAGATTCAAAAAAGCGTCCAAGTTATCCAATCTATTCAAAACTTCGTCGTGTCATGCATTGTGCTTCATTTATATGCCTCTACTCAATGAGCACCAATGATTAGTTAAAAATGATCATTTTAACAGGCCTATCAACTCGACATGTTTGCACTAAATTATTCATAACATTTGATTTAGTGCTCTGAATGATACAAATCCAAATCCAAAGTTAAGGTAGCTCAATTTTCTATATTGTGATAAAATTTGAGACAGAAATAGATACGACAAAGTGTCCAAGTAATCCAATCTATCCCAAACTGCGTGATGACGTGCATTATGCTTCATTTATAAGCCTTTAATCAATGCGCATCAATGATCAATTTAGAATGGTCATTTTAACTAGCCGATCAACTTGACATTTCCGCACTAAATTGTCCGTAACTTTTGATTTATAGCTAGTAATGACACAAATCGAAAGCCCACTTTAAGCTAGCTCAGGTTTCTATATTGTAACAAAATTTGAGACATAAATCGATATGACAAAGCATCCAAGTTATCCAATCAATTAAAAACTTTGTCATACCATGAATTGGGCTTCATTTATAAGCCTCTACTCAATGAGCACCAACGATCAGTTAAGAATGATCATTTTAACTGGCTTATCAACTTGACATGTGTGCACTAAATCATCGGTAACTTTGGATTTAGAGCTCAGAACGATACAATCCAAAGGCCACGTTAAGCTAGCTCAATTTTCTATATTGTTACAAAATTTATGACAAAAATACATATGACAAAGCATCCAAGTAATCCAATCTATCTAAAACTGTGTCATGCCTTGCATTTTGCTTCATTTATAAGCCTTTACTCAATGAGCATCGATGATCAGTTTAGAATGGTCATTTTAACTAGCCGATCAACTTGATATGTCCGCACTAAATCGTCTGTAACTTTTGATTTAGAGCTTGGAATGACACAAATCCAAAAGCCCACGTTAAACTAGCTCAATTTTCTATAAAGTGATAAAATTTGAGACAGAAATAGATCTGACAAAGAATCCAAGTTATCCAATCTATCAAAAAAGTTGTCATGCCATGCCTTCTGCTTTATTTATAAGCCTCTACTCGATGAGCACCAATGATCAGTTAGTAATGATCATTTTAACTATCCGATCAACTTGACATGTCCGCACTAAATCATCCGTAGCTTTTGATTTATAGCTCGGAATGACACAAATCACAAGCCCACATTAAGCTAGTTCAATTTTCTATATTGCGATAAAATTTAAGACTAAAAGTGCTTTGAGAAATCCTCCAAGTAATCAAATCTATCAAAAACTGCATGATGTCATACATTGTGCTTCATTTATAAGCATTTACCCAATGAGCATCAATGATCAGTTTAGAATGATCATTTTAACAGGCCGATCAACTTGAAATGTGTGCACTAAATCGTCCATAACTTTTAATTTAGAGGTCAGAATGACACAAATCCAAAGTCCATGTTAAGCTAGCTCAATTTTCTAAATTGTGACAAAATTTAAGATTGAAATAGATTCCACAAAATGTCCAAGTAATCCAATATATCCAAAACTGCGTCATTCCATGCATTATGCTTCATTTATAAACCTTTACTCAATGAGCATCAACGATCATTTAAGAATGATCATTTCAATTACCCGATCAACTTGACATATCCGCAGTAAATCGTCCGTAACTTTTTATTTATAGCTCGGAATTACACAAATCACAAGCCCACGTTAAGCTATCTCAATTTTCTATATTGTGATAAAATTTAAGACTAAAAGTTCTTCAAGAAATCCTCCAAGTAATCAAATCTATCAAAAACTGTGTGATATCATAAATTGTGCTTCATTTATAAGCCTTTACTCAATGAGCATCAATAATCAGTTTAGAATGATCATTTTAACTGGCCGATCAACTTGACATGTCTGCACTAAATCATCCGTAATTTTGGATTTATAGCTCAGAATGACACAAATCCAAAGCCTACGTTAAGCTAGCTGAATTTTCTATATTGTGACAAAAGTTTAGACAGGACTAGTGATACAAGCCCCGATTCAAGGCGTATATGCGTGTGGGCTGTTTGGAGAAGGTTAGGTGAGAAAATCGACCTTAGAATTCTTGGATAGGGGTTTTTGGGTTGGTATTCGATGGAAGGGTGAAGTGAACCACACGAGGGGTGATGAACCTCGTGATAAATCACAAACTTAGAGCTAGGAGGGCTGGTCTCAACTAGGTTCTAAGCGCACAAGATTCTTAGAGAGAAAGCTTGTTGGAAGAAAGTTCTACTTTATTAATATCAAAAAGGTTGTCTAACTACAATGCTGGAAGGAGCCTTATTAATATGCTCGACAGCTTGACCTTCTAGGGTCGACTCAAAGAAAGAAAAGGAAAGAATACAAAACTGCACAAATGAAAAATGTACAAAAGTGCATAACCGAAAAAGGACCTATTCCTAAAATGTCTTTGACTCAAAAATGTAAACAATCGAGATCCTACCCTGCAAAACAGAAAGAGGCATATATTCGAATTGAAAACTTACCTTTCTTACCTCATGGCCAAGAAATGGAAGGTGGCCGTCCTTGTGGCATGCACGCGCCTTTCTCCTAGTCTTTGACTTAGAGTAGGGTTAGGAATCTTTGGGCCCTGACCTATCTTGCCACTAAAGCCCAAGTCTATGAAATCCCTTGCATTGTTGAGAAGCCTTTGGACTTTTCTTTGCACTTCTGGCCCATTGTCCTTAGTCGATCTTCCTCTAGGAGCTTGTCGACCCATCAGCTGAACTTCTGGAAGAGTATTCTTGATCTGCTCCTTGTCATTGCTCCTGGCCCGGCAGTCTCGGGCAAGCTTCCTGGTCGGCCAGTCTGGTCTCCTGGCCGGACATACGACCTGATGTCCTCATCATCCCCTCCCTCTTCAGTAGGTTTTGACCTCAAAACTGGTTCATCTGCATGGAAAAGGGCTAAGTCAGTTACGTTGAATGTGTTGGAAACATTAAACTCACCTGGGAGCTCGATCTGGTAGGCGTTGTTGTTGATCCTCACCAGCACTCTGAATGGTCCATCTCCTCTTGGTGCTAGCTTGGAACTCCTTAGGCTGGGGAACCTCTCCTGCCGTAGGTGTAGCCATACCCAATCGCCTGGTTGAAAGATCACCTCCTTTCTTCCCTTGTTAGCTTGCGTCACGTACTGCCCGATCCTCTTCTCCAAGTTCTCTGTTACCTTCTGGTGTAACTTCCTTATGAACTCTGCCTTGGATGCTCCGTTGATGTTGGTCATCTCTGCTGGTGGGAGTGGCGTTTGCTCCAATGGGGTGAGAGGGTTGAAGCCGTATACTACTTCAAAGTGTGTCTTCTTGGTTGCTGAGTGCATGGCTCGGTTGTAAGCGAACTCTATGAATGGCAGGCACTCCACCCAAGTCTTGAGGTTCTTCCCTAGTGTAGTCCTGAGAAGAGTTGATAGTGTCCGGTTGACAACTTCAGTTTGGCCATCGGTTTGAGGATGGCAGGTGGTAGAAAAGAGTAGCTACGTGCCTAGCTTCCTCCAAAGGGTCCTCCAGAAATGGCTGAGGAACTTGGTGTCCCTGTCTGACATGATGGTCCTTGGCACTCCATGAAGCCGTACTATCTCCCAGAAGAACAGCTCGGCTGTTTGCGTGGCATCATTAACATTGGCACACAGAATGAAGTGTGCCATCTTGGAGAATTTTCCCACCACTACAAAGATTGCATCTTTGTGGTTGATCTTGGGCAGACCTAGAATGAAGTCCATTGATATATCCACCCATGGATGCGTCGGTATGGGCAGTGGGAGATACAACCCGTGAGGTTGCACTCGGGACTTTTCCTTCTTGCAAGTGAGGCACCTTGCACAATGAGCTTCTACTGTCCTCTTGATGTGCGGCCAGTAGAAGTGTTCCTTGACCACTGCTAGTGTCTTGTCGACGCCAAAGTGGCCCATGAGTCCTCCTCCATGAGCCTCTCGGATGATAAGCTCCCATAATGATCCTTGTGGTATGCACAGCCTTCTCTCTTGGAACAAGAACCCCTCATGGATGTAGAACTTCCCATGACTCCCTGTGCCACACTCCTTGTAGCTCTCGGCGAGGTCAGGATCATCCTTATACAGGTCCTTGATGTGCTCGAACTCTAACACCTTGGCTTCCATTGTGGATATCAAGGCAAACCTCCTTGATAGTGCATCAGCTACCACATTGTCCTTGCCCTTCTTGTACTTGATGATGTACGGGAAGGTCTCGATGAACTCCATCCACCTGGCATGTCTCCTCTTGAGATTGGTTTGCCCTCTGAGGTGTTTGAGAGTCTCGTGATCAGTGTGGATCACAAACTCCTTGGACAGCAAGTAATGCTGCCAAGTTTCCAAGGCTCGGAAAGGGCATAAAGCTCCTTGTCATAAGTGGGGTAGTTCAGTGAGGCACCACCTAGCTTCTCACTGAAGTATGCCACTGACCTCCCTCCTTGAGTCAGCACCGCTCCTATGCCTATTCCAGAGGCATCGCACTCTACTTCGAATGTCTTGCTGAAGTCGGGCAAGACTAGCACTGGTGCATGTGTGAGGCTGTCCTTCAAGGCCTGGAACACCTTGTCCTGAGCTTCTCCCCAGCTGAATCCCACGTTCTTCTTCACTACTCCCGTCAATGTTGAGGCAATACTGCTGAAGTTGGGCACGAACCTTCGGTAGAAGCTGGCCAGTCTGTGGAAGCTCCTTACTTGGCTGATGTTGCTTGGTGTTGGCCATTCTTGTATGGCTCAAATCTTCTCTTCATCAACCTGTAGGCCTTGTGAACTTACAACAAAACCTAAAAAGACAAGTTTATCAGTATAAAAGATGCACTTCTTGAGATTGGCATAAAGCTCTTCTTGTCGAAGGGTTTTAACCACCAACTCAAGATGTGTGAGGTGATCCCTTAAGCATTTACTATAAACTAATATGTCATCGAAATAAACTACAACGAACTTACTGATGTACGCCCTAAGAACTTGGTTCATAAGGCGCATGAAAGTGCTAGGGGCATTAGTCAAGCCGAATGGCATGACTGTCCACTCGTAGAGCCCTTGCTTTATCTTGAAAGCAGTCGTCCATTAATCACCTTCCTTCATCCTGACCTGGTGGTATCCACTCTTGAGGTCTATCTTGGAGAAGACCGTGGCTCCACTCAGCTCATCTAGCATGTCATCCAGCCGTGGTATCGGATGCCGGTACTTGACTGTGATGTTGTTGATTGCTCGGCAGTCAACGCACATTCGCCAAGTCCCATCCTTCTTGGGCACTAGTAGCACTGGCACGGCACATCTTATGCCTCTGGTTGCCGTGGAGGTCCTCTCAGCCTAGGGTGATAGTCATGAGGCTGCACGTCCTCATCTCCTTCTGGCTGGGGTTCCTCCTGTTCGTGCCGTGTCCTAAGGAGCTCAGGACCCTCAGCACGGCCTTGCTCAGCCCTCACGTGCCTTATAGCCTGGAATCTCACCGGCCTCTCCACGTGCTCCAACCTCTTGCCGAATTATGCGAGTTGCGTTTGGAGTGTGGTGAACATGGCCATCCTGGCCTCGGCTACATCTCTATTTTCTTCTCCCATTGCGTACTACAAGAAAGAAATAAAGTTACTCTGCTCCTAGAATTGATTAGGAGGTTCCTTATATGGAGAATTCGAAAAATATACAAAAAGGAAAAAATGGGAAATGGAAAAATCCGAAAATATGGAGATTTGAGAAAAATGGACACTTTCTTGACAACTATTGCAAGCTGTCCAATTCGAATCCTTTTGGTATTTTCCATTTTTCTTTTTCTTTTCTTTTTAATTTAAGTTAAAAATAATGGAAATATGATTTAAACTAGATGCACTCGGTTTGGAGTTTGATGTTATGTTTTTGATTTTTCTTGAATGAAACTTAAACTAATGCAAGAACTTGAAACAAAACAAGTTAAAGGATAGAAACAACCTGGTTTAGGAGCTTTAAGCTCTGATACCAAAATGATATTAGCCTCGATTCAAGGCTTATATGCGCGTGGGCTGTTTGGAGAAGGTTAGGTGAGAAACTCGACCTTAGACTTCTTGGATAGGAGTTTTTGGGTTGGTATTCGATGGAAGGGTGAATTGAACGACACGAGGGGTGATGAACCTCGTGATAAATCACAAACTTAGAGCTAGGAGGGCTGGTCTCAACTAGGTTCTAAGCGCACAAGATTCTTAGAGAGAAATCTTATTGGAAGAATGTTCTACTTTATTAATATCAAAAAGGTTGTCTAACTACAATGCTGGAAGGAGCCTTATTAATATGCTCGACAGCTTGACCTTCTAGGGTCGACTCAAAGAAAGAAAAGGAAAGATTACAAAGCTGCACAAATGGAAAATGTACAAAAGTGCATAACCGAAAAAGGACCTATTCCTAAAATGTCTTTGACTCAAAAATGTAAACATTCTAGATCCTACCCTGAAAAACAGAAAGAGGCATAGATTCGAATTGAAAACTTACCTTTCTTACCTCACTGCCAAGAAATGGAAGGTGGCCGTCCTTGTGGCATGCACACGCCTTGCTCCTAGTCTTCGACTTGGAGTAGGGTTAGGAATCTTTGGGCCCTGACCTCTCTTGCCACTAAATCCCAAGTCTCTGACGTCCCTTGCATTGTTGAGAAGCCTTTGGACTCTTCTTTGCACTTCTGGCCCATTGTCCTTAGTCGATCTTCCTCTAGGAGCTTGTCGACCCATAAGCTGAACTTGTGGAAGAGTGCTCTTGATCTGCTCCTTGTCATTGCTCCTGGTGGCACTACTGGTGTAGAGACTTCCTCTAGATGCATGTCCTGAAGCTGGTAACTTATCTGGTCTGAGTCTCCTTGTGTAGAAGTTGAAATGCTCGTGTATTCGGCTGGATCGGCTGTACCGGCTGGACTGTGCGAGGTACTGGCCGGAATGCCTTCTGGACCGGCCAAATTGATCCCAGAGTCGGCGGCATCACCAATGGGACCGGCGGTGTCATCCACGTCGCCACCAATTGTGCTGGAGGTTTGGGTCTCTCCGCCGGAAATGTTGATCGGTCCGGTCCTGTTGGTCGAGGTTCCGGCGGTACCGCTTGGGCCGGCAAACGTGCCAAATGGCCCGGCTGTCTCGGGCAAGCTTCCTGATCGGCCAGTCTGGTCTCCTGGCCGGACATACGACCTGATGTCCTCATCAACTAGATTCGACAAAATGTCCAAGTAATCCAATCTATCCAAACTGCGTCATGCCATGCATTGTGTTTCAGTTATAAGCCTTTACTCAATGAGCATCAATGATCAGTTTAGAATGATCATTCTAACCGGCCGATCAACTTGACATGTCTGCACTATATCGTCCATAACTTTTGATTTATAGCTCAGAATGACACGAATCCAATGCCCATGTTAAGCTAGCTCAATTTTCTGTATTGTGACAAAATTTGAGACATAAATAGATACGGCTCAAGTTTCTATATTGTGACAAAATTATAGACCAAAATAGATATGATAAATCGTCCAAGTAATCCAATCGATCCAAAATTGCATGATGCCATGCATTGTGCTCCATTTATAAGCCTTTACTCAATGAGTATCAATGATCAGTTTGAAATGGATCATTTTAACTCCCCGATCAACTTGACATGTCTGAACCAAATCGTCCAAAACATTTGATTTATAGCTCAGAATGACACGAATCCATTGCACATGTTAAACTAGCTCAATTTTCTATATTGTGAAAAAATTTGAGACAAAAATAGATTCAACATAGTGGATAGATTGGATAACTTAGATGCTTTGTTGTTTTTATTTCTATCTCTAATTTTGTCACAATATAGAAAATTGAGCTAGCTTAACGTGTGAATTGGATTCGTGTTATTCTAAACTATAAATCAAAAGTTACGGACGATTTAGTGCGAACATGTCAAGTTGATCGGCAAGTTAAAATGATCATTCTTAGCTGATCATTGGTGCTTATTGAGTTGAGGCATATGGATGAAGCATAATGCATGGCATCACGCAGTTTGATACAGATTGGATAGCTTGAACGCTTTGTCGTATTCGGTCTCAAAATTAGTCACAATATAGAAAGTTGAGCTAGCTTAACGTGGGCACTGGATTCATGTCATTGTGAACTCTAAATAAAAAATTACAGACGATTTAGTGCAAACATTTCATAGTTATCGACCAGCTAATTTGATAATTCTAAACTGATCACTGGTGCTCAACGAGTAAAGGCTTATAAATGAAGCATCATGCATGACATTACGCAGTTTTTGATAGATTTGATTTCTTGGAGGATTTTTCGAAGCAATTTTAGTCTTACATTTTATCGTAATATAGAAAATTAAGCTAGCTTAACGCGTGCACCGGATTCATGTCTTTCTGAGCTATAAATCAAAAGTTACGGACAATCTAGTGCATAAATGTCAAGTTGATTGGCCAGTTGAAATGATCATTCTAAACTGATCATTGATGCTCATTGAGTAAAGGCTTATAAATGAAACACAATGCATGACATCACGTAATTTTGAATAAATTGGATTACTTGGACATTTTCTCGTATCTATTTTGGTCTCAAATTTTGTCACAATAAAGAAACTTGAGCTAGCTTAACGTGGGCACTGGTTTTGTGTCATTCTGAGCTCTAAATCAAAAGTTAGGGACGATTAAGTGTAAACATGTCAAGTTTATCGCCCAGTTAAGATGATGATTCTAAACTGATCATTGGTGCTTATTAAGTTGAGACCTATAAATGAAGCATAATGCATGATATCAAGCAGTTTTGGATATATTGGATTACTTGATGCTTTCTCGTATCTATTTCTGTCTCAAATTTTGTCATAATATAGAAAATTGAGCTAGCCTAACGTTGGCATTGGTTTCGTGTCATTCTAAGCTCTAAATCAAAAGTCAGGGATGATTAAGTGTAAACATGTCAAGTTGATCGACCAGTTCAGATGATCATTCTTAACTAATCATTAGTGCTTATTGAGTTGAGGCTTATAAACGAAGCATAATGCATGGCATCAAGTAGTTTGGATATATTGGATAACTTGAGGGTTTGTTTTATTTATTTTTGTCTCAAAATTTCTCACAATATAGAAACTTGAGCTAGCTTATCGTGGGCATTGGTTTCGTGTAATTCTGAGCTCTAAATCAAAAGTTAGAGACGATTTTGTGCAAACATGTCATGGTTATCGGCTAGTTAATTTGATAATTCTAAAGTGATCATTGGTGCACAATGAGTAAAGGCTTATAAATGAAGCATAATGCATGACATCATTGTCGTATCCATTTTGGATAGATTTGATTACTTGGGCGCATTGTCGTATCTATTTCTGTCTCTCATTTTGTTACAATATAGAAAATTGAGCTAGTTTAACGTGGGCATTAGACTTGTGTTATTCTGCACTATAAATCAAAAGTTACGGATGATTTAGTGCGGACATGTCAAGTTGAACGGCTAGTTAAAATTATCATTCTTAACTGATCATTGGTGCTTATTGAGTTGAGGCTTATAAATGAAGCATAATGCATGGCATCCCGCAGTTTGGGATAGATTGGATACCTTAAATGATTTGTTGTATCTATTTCTATCTCTTATTTTGTCACAATATAGAAAATTGAGCTAGTTTAATGTGGGCATTGGATTCATGTCATTCTGAACTATAACTCAAAAGTTACGAACGATTTAGTGCACGCATGTCAAGTTGATCAACCAATTAAAATGATCATTCTTAACTGATCATTGGTGTTCATTGAGTTGAGCCTTATAAATGAAGAATAATGCATGACATCACAATGTTCGGGATAGATTGGATAACTTAGATACTTTAGCGTATCTATTTCTCTCTCTAATTTTGTCACAATACAGAAAATTTAGCTAGCTTAACGTGGGCATTGGACTTGTGTCATTCTGAACTATAAATCAAAAGTTACAGACGATTTAGTGTGGACATGTCAAGTTGATCGGGAAGTTAAAATGATCATTCTTAACTTATCATTGGTTCTTATTGAGTTGAGGTTTATAAATTAAGCATAATGCATCGCATCACGCTGTTTGGTATAGATTGGATAGATTAGATGCTTTGCTGTATCTATTTCTGTCTAAAAATTTGTCAAAATATAGAAACTTGAGCTAGCTTAACGTGGGCATTGGATTCGTGTCAATTGAGCTATGTATAATTAGTTACGGACGATTTAGTGCAGATATGTCAAGTTAATTGACCTGTTAAAATGATCATTCTGAACTCATTATTGATGCTCAATGAGTAAGTGCTTATAAATAAAGCACAATGCATGACATTATTGATGCTCAATGAGTAAGTGCTTATAAATAAAGCACAATGCATGACATCATGCAGTTTTGGATAGATTGGATTGCTTGGAGGCTTTGTCTTATCTATTTCTATCTCAAATTTGTCACAATATAGAAAATTTAGTAAGCTTAACGTGGGCATCGGATTCGTGTCATTCTGAGCTATAAATTAAAAGTTACGGACGATTTAGTGTGGACATGTCAAATTGGTCAGGTAGTTAAAACGATCATTCTTAACTAATCATTGGTGCTTATTGAGTTGAGGCTTATAAATTAAGCATAATGCATGGCGTCATGCAGTTTGGGATAGATTGGATAACTTGCATGCTTTGTTGTATCTATTTCTGCCTCAAAATTTTTCAGAATATAGAAACTTGAGGTAGCTTAACGTGGGTATTGGTTTCATGTCATTCTTAGCTCTAAATCAAAAGTTAGGGACAATTTACTGCAAACATGTCTATGTTATTATCAAATTAATTTGATCATTTTAAACTAATGATGGGTGCCAACTGAGTAAAGGCTAATAAATGAAGCATAATGCATGTCATCACGCAAATTTGGATAGATTTGATTACTTGTACACTTTTTCGTATCTATTTCTATCTCTTATTTTGTCCCATTATAGAAAATTGAGCTAGGTTAACGTGGGCATTGGATTTGTGTCATTCTGAACTATAAATAAAAAGTTTCGGACAATTTAGTGCGTACATGTCAAGGTTATCGAACAGTTAAAATGATCATTCTAAACTGATCATTATTGCTCATTGAGTAAGGGCTTATAAATGAAGCACAATGCATGATGTCCTACAGTTTGGGATAGATTGGATAACTTGATGCTTTGTCATATCTTTTTAAGTCTCAAATTTTTTCACAATATAGAAACTTGAGCTAGCTTAACGTGGGCATTAGATTCGTGTCATTCTGAGCACAAAATAAAAAGTTATGGACAATTTAGTGCAGATATGTCAAGGTTATCGGCCAATTAATTTGATCATTCTAAACTGATCTTTGGTGCTCATTGAGTAAAGGCTTATAAATGAAGCATAATGCATGTCATTGCGCATTTTGGGATACATTGGATTACTTGGAGGCTTTGTCAAACCAATTTCTGTCTCAGAATTTGTCACAATATAGTAAATTGAGCAAGCTTAACATGGGCATTGGCTTCCTCTCATTCTGAGCTATAAATCAAAAGTTACGGACGATTTAGTGCAGACATGTCAAGTTGATTGGCCAGTTCAATTAATCATTCTAAACTGATCATTGATGCTCATTAAGTAAAGGCTTATAAATGAAGCACAATGGATGGCATCATGTAGTTTTGAACAGATTGGATTACTTGGACGCTTTGTCGTATCAATTGTTGCCTCAAATTTTGTCACAAAATAGAAACTTGAGATTGCCATTGGATTCATATCATTTTGAGCTCTAAATAAAAAGTTATGGATGGTTTAGTGCAGAGCTGTCAAGGTTATCAGCTAATTTATTTGATCATTCTAAATTGATCATTGCTGCTCATTAAATAAAGGCTTATAAATGAAGCATAATGCATGACTTAAGGCATTTCGGGATAGATTCGATTACTTGTAGGCTATGTCGTACCTATTTCTGTCTTAAAATTTGTCATAATATAGTAAATTGAGCAAGCTTAACGTGGGCAGTGGATTCGTGTCAATCTGAGCTATAAATCAAAAGTTATAGACGATTTAGTGCAGACATGTCAAGTTGATCGGCATGTTAAAATGATCACTCTAAACTGATCATTGCGGGTTATTGAGTAAAGGCTTATAAATGAAGCACAGTACATGGTATCACGTAGTTTTGGATATATTGGAATACTTGGATGCTTTGTCGTATCTATTTTTACCTCAAATTTTCTCACAAAATAGAAACTTGGGCAAGCTTAACATATGCATTGGATTTGTGTCGTTCTGAGCTCTAAATAAAACGTTATGGACGGTTTAGTGCAGATATGTCAAGGTTATCGGCCAATTAATTTGATCATTCTAAATTGATCATTGGTTCTCACTAAATAAAGGCTTATAAATGAAGCATAATGCATGACATAGCGCATTTCGGGATAGATTAGATTACTTGGAGACTTTGTCGTACCTATTTCTTTGTCAAAAAATTTCACAATATAGTAAATTGAGCAAGCTTAACATGGGCAGTGGATTCGTGTCATTCGGAGCTACAAATCAAAAGTTACGGACGATTTGGTGGACATGTCAAGTTGATTGGCATGTTAAAATTATCACTCTAAACTGATCATTTCTTGTTATTGAGTAAAGGCTTGTAAATGAAGCACATTGCATGACATCACCTAGTGTTGGATAGATTTGATTACTTGGACATTTTTTCGTATCTATTTCCGTCTCAAGATTTGTCACAATATAGTAAATTGAGCTAGGTTAACGTGGACTTTGAATTTGGGTCATTCTGAACTATAAATCAAAATTTACGGACAATTTAGTGCGGACATGTCATGTTGATCGGCCAGTTAAAATGATCATTTTTAACTGTTCATTGGTGCTTATTGAGTTTAGGCTTATAAATGAAGCATAATGCATGGTATCACCCAGTTCGGGATTGATTTGATAACTTGGATGCTTTGTTGTATCGATTTCTGCCTCAAAATTTTTCACAATATAGAAACTTGAGCTAGCTTAACGTGGGCATTGGTTTTGTGTCATTCTGAGCTATAAATAAAATGTTAGGGACGATTTAGTGCAAACATGTAAAGGTAATCGGCCAATTAATTTGATCATTCTAAACTGATCATTGGTGCACACTGAGGAAAGGCTAATATATGAAGCATAATGCATGGCATCATGCAAATTTGGATAGATTTGATTACTTCTATTCTTTATCGTATTCTATTTTGATCTCTCATTTTGTCACAATATAGAAATTTGAGCTAGCTTAATGTGGGCATTGGATTTGTGTTATTCTGAACTATAAATCAAAATTTTTGGATGATTTAGTGCGTACATATCAAGGTTATCGACTAGTTAGAATGATAATTCTAAAATGATCATTGATGCTCATTGAGTAAGGGCTTATAAATGAAACATAATGCATGACATCCCGAGTTTTGGATAGATTAGATAACTTGGACTTTGTCATATCTTTTTTGTCTCAAATTTTGTCACAGTATAGAAACTTGAGCTAGCTTAACGTGGGCATTGGATTCGTGCTATTCTTAGCACAAAATAATAAGTTATGGACGATTTAGTGCATATATGTCAAGGTTATCGGCCAGTTAATTTGATCATTCTAAACTGATCATTGGTGCTCATTGAGTAAAGGCTTATAAATGAAACATAATGCATGACACTACGTATTTTGGGATAAATTGGATTAATTGGAGGCTTTGTCGTACAAATTTCTGTCTTAATATTTGTCACAATATAGTAAATTAAGCAAGATTAACGTGGGCAACAGATTCGTGTCATTCTGAGCTCTAAATCAAAAGTTATGGACAATTTATTGAGGACATGTCAAGTTGATCAACAAGTTAAAATGATCATTCTAAACTGATCTTTGATGCTCATTGAGTAAAAGGCTTATTAATGAAGCAAAATGCTTGGCATCACGTAGTTTTGGATATATTGGATTACTTGGATGCTTTGTGGTATCTATTTATGTCTTGTCACGATATAGAAGCTTGAGCAAGCTTAACATGGGCATTAGATTTGTGTCATTCCAAGCTCTAAATAAAACGTTATAGACGATTTAGTGCAGATATGTCAAGGTTATCGGCCAATTAATTTGATCATTCTAAACTGATCATTGGTGCTCATTTAGTAAAGGCTTATAAATAAAGCATAATGCATGACATCGCGCATTTTGGCATAGATTGGATTACTTGGAAGCTTTGCCGTACCTATTTCTGTCTAAAAATCTTTCACAATATAGTAAATTTAGCAAGCTTAATGTATGCAGTGGATTTGTGTCATTCTGAGCTATAAATCAAAAGTTACAGACGATTTAGTGCAGACATGTCAAGTTGATCGACTTGTTAAAATGATCAGTCTAAACTCTTCATTGCTGGTCATTGAGTAAAGACTTATAAATGAATCACAATGCATGGCACCACCCAGTTTTGGACAGATTGGATTACTTGGATGCTTTTTCGTATCTATTTCTGTCTCAAATTTTATCACAATATAGAAAATTGAGCTAGGTTAACGTGGGCTTTGGATTTGTGTTATTCTGAACTATAAATCAAAAGTTATGGACGATTTAGTGCAGGCATTTCAAGTTAATCGGCCAGTTAAAATGATCATTCTTAACTGACCATTGGTGCTTATTGAGTTGAGGCTTATAAATGAAGCATAATGCATGGTATCGTGCAGTACGAAATAGATTGGATAACTTGGATGCTTAGTCGTATTTAATTTTGTCTCAAAGTTTGTCACAATATAGAAATTTGAGAAAGCTTAACGTCGGCATTGGATTCGTGTCATTCTGAGCTCTAAATAAAAAGTTATGGACGATTTAGTATAGACATGTCAAGGTTATCGGCCAGTTAATTTGATCATTATAAACTGATCACTGGGTCTCATTGAGTAAAGGTTTATAAATGAAGCACAATGGATGACATCGAACATTCTTGGATAAATTGGATTGCTTGGAGGGTTTGTCATATCTAGTTCTGTCTCAAAATTTGTCAAAATATAGAGAATTGAGCATGCATAACGTGGGCATTGGATTCGTGTCATTCTGAGCTATAATTTGAAAGTTACGGACGATTTAGTGCAGACATGTTAAGGTCATCGGGCAGTTAAAACGATCATTCTTAACTGATCATTGCTGCTCATTAGGTTGAAGCTTATAAATGAAGCATAACCCATGGCATCATACAATTCGGGATAGATTGGATAATTTGGAGGTTTTGTTGTATCTACTTCTATCTCAAAATTTGTCACAAAATAAAAAATTGAGCTAGCTTAACGTGGGTATTGGATTCGTGTAATTCTGAGCTTTAGATCAATAGTTACAAACGATTTAGTGCGGACATGTCAAGTTGATCGGCCTGTTAATATGATCATTCCAAATTAATCATTGGTGCTCATTGAGTAAAGGTTAACAAATGAAGCATAATACATGACATCATGCAGTTTGGGATAGATTGGATTAGTTGGATGCTTTGTCGTATCTATTTCTGTCTCAAACTTTATCACAAAATAGAAAATTGAGCTACTTTACCGGGGCCTTTGTATTTGTGTAAGTCGAAGCTCTAAATCAAAAGTTACAGACGATTTAGTGTTGACATGAAAAACGTATTGGCGCGTTAAAATGATCATTCATAACTGATCATTGGTACTCACTGAGTTGAGGCTTATAAATTAAGCATAATGCATGACATCACGTAGTTCGGGATAGATTGGATATTTAGATGCTTTTTCATATCTATTTCTGTCTCATATTTTGTCACAATATAGAAAATTGAGCTACCTTAACGTGGGCATTGGATTCGTGTCAGTTTGAGCTCTGAATATAAAGTTATGGACATTTTAGTGCACACATGTCAAGGTTATCGGCCAGTTAAAATGATCATGCTTAACTTATCATTGGTGGTTATTGAGTTGAGGCTTATAAATGAAGCATAATGCATGGCATCACGCAGTTTGGGACAGATTGGATAACTTGGATATTTTTTGTATCTAGTTCTGTCTCAAAATTTGTCACAATATAGAAACTTGAGCTAGCTTAACGTGGGCACCGGATTCGTGTTATTCTGAGCTTTAAATCAAAACATATAGACGATTTATTGCAAACATGTCAAGGTTATGGGCCAGCTAATTTGATCATTCTAAACTGATCACTGGTGCTTATTGAGTAAAGGCTTTTAAATGAAGCATCGTGCACGACATTATGCAGTTTTTGATAGATTTGATTACTTGGGGGATTTGTCAAAGCAAATTTAGTCTTAAAGTTTTTCACAACATAGAAAATTGATCTAGCTTAACGTGGGCAACGGATTCATGTCATTATGAGCTCTAAATCAAACGTTACGAACGATTTAGTGCAGACATGTCAAGTTGATCGACCAGTTAAAATGATCATTCTAAATTGATTATTGATGCTCATTGAGTAAGGGCTTATAAATGAAGCACAATGCATGACATCACGCAGTTTTGGATAAATTGGATTAGTTGGACGTTTTTTCATATCTATTTTTGTCTCAAATATTGTCACAATATAAAAAATTGAGCTAGCTTAACGCGGGCTTTGAATTTGTCTCATTATGGGATCTTAATCAAAAATACGCACAATTTAGTGTGGACAGGTCAAGTTTATTGGCCAGTTAAAATGATCATTCTTAATTGATCATTGGTGCTTGTTGAGTTGAGGCTTATAAATGAACCATAATGCATGGTATCACGCAGTTTGGGATAGATTGGATAATTTGGATGCTTTGTCATATCTAATTCTGTCTCAAAGTTTGTTATAATATAGAATCTTGAGCAAGCGTAACGTGGGCATTGGATTCGTTTCATTCTGAACTCTAAATAAAAAGTTATGGAAGACTTAGTGCAAATATGTCAAGGTTTTTGGCCAGTTAATTTGATCATTTTAAATTAATCATTGGGGCTCGTTGAGTAAAGGCTTATAAATGAAGCATAATGCATGATATCGAACATTTTCGGATAGATTGGATTGCTTGGAGGCTTTGTCATATCTATTTCTGTCTCAAGATTTTTCACAATATAGAAAATTGGGCAAGCTTAACATGGGCATTGGATTCGTGTCATTTGGAGCTATAAATTAAAAGTTACGGACGATTTAGTGCAGACATGTCAAGGTAATCGGCGAGCTTAAACGATCATTCTTAACTGATCATTGCTGCTCATTAAGTTGAAGCTTATTAATGAATCATAATCCATGGCATCACGCAGTTCGGGATAGATTGGATAACTTCAAGGTTTTGTCGAATCCATTTCTGTCTCAAAATTTGTCACAAAATAGAAAATTGAGCTAGCTTAACGTGGGCATCGGATTCGTGTCATTATGATCTCTAAATCAAAAGTTACAGACGATTTAGTGCGCACATGTCAAGTTGATTGACTAGTTAATATGATCATTCCAAACTAATCATTGGTGCTCACTGAGTAAAGGTTAATAAATGAAGCATAATACATGACATCACGCAGTTTAGAATATATTGGATTAGTTGGATGCTTTGTCGTATCTATTTCTATCTCAAACTTTATCACAATATAGAAAATTGAGCTACTTTACCGGGGGCTTTGGATTTCTATAATTCTGAGCTCTAAATCAAAAGTTACGGACGATTTAGTGTTGACACGTCAAACATATCGGCCAGTTAAAATGATAATTCCTAACTGATCATTGGTACTCACTGAGAGTTGAGGCTTATAAATTAAGCATAATGCATGGCGTCATGCAGTTTGGGATAGATTGGATAACTTGCATGCTTTGTTGTATCTATTTCTGCCTCAAAATTTTTCACAATATAGAAAATTGGGCAAGCTTAACATGGGCATTGGATTCGTGTCATTTGGAGCTATAAATTAAAAGTTACGGACGATTTAGTGCAGACATGTCAAGGTAATCGGCGAGCTTAAACGATCATTCTTAACTGATCATTGCTGCTCATTAAGTTGAAGCTTATTAATGAATCATAATCCATGGCATCACGCAGTTCGGGATAGATTGGATAACTTCAAGGTTTTGTCGAATCCATTTCTGTCTCAAAATTTGTCACAAAATAGAAAATTGAGCTAGCTTAACGTGGGCATCGGATTCGTGTCATTATGATCTCTAAATCAAAAGTTACAGACGATTTAGTGCGCACATGTCAAGTTGATTGACTAGTTAATATGATCATTCCAAACTAATCATTGGTGCTCACTGAGTAAAGGTTAATAAATGAAGCATAATACATGACATCACGCAGTTTAGAATATATTGGATTAGTTGGATGCTTTGTCGTATCTATTTCTATCTCAAACTTTATCACAATATAGAAAATTGAGCTACTTTACCGGGGGCTTTGGATTTCTATAATTCTGAGCTCTAAATCAAAAGTTACGGACGATTTAGTGTTGACACGTCAAACATATCGGCCAGTTAAAATGATAATTCCTAACTGATCATTGGTACTCACTGAGAGTTGAGGCTTATAAATTAAGCATAATGCATGGCATCACGTAGTTCGCGATAGATTGGATAATCGGATGCTTTTTCGTATCTATTTCTGTCTCAAAATTTTGTCACAATATAGAAAATTGAGCTAGCTTAACGTGGGCATTGGATTCATGTCATTCTGAGCTCTAAATATAAAGTTATGGATGTTTTAGTGCAGACATGTCAAGGTTATCGGCCTGTTAAAATAATCATTCTTAACTGATCATTGGTGCTTATTGAGTTGAGGCTTATAAATGAAGCATAATGTGTTGCATCATGCAGTTCGGGATGGATTGGATGACTTGGATATTTGTCGTATCTATTTTTTTGTTTCAAAATTTGTCACAATATAGAAACTTGAGCTAGCTTAACGTGGGCACCGGATTTGTGTCATTCTGAGCTTTAAATCAAAACATACGGACGATTTAGTGCAAATATGTCAAGGACATCGGCCAGTTAATTTGATCATTCTATACTGATCACTAGTGCTTATTGGATAAAGGCTTATAAATGAAGCATCATGCACGATATTATACAGTTTTTGATAGATTTAATTACTTGGAGGATTTGTCGTATCTATTTTTGTCTCAAAATTTGTCACAATATAGAAATTGAGAAAGCTTAACGTGGGCATTGGATTCATGTCATTCTGAGTTATAAATCAAAAGTTACGGACAATTTAGGGCAGACATTAAAAAATTGATCAGCCTGTTAAAATGATCATTCTAATCACATGATTGATGCTCATTCAGTAAAGGCTTATAAATCGAGCACAATGCATGACATTACATAATGTTTTATAGATTTGATTACTTGGAGGATTTTTCGAAGTAATTTTAGTCTTACATTTTATTACAATATAGAAAACTGGGCTAGCTTAACGTGGGCATCAGATTCGTGTCGTTCTGAGCTCTAAATCAAAAGCTACAGATGATTTAATGCTGACATGTCAAGTAAATTAGCCAGTTAATATCATCATTCCAAACTAATCATTGGTACTAATTGAGTAAATACTTATAAATGAAGCACAATACATGACATCACGCAGTTTCGAATAGATTGGATTATATGTATGCTTTGTCATATCTATTTCAGTGTCAAAATTTGGCACAATATAGAAAATTGAGCTAGCTTAACGTGGAGTTTGGATTTGTGTAATTCTGAGCTCTAAATCAAAAGTTACGAACGATTTAGTGCTGACATGTCAAGGGTATCAACCAGTTAAAATGATCATTCTTAACTGATCATTGGTGCTCATTGAGTTGAGACTAATAAATTAAGCATAATGCATGGCATCACGTAATCGGGGATAGATTGGATAATTGGACGCTTTTTTGTTCCTATTTCTGTCTCAAATTTTGTAACAATATAGAAACTTCAGCTAACTTAATGTGAGTATTGGATTCGTGTCATTCACATCTTAAAATAAAAATTTACGGACGATTTTGTGCAGCCATGTCAAGGTTATCCGCCAGTTAATTTGATCATTCTAAACTGATCATTGGTGCTCATTGAGTAAATGCTTATAAATGAAGCATAATGCATGACATCGCGCATTCTGGGATAGATTGGATTAGTTGGAGGCTTTGTCGTACCTATTGTTGTATCAAAATTTGTCACAATATAAAAATTGAACATGCTTAACGTGGGCATTGGATTCCTGTCATTCTGAGCTATAAATCAAAAATTACAGACGATTTAGTAAATGCTATACTGATCACTGGTGCTCATTGAGTAAATGCTTATAAATAAATCATAATGCACTACATTACGTAGTTTTTGATAGATTTGATTACTTGGAGGATTTGTCGAAGCAATTTTAGACTTAAATTTTGCCACAATATAGAAAATTGAGCGAGCTTAACGTGGGCATCATATTCGTGTCATTCAAAGCTCTAAATCAAAAGTTACAAAAGCTTTTGTGCAGACATGTCAAGTTGATCGACAAGTTAATATGATCATTCAAAACTAATCATTGGTGCTCATTGAGTAAATGTTTATAAATGAAGCATAATACATGACATCACGCAGTTTGGGATAGATTGGATTACATGTATGCTTTGTCGTATCTATTTCTTTCTCAAATTTTGTCACAATATAGAAAATTGAGCTAGATTAATGTAGACTTTGGATTTGTGTAATGATTTAGTGCTAAAATATCAAGGGTATCGACCAGTTAAAATGATCATTCTTAACTGATCATTGGTGTTCATTGAGTTGAGTCTTATAAATTAAGCAAAATGGATGGCATCACGTATAGATTGGATAATTGGACGCTTTGTCGTTTCTACTTTTGTCTCAAATTTTGTCACAATATAGAAACATGAGCTAACTTAATGTGAGTATTGGATTGTGTCATTCTAATCTCTAAATCAAAAGTTATAGAGGATTTAGTGAAGACATGTCAAGGTTATCGGCCAGTTAATTTGATCATTCTACACTGATCACTAGAGCTCATTGAGTAAAGGCTTATAAATGAAGCATAATGCACGACATTACGCAGTTTTTGATAGATTTGATAACTTGGAGGATTTTTCGAAGCAGTTTTAGACTTCAATTTTATCACAGTATAGAAAATTGAGCTAGCTTAACATGGGTATCGGATTCGTGTCATTCTGAGCTTTAAATCAAAAGTTACAGATGATTTAGTGCGTACGTGTCAAGTTGATCGACCAGTTAATATGATCATTCCGAACTAATCACTGGTGCTCATTGAGTAAAGGCTTATAAATGAAGCATAATACATGACATCACATAGTTTGGGATAGATTAGATTGTGTAGATGCTTTTGTTGTATCTATTTCTATCTCAATTTTTTTTCCAATATAGAAAATTCAGCTAGCTTAATGTGGGCTTTTGATTTGTATAATTCTAAGCTCTCAAAAAAGTTACGGACAATTTAGTGCTGACATGTCAAGGGTACCGGCCAGTTAAAATGATCATTCTTACCTGATCAGTTAATTTGTGTCATTCTGAGCTATATATCAAAAGAGACGGACAATTTAGAGCAGACATGTAAAGTTGATCGGCCAGTTAAAACGATCATTCTAAACTGATAATTGATGTTCATTGAGTAAAGGCTTATAAATGAAGCACAATGCATGATATCACGCAGTTTTGGATAGATTGGATAACTATGACTCATTGTCATATCTATTTCTGTCTCAAATTTTGTCACAATATAGAAACTTGAGCTAGCTTAACGTGGGCATTGGATTCGTGTCATTCTGAGCTCTAAATCAAAAGTTATAGATGATTTAGTGCGGAAATGTCAAGTTGATCGGCCAGTTCATATGATCATTCCAAACTAATCATTGATGCTCATTGAGTAAAAGCTTATAAATGAAGCATAATACATGACATCATGCAGTTTGGGATAGATTAGGTTACATGGATGCTTTTTCATACCAATTTTTATCTCAAATTTGGTCACAATATAGAAAATTGCGCTAGGTTAATGTGGGCATTGAATTTGTGTAATTCCAAGCTCTAAATCAAAGTTACAGATGATTTAGTGCCGACATGTCAGGGGTATCGGCCAGTTAAAATGACCATTCGTAACTGATCATTGGTGCTCATTGAGTTGATGCTTATAACTTAAGCATAATGCATGGCATCAGGTAGTTCGGGATAGATTGGATAATTGGACATTTTGTCATTTCTATTTCTGACTCAAATTTTGTCACTATATAGAAAATTGAGCTAGCTGAATGTGGGCATTGGATTTGTGTCATTCTGAGCTATAAATCAAAAGAGACGGACAATTTAGTGCAGACATGTCAAATTTATCGGCTAGTTAAAATGCTCATTCTTAAGTGACCATTGATGCTCATTTAGTAATGGCTTATAAATGAAGCACAATGCATGACATGACGCAGTTTTGGATAGATTGGATAACTTGGACGCATTGTCATATCTAATTCTGTCTCAAATTTTGTCCCAATAAAGAAACTTGAGCTAGCTTAACGTGCGCATTGGATTCGTGTCATTCTGAGCTCAAAATAAAAAGTTATGTACGATTTAGTGCAGACATATCAAGGTTATCGGATAAAGTAAAGTACGAGGCACGACATTACCCAGTTTTTGATTGATTAGATTGGTTCGACGATTTGTCGAAGCAATTTTAGTCTTAAACTTTATCGCAATATAGAAAATTGAGCTAGCTTAACATGGGCATTAGATTCGTGTCATTCTGAGCTATAAATAAAAAGTTTGGAACGATTTAGTGTAGATATGTCAAGTTGATCGGCAAGTAGTAATGATACATTCTAAACTGATCATTGATGCTCATTGAGTAAAGGCTTATAAATGAAGCACAATGCATGACATCACGCATTTCTGGATAGATTGGATTACGTGGACGATTTTTCGTATCTATTTAGGTCTCAAATTTTGTCACAACATAGAAAATTAGGCTAGATTAATATAGGCATTTGAATCGTTTCATTCTTAGCTCTAAATAAAAAATCAGGGACGAGTTAGTGCATACATGTCAAGTTGATCGCCCAGTTAGTATGATCTTTCTAAACTAATCACTGGTGCTCGTTGAGTAAAGACTTATAAATAAAATATAATGCATGACATCACGCATTTTGGGTAAGATTGGATTACTTGGATATTTTTTCGTATCTATTTCGGTCTTAAAATTTGTCACAATATAGAAAATTGGTCTAGCTTAACGTGGGCATTGGATTCGTGTCATTCGGAGCTATAATTCAAAAGTTACACACTATTTACTACAGAAATGTCTAGTTGATTGACCAGTTAAAATGATCATTCTAAACTGATCATTCATGCTCATTCAGTAAAGGCTAATAAATCAAGCACAATGCGTGGCTTGACGCAGTTTTCGATAGATTGGATACTTGAATGCTTTGTCGAATCTATTTCCATGTCAAATTTTGTCACATTATAGAAAATTGAGCTAGGTTAACGTGGGGTTTGGATTTATGTCTTTTTGAGGTCTAAATCAAAAGTTACGGACGATTTATTGCAGACATGTCAACTTGATCGGCCGGTTAAAATGATCATTTTTAACTGATCATTGGTGCTCATTGAGTAGATGCTTAGAAATGAAGCACAATGCATGATGTCATGCAGTTCGGGATAGATTGCATAACTTGGACGCTTTATCGTATCTATATCTATCTCAAATGTTATCGCAATATAGACATTTGAGCTAGCTTAACGTGGGCATTGGATTCTTGTCATTTTGAGCTATAACTCAAATGTTACAGACGATTTAGTGCAGACATGTCAGGTTGATCTCCAAGTTAAAATGATCCATTCTAAACTGATCATTGATGGTCATTGAGTAAAGGATTATAAATGAAGTACAATTCATGGAATCACGCAGTATTGGATAGATTAGATTACTTGGTTGCTTTATCGTATCTATTTCTATCTCAAATTTTGTCACAATATAGAAAATAGAGCTAGCTTAACGTGGGTATTGGATTCGTGTCATTCTGAGCTCTAAATCAAATTTTGTCAAGTTGATCGGCCAGTTAACTCATGGTAAATGTGAAATACTTATTTTATATAAAAAGGTGTGGGGGAAATAAAAAAGATGCAGGGCACTTTGTCCGTTTGGCTAGCCAAACGCGGGCTGGTTCATAGATCATTGGGCTTCGATTACTCATTGGTGCGTATTGAGTAAAGACTTATAAATGAAATACAATGCATGGCATCACTCATTTTGGGTAAGATTGGATTTCTTGGATACTTTGTCGAAACTATTTCAGTCTCAAATTTTGTCACAACATACAAAATTGAGCTAGCTTAAAAGTTTAACGTGGGCATTGGATTTGTGTCCTTCTAAGCTCTAAATCAAAAGTTCAGACGATTTAGTGCGGATATGTCAAGTTGATCGGCCAGTTAAAACGATCATTCTTAACTGGTCATTGGTGTTGATTGAGTAGAGGATTATAAATGACGCACAATGCATGACATCACACAGTTCAGGATAGACTGGATTATTTCGACTCTTTGTCGTATCTATTTTTGTCTAAAATTTTGTCACCATATATAAAATTGAGCTAGCTTAATGTGGGAATTGGATTCGTGTCATTCTGAGCTATAAATAAAAAGTTATGGATGAATTAGTGCATACATGTCAACTTGATTGCCCTGTTAAAATGATCATTCTAAACTGCTCAGAATGACAGGAATCCAATGCCCACGTCAAGCTAGCTCAATTTTCTATATTGTGACAAAATTTTAGACAGAAATAGATTCGAGAAAGCGTCCAAGTAATCCAATCTGTCCAAAATTGCGTCATGCCTTGCATTGTGCTTCATTTATAAGCCGTTACTAAATGAGCATCAATGATCAGTTTAGAATGATCATTTTAACTGGCCGATAACCTTGACATGTATGCACTATATCGTTCGTAAATTTTAATTTATAGCTCATAATGACACGATCCAAATGCCCACGTTAATCTAGCTCTATTTTCTATATTGTGACTAAATTTGAGATAGAAGTAGATTCGAAAAAGCATCCAAGTAATCCAATCTATCCAAAACTGCGTCATGCCTTGCATTGTGCTTCATTTATAAGCCGTTCCTCAATGAGCATCAATGATCTATTTAGAAGGATCATTTAAACTTTCCGATCAACTTGACATGTCCGCACTAAATTGTCCATAACGTTTCAGTTAGAGCTTAGAAAGACCCAAATCCAACTGCAACGTTAAGCTAGCTCATTTTCTATATTGTGACAAAATTTGAGACAGAAATAGATTCGACAAAGCATCCAAGTAATTCAATTGATCCATAACTGCTTCATGCCATGCATTATGCTTCATTTATAAGCCGTTACTCAATGAGCATCAATGATCAGTTTAAAATGATCATTTTAACTGGCCAATCAACTTGACATTTCCGCACTATATCGTCTGTAACTTTTGATTTGTAGCTTAGAAGGACACAAGTCCAACACCCACGTTAAGCTTGTTCAATTTTCTATATTGTGATAAAATCTGAGGTAGAAATAGATACGAAAAACCATCAAGTAATCCAATCTATCTAGAACTGCTACATGCCATGCATTTTGCTTTATTTATAAGCCTTTACTAAATGAGCATCAATGATTAGTTTAGAATGATCATTTTAACTGGCTGATCAACTTGACATGTACGCACTAAATCGTCCATAACTTTTGATTTATAGCAGAGAATGACACAAATCTAATGCCCACGTTAAGCGAGCTCAATTTTCTACATTGTGAAAACATTTGAGACAGAAATAGATTCGATGAAGCGTCCAGGTAACCCATTCTATCCATAACTGAATCATACCTTGCATTGCGGTTCATTAATAAGCCTTTATTCAATGAGCATCAATGATCAGTCTAGAATGATAATTTTAACTGTCCGATCAACTTGACATGTCTGCACTATATCGTCCGTAACTTTTGATTTAAAGCTCATAATGACACGAATCCAATGCTCACGTTAACCTAGCACAATTTTCTATATTATGACAAAATTTGAGATAAAAATATATAAGAAAAAGCGTCAAGTAATCCAATCTATCCAGAACTGATTCTTGCCATGCATTGTGCTTCATTTAGAAGCCGTTACTCAATGAGCATCAATGATCAAATTGTACTGATCATTTTAACTGGTCGATCAACTTGACATGACTTCACTATATCGTCCATAACTTTTGATATATGGCTTAGAATGATACGAATCCAATGCCCACGTTAATCTAGCTCAATTTTCTATACTGTGACTAAATTTGAGACAGAACTAGATTCGACAAAGCGTACAAGTAATTCAATCTATCTAGAACTGCGTCATGCCATGCATTGTGCTTCATTTATATGCCTTTACTCAATAAGCATCAATGATCAGTTTGGAATGATTATTTTTACTGCCTGATCAGCTTGACATGTCCGCACGAAATCGTCCATAACTTTTGATTTAGAGCTCAGAATGACACAAATCCAAAGCCTACGTTAAGCTAGCTCAATTTTCTATATTGTGACAAAATTTAAGACAGAAATAGATACGACAAAGCTTTCAAGTTATCCAATCTATCCAAAACTTTTTCATTCCATGCACTGTGCTTCATTTATAAACCGTTACACAATCATCATCAATGATCAGTTAAGAATGATCATTTTAACTGCCCAATCAACTTGACATGTCCGCACTAAATCGTACGTAAGTTTTGGTTAAGAACTCAAAATGACACAAATCCAAAGCCCACGTTAAGCTAGATCAATTTTCTATATATTGACAAAATTTGAGACCAAAATAGATTCGACAAAGCGTCTAAGAAATCCAATCTATCCAAAACTGCGTTATGCCATGCATTGTGCTTCATTTATAAGCCTTTACTCAATGAGCATCAATGATTAGTTTAGAACGATTATTTTAACTGGCCGATCAATTTGACATGTCTACACTAAATCGTCCATAACTTTTGATTTATATTTTAGAATGACACAAATCCAAAGCCCACGTTAATCTGGCTCAATTTTCTATACTGTGACAAAATTTAAGACCGAATATATTTGACATAGCATCCAAGTTATCCAGTCCATCCAAATCTTCCTCATGCCATGCATTGTGCTTCATGTATAAGCCTCTACTCAATGATCACCATTGATCAGTTAAGAATGATCATTTTTACTAGCCGAGCAACTTGACTTGTCTGCACTATGTCATCTGTAACTTTTGATTTGTCGCTCATAATGACACAAATTTAAAGCCCACATTAAACTAGCTCAATTTTCTATATAGTGACAAAATTTGAGATAGAAATAGATTTGATAAAGCGTCCAAGTAATCCAATCTATCCAGAACTACTTCATGCCATGCATTGTGGTTCATGTATAAGCCTTTACTCAATGAGCATAAATGATCAGTTTAGAATGATCATTTTAACTTGCCGATCAACTTGACATGTCTGCACTATGTCGTCCGTAACTTTGGATTTAGAACTCATAATGACACAAATCCAAAGGCAACGTTAAGCTAGCTCAATTTTGCTATATGGGGACAAAATTGGACCCAAAATAGATTCGACAAAGCCACCAAGTAATCCAATCTATCCAAAACTGCATCATGCATTGTTCTGCATTTATAAGCCATTACTCAATGAGCATCAGTGATCAGTTTAGAATGATCATTTTCACGGGCCGATCAACTTGACATGTCCGCACAAAATCGTCCATAACTTTTGATTTAGAGCTTAGAATGACACAAATCCAAAGCCCACGTTAAACTGGATCAATTTTCTAGATTTTGACAAAATTTGTGACACAAATATATTCGACAAAGCATCCAAGTAATCCAATCTATCCAGAACGGTTCATGCCATGCATTGTGCTTCATTTATAAGCCGTTACTCAATGAGTATCAATGATCAGTTTAGAATGATAATTTTAACTAGCCGATCATATTAACATTTCCGCATTAAATCGTCCATAACTTCTAATTTAGAGCTAAGAATGACACAAAGCCAAAGCCCACGTTAAGCTAGCTAAATTTTCTATATTGTGACAAATTTTGAAACTGAAATAGATTCGACAAAGCATCCAAGTAATCCAATCTATCCAGAACTGCTTCATGCCATGCATTGTGCTTCATTTATAAGCCTTTACTCACTAAGCATCAATGATCAATTTAGAATGATTATTTTAACTGGCCGATTAACTTGACATGTCTGCCCTATATCGTCCGTAACATTGGATTTAGAACTCGGAATGACAAGTAATCAAATCGACCCAAAACTGTGTCATGCCTTGCATTGTGCTTCATTTATAAGGTGTTACTCAATGAGCATCTATGATTAGATTAGAATGATCATTTTAACTGGCCGATCAACTTGACATGTCCGCACTAAATCGTCCGAAACTTTTGCTTTAGAGCTTAAAACGACACAAATTCAAAGCCCACTTTAAGCTAGCCCATTTTTCTATACTGTGACAAAATTTAAGACCGAAATAGATTCAAAAAAGCACCCAAATAATCCAAGCTATCCAAAACTGCTTCATGCCATGCATTGTGATTCATTTATAAGCCTTTACTCAATGAGTATCAATGATCAGTTTAGAATGATCCTTTTAACTGGCCGATCAACTTGACATTTCTGTACTATAGCGTCTGTAACTTCTGATTTATAGCTCAAAATGAAACGAATCCAATGCCAACGTTAAGCTAGCTCAATCTTCTATATTGTGACAAATGGAGACAGAAATAGATTCGACAAAACTTCCAAGTAATCCAATCTGTCCAAAACTGCGTCTTGGCATTCATTGTGCTTCATTAATATGCCTTTACTCAATGAGCATCAATGATCAGTTCAGAATAATCATTTTAACTAGCCAATAACTTGATATTTTTTGCACTAAATCGTCCGTAATTTTGTATTTAGAGCTCAGAATGAAACAAATCCAAAGCCCACATTAAGCTTTCTCGATTTTCTTTATTGTGACAATATTTTAGACCGAAATAGATTCGACAAAGCGTCCAAGTAATCCAATCTATCCGAAACTGCATCCACCCATGGATTGTGCTTCATTGAAAAGCCTTTACTTAATGAGCATCAATGATAAGTTTAGAATGATCATTTTAACTTGCCGATCAACTTGACATATCTGCAATATATCGTCCGTAACTTTTTATTTATAGCTCAGAATGACACAAATCCAACGCCCTTGTTAAGATAGCTCAATAATTTATATTGTGACAAAATTTGAGACATTAATAGATTCGACAAAGCTTTCTAGTAATCCAATCTATCCAAAACTGCTTCATGCCATGCATTGTGGTTCATTTATAAGCCTTTATTCAATGAGCATCAATGATCAGTTTAGAATGATCATTTTAACTGCTGGATCAATTGGACATGTCCGCACTAAATCGTTCGTAACTTTTTATTTAGATCTCAAAATGACACAAATCTAAAGCACACGGTAAGTTAGCTCAGTTTTATATATTGTGACAAAATTTGAGACAGAAATAGATTCGACAAAGCATCTAAGTAATCAAATCTATCAAAAACTGCTTCATGCCATGCAATGTGCTTCATTTATAAGCTTTTACTCAATAAGCATCAATGATCAGTTTAGAATGATCATTTTAACTGGTGATCAACGTGACATGTTTGCACTATATCGTCCATAACTTTTGATTTATAGCTGAGAATGAGACGAATTCAATTCACACCTTAACCTAGTTCAATTTTCCATACTGTGACAAAATTTGAGAAAGAAATAGGTTCGACAAGGCATCCAAGTAATCCAATTCGTCCAAAACTGCTTCATGCCATGCATTGTATTTCATTTATATGCCTATAGTCAATGAGCATCAATGATCAGTTCAGAATGATCATTTTAACTAGCCGATCAACTTGACATGTCTGCAATATATCGTCCATAAGTTTTGATTTAAAGATTAGAATGACATGAATCGAATGCCCACATTAAGCTAGCCAAGTTTCTATATTGTGACAAAATTTGAGATAGAAATAGATTCGACAAAGCATCCAAGTAATCCAATCTATCCAAAAATGCTACATGCCATTCATTGTGCTTTATTTATAACCCGTTACTCAATGAGCATCAATGATCAATTTAGAATGATCATTTTAACTGGCGAATCAACTTGACATGTCTGCATTATATCGTCCATTACTTTTGATTTATAGCTCAGGATGATACGAATCTAATACCCACGTTAAACTAGTTTTGTCGAATCAATTTCAGTCTAGGCGTTTCTCACAATATAGAAAGTTAGGCTAGCTTAACGTTTTCATTAGATTCGTGTCATTCTGAGCTATAAATCAAAAGTTACGGACGATATAGTGCCGACATGTCAAGTTGATCAGCCAACTTAAATGATCATTCTAAAATGATCATTGATGCTCATTAAGTAAAGGCTTATCAATGAAGCACAATGCATGGCACGAAGCACTTCTGGAAAGATTGGATTACATCGATGCTTTGTCGAATTTATTTCTGTCTCAAATTTTGTCACAATATAGAAAATTGAACTAGCTTAACGTGGGCTATGGATTTGTGTCATTCTGACCTCTATATCCAAAGTTACGGATGGATTAGTGCAGAAATGTCAAGTTGCTCGGCAAGTTAAAATGATCATTCTAAACTGATCACTGATGCTCATTGAGTAAAGGCTTATTAATGAAGCACAATGCATGGCAAGGCGCAGTTTTGGATGGATTTGGTTGCTTGGACGCTTTGTGGAATCTATTTCTACCTCAAATTTTGTCACAATATAGAAAATTGAGCTAGCTTAACGTGGGATTTGGATTTGTGTCAGTCTGAGCTCTAAATCAAAAGCCATAGACGATATAGTGCACACATGTCAAGTTGATCGGCCATTTAAAATGATCATTCTCAATTGATCATTGATGCTTATTGAGTAAAGGTTTATAAATGAAGCACAATGCTTGGCATGAAGTAGTTTTGAATAGATTAGATTATTTGGATGCTTTGTCGAATCTATTTATCTCTCAAATTTTGTCACAATATAGAAAATTGAGCTAGCTTAACGTAGGCTTTTGATTTGTGTAATTCTGAGTTCTATATCAAAAGTTACATACAATTTAGTGCGGACATGTCAAGCTGATCGTTAGTTAAAATGATCATTCTAAACTGATCATTGATGCACATTGTGTAATGGCTTATAAATGAAGCACAATGCATGACAAGATGCAGTTTTGGATAGATTGGATTTCTTGGATCCTTTGTCGAATTATTTCTGTCTCAAATTTTGTCACAATATAGAAAATTGAGCTAGATTAACGAGGGCATTGGATTCGTGTCATTCTAATCTATAAATCTAAAGTTACACACGATATAGTGCAGACATGTCAAATTGATCGGCCATTTAAAATGATCATTCTAAATTGATCAATGATGCTAATTGAGTAAAGTCTTATAAATAAAGCACAATTCTTGGCATGAAGCACAATTCTTGGCATGAAGAACAATTCTTGGCATGAAGCACAATGCATTGAGTAAAGTGTTATTAATGAAGCACAATGCATTGAGTAAAGTCTTATTAATGAAGCACAATGTATGGAAAGATGCAAGTTTGGATAGACTAGATTACTTGGATGCTATCTCCAATCTATTTTTGTCTCAAATTTTGTCACAATATAGAAAATTGAGCAAGCTTAACGTGGGATTTGGATTTGTGTCATTCTGAGCTCTAAATCAAATGTTATGGATGATTTGGTGCAAACATGTGAAGTTAGTCGGTCAGCTAAAATAATCATTCTAAACTGATCATTGATGCTCATTGAGTAACGGTTCATAAATGATGCACAATGCAAGGCATGACACGGTTTTGGATAGATTGGATTACTTGGATGCTATGTCGAATCTATTTCTATCTCAAATTATGTCACAATATAGAAAATTGAGTTAGCTTAGCGTGGGCTTTTGGTTTGTGTCATTCTGATCTCTAAATCAAAAGTTACGGACGATATAGTGCATGCATGCCAAGTTGATCGACCACTTAAAATGACCATTCTAGACTAATAATTAATGCTCATTGTGTAAAGGATTATAAATAAAGCACAATGCATGGTATGAAGCAATTTTGAATAGATTGGATAACTTGGATGCTTTGTCGATCCAATTCTGTCTCAAATTTTGTCACAATATAGAAAATTGAGCAAGCTTAACGTGGGCATTGGATTCGTGTCATTCCAAGCTATAAATCAAGAATTACGTACGATATAGTGCCGACATGTCAAGTTGATCGGCCATTTAAAATTATCATTCTAAATTGATCATTGATGCTCATTGAGTAAAGGCTTATAAATAAAGCACAATGCATGGCATGAAGAAGTTTTGAATAGATTTGGATAACTTGGATACTTTATCGATCTATTTCTGTCTTCAATTTTGTCACAATATAGAAAATTGAGCTAGTTTAACGTGAGCTTTGGATTTGTGTCACTCTGAGTTCTAAACCAAAAGTTACGATGATTTAGTGCGGACATTTCAAGTTGACCGGCCTCTTAAAATGATCATTCTAAACTGATCATTGATGCTCATTGAGTAACGGCTTATAAATGAAGCACAATGAGAGGCAAGATGCAGTTTTTGATAGACTGGATTACTTGGATGCTTTGTCGAGTCATTTCTGTATCAAATTTTTTCACAATATAGAAAATTGAGCTAGCTTAACGTGGGCGTTCGATTCGTGTCATTCGAAGTTCTAAACCAAAAGTTATGGACGATTCAGTGCGGCATGTCAAGGTGATCGGCCAGTTAAAATGATCATTCTAAACTAATCATTGATACTGCTCATTTAGTAACGGATTAGAAATGAAGCACAATGCAAGGCATGCCGAAGTTTTAGAAAGATTGGATTAATGGGATGCTTTGTCGAATCTATTTCTGTCTCAAAATTTGTCATAATATAGAAAATTTAGCTTGCTTAACGTGGGCTTTGGATTTGTGTCATTCTAACCTCTAAATCCAAAGTTACGGACGATTTAGTGCAGACATGTCAACTTGATCGGCCAGATAAAATAATCATTCTAAATTGATCATTGATGCTCATTGAGTAATGTCTTATTAATGAAGCACAATGCGTGGCAAGACGCAGTTTTGGATAGATTGGATTACTTGGACGCTTTCTCCAATATATTTTACTCTCAAATTTTGTCACAATATAGAAAACCGAGCTAGCTTAACGTGGGCTATGGATTTGTGTCATTCTGAGCTCAAAATCAAAAGTTACGGATGAATTAGTGCGGACATGTCAAGTTGATCGGCAAGTTAAAATGATCATTCTAAACTGATCATTGATGCTCACTAAGTAAAGGCTCATTAATGAAGCACAATGCATGGAAAGATGCAATTTTGGATAGATTTGATTACTTGGACGCTTATAGGAATCTATTTCTATCTCAAGTATTGTCACAATATAGAAAATATAGCTACATTAACGTAGGCTTTGAGTTTGTGTCATTCTGAGTTGTAAACCAAAAGTTACGTACGATTTAGTGCGGACATTTCAAATTGATCGACCAGTTAAAATGATTATTCTAAACTAATCATTGATGCTCATTGAGTAACGGCTTATAAATCCAGCACAATGCATGACAAGATGCAGTTTTCGATAGATTGGATTACTTGGATGCTTTGTCGAATCATTTCTGTCTCAAATTTTGTCACAATATAGAAAATTGAGCTAGCTTAACGTGGGCATTTGATTTGTGTCATTCTAAGCTATAAATCAAAAGTTACGGATGATATAGTGCAAACATGTCAAGTTGATCGGCCCGTTAAAATGATCATTCTAAATTGATCATTGATGCTCAATGAGTAAAGGTTTATAAATAAAGCACAATGCTTGGCATGAAGCAGTTTTTGAATAGATTGGATTACTTGGGTTCTTTGTCGAATCTATTTCTATCTAAAATTTTGTCACAATATAGAAAATGGAGCTACCTTAACGTAGGCTTTCGATTTGTGTCATTTTGAGTTCTAAACAAAAATTTACGTACAATTTAGTGCGGACATGTCAAGTTGATCGGCCAGTTAAAATGATTATTCTAAAATGATCATTAATGCTGCTCATTGAGTAACGAATTATAAATGAAACACAATGCAAGGCATAACAAAGTTTTAGAAATATTGGATTACTTGGATGCTTTGTCGAGTCGATTAGTGTCTCAAATTTTGTCATAATATAGAAAATTGAGCTAGCTTAACGTTGGCTTTGTATATGTGTCATTTTGAGCTCTAAATCAAAAGTTACGATCAATATAGTGCAGACATGTCAAGTTGATTGGCCAGTTAAAATAACCATTCTAAATTTATCATTGATGCTCATTAAGTAAAGGCTTATAAATAAAGCACAATGCATGCCATGAAGCAGTTTTGAATAGATTGGATAACGTGGATGCTTTGTCAATCTATTTCTGCCTCAAATTTGTCACAATTTAGAAAATTGAGCTAGCTTAACGTGGGCATTCGATCCCTGTCATTCTGAGTTCTAAACCAAAAGTTATGCACGATTTAGTGCGGCAAGTCAAGTTGATCGGCCAGTTAAAATGATCATTTGAAACTGATCATTGATGCTGGTCATTGAGTAACGGAATATAAATGAATCACAATGCAAGGCAAGACGAGGTTATAGAAAGATTGGATTAATTGGATGCTTTGTCAAATCTATTTCTGTCTCAACTTTTGTCATAATATATAAAATTGAGCTAGCTTAACGTGGGCTTTGGATTTGTGTCATTCTAATCACTAAATCCAAAGTTACTATTGATTTAGTGCAGATATGTCAAGTTGATCGGCCATATAAAACAATCATTCTAAACTGATCATTGATTCTCATTGAGTAAAGTCTTATTAATGAAGCGCAATGCATGGCAAGACGCAGTTTTGGATAGATTGGACTACTTGGATGCTTTCACCAATCTATTTCTGTCTCAAATTTTGTCACAATATAAAAAATTGAGCAAGATTAATGTGTGATTTGGATAAGTGTCATTCTGAGCAATAAATCAAAAGTTATGGACGATTTAGTGCAGACATGTCAAGTTGATCGGGCAGTTAAAATGATCATTCTAAACTGATCATTGATGCTCATTGAGTAACAGTTTATAAATGAAGCACAATGATGTTTTGTATAGATTAGATTACTTGGATGCTTTGTCGAATCTATTTCTGTCTCAAATTTTTTTGCTATATAGAAAATTGAGCTAGCTTAACGTGGGTATTGGATTCATATCATTCTAAGCTATAAATCAAAAGTTACAGATAATATAGTGAAGACATGTCAATTTGACCGCCCAGTTAAAATGATCATTCTAAACTGATCGTTGATGCTCATTGAGTAAAGACTTATAAATGAAGCACAATGCACGGCATGACACTGTTTTCAATAGATTGGATTACTTGGACACTTTTTCGAATCTATTTCTTTCTCAAATTTTGTCACAATATAGAAAATTGAGCTAGCTTAATGTGGGGTTTGAATTTGTGTCATTCTGAGCTCTAAATACAAAGTTACGACGATTTAGTGCAAACATGTCAAGTTGATCGGCTAGTTAAAATGATCATTCTGAACTGATCATTGATACTCATTGAGTAAATGCTTACAAATGAAGCACTATGCATGGCATGAAGAAGTTTTGGATAGAATGGATGACTTGGATGCTTTGTCGAATCTATTTCTGTCTCAAATTTTATCAAAATATAGAAAATTTAGCTAGCTTAACGTGGGTGTTGGATTCATGTCCTTCTGACGTATAAATCAAAATTTATGGATGATATAGTGCGGACATGTTAAAATGATCGACCAATTAAAATGATCATTCTAAACTGATCATTGATGCTCATTGAGTAACAACTTATAAATGAAGCGCAATGCAAGGCATGACACAGTTTTGGATAGATTGGATTACCTGAATGCTTTTTCATATCTATTTCAGTCTCAAGGTTTGTCACAATATAGAAAATTGAGCTAGCTTAACGTGGGCTTTGGATTTGTGTCATTCTGACTTTTAAATCCAAAGTAACGCACGATATAGTGAAGTAATGTCAAGTTGATCGGCTAGTTAAAATGATCATTCTAAATTGATCATTGATGCTCATTGAGTAAAGGCTTATAAATGAAACACAATGCATGGCAGCACACAGTTTTAGATAGATTGGATTACTTGGACGCTTTGTCGAATCTATTTCTGTCTCAAATTTTGTCACAATATAGAAAACTGATCTAGCTTAATGTGCACGTTGGATTCGTGTCATTCTAAGCTCAAATCAAAAGTGATGGACGATTTAGTGCGGACATGTCAAGTTGATCAGCAAGTTAAACTGATAATTCTAAACTGATCATTGATGCTCATTGTGTAAAGGCTTCTAAATGAAGAACAATACATTGCATGACGCAGTTTTGGATAGATTGGATTACTTGGACGCTTTGTCAAATCTATTTCTGTCTCTAATTTTGTCACAATATAGAAAATTGAGCTAGCTTAACGTGGGCTTTGGATTTGTGTCATTCTAACCTCTAAATCAAAAGTTATGGGTGATTTAGTGCGGATATGTCAAGTAGATCGGCCAATTAAAATGATCATTCTAATCTAATCATTGATTCTCATTGAGCATCGGCTTAAAAATGAAACACAATTCAAGGCATGATGCAGTTTTGGATAGACTGGATTACTTGGACGCTTTGTCGAATCTATTTTGGTCTCAAATTTTGTCACCATATAGAAAACTAAGCTAGCTTAACGTGGGTTTTGGATTTCTGTCGTTCTAAGTTCGAAATCCAATGTTATGGACGATATAGTGCACATATGTCAAGTTGATTGGTCAGTTAAAATGATCATTCTAAACTGATCATTGATGCTCATTGAGTAAAGGCATATAAATGAAAAACAATGCATGGCATGAACTAGTTCTGGATAGATTGGATTACTTGGATGTTTTGTCGAATCTATTTCATTTTCAAAATTTGTCACATTGAGTAAATTTAGCTTGCTTAACGTGGGCTTTGGCTTTGTGTCATTCTAAGCTCTAAATTAGAAGTTATGGACGATTTAAGTAAATGTTAAGTTGATCGGCTAGTTAAAATGATCATTCTAAACTGATCATTTATGCTCATTGAGTAACGGCTTATAAATGAAACACAATGGAAGGCATGACGAAGTTTTTGATAGATTGGATTACTTGGACACTTTTTCGAATCTATTTTGGTCTCATATTTTGTCACCATATAGAAAACTGAGCTACCTTAACGTGGGCTTTTTCTACATTGTGACAAAATTTGAGACAAAAACGATTTGACAAAGCATCCAAGTAATCCAATCTATCCAAAACTGCGTCATTCCTTGCATTGTGATTCATTTATAAGCCGTTACTCAAGGAGCATCAATGATCAGTTTAGAATGACCATTTTAACTGCCCGATCAACTTGACATGTCTTTACTACATCGTCCGTAACTTTTGATTTATAACTCAGAAAGACACTAATCCAAAGCCCATGTTTAGCTAGCTCAATTTTCTATATTATGAAAAAATTTGAAACTTAATATTCGAAAAAGCATTCAGGTAAACCAATCTATTGAAAACTTCTTCATGCCATGCATTGTGCTTCATTTATAAGCCTTTACTCAATGAGCATTATTGATCAGTTTGAAATGATCATTTTAACTGGCCAATCAACTTGACATGTCTGCACTAAATCGTCCGTAACATTGGATTTAGAGCTCAGAATGACAGAAGTCAAAAGCCCACATTACACTAGCCCAATTTTCTAGATTGTGACAAAATTTAAGACTGAAATAGATTCAACAAAGCGTCCAAGTAATCCAATATATCCAAATTTGCATCATGCCATGCATTATGCTTGATTTATAAACATTTACTCAATGAGTATTAATGATCAGTTTAGAATGATCATTTTAACTCGTCGATCAACTTGACATGTATGCACTAAATCGTCCGTAACGTTTGATTTAGAGCTCAGAATGACACAAAATCAAAAGCCCACGTTAAGCTAGCTCAAATTTCTATATTATGACAAAATTTGATATTTAAATAGATTCGACAAAGCATCCTGGTAATCCAATCTATCCAAAACTTCTTCATGCCATGCATTGTGCTTCATTTATAAGCGTTTACTCAATGAGCATCAATGATCACTTTAAAATAATCATTTTAACTGGCCGATCAACTTGACATGTATGCACTAAATTGTCCGTAACTTTGGATTTAGAGCTCAAAATGACACAAGTCCAAAGCCCATGTTAGGCTAGCTCAATTTTCTATCTTGTGACAAAATTTGAGACCAAAATAGATTCGACAAAGCGTCCAAGTAGTCCAATCTATCCAAAACTGCGTCTTGTCATGCATTGTGCTTTATAAATAAGCCTTTAATTTACTCAATGAGCATCTATGATTATTTTAACTGGCCGATCAGTTTGACAAGTCCGCATTAAATCGTCCGTAACTTTGGATTTAGAACTCAGAATGACCAAAATCCAAAGCCCATGTTAAGCTAGCTCATTTTTCTACATTGTGACAAAATTTGAGACAAAAATGATTTGACAAAGCATCCAAGTAATTCAATCTATCCAAAACTGCGTCATTCCTTGCATTGTGATTCATTTATAAGCCGTTACTCAAGGAGCATCAATGATCAGTTTAGAATGATCATTTTAACTGCCCCATCAACTTGACATGTCTTCACTACATCGTCCATAACTTTTGATTTATAACTCAGAATGACACTAATCCAAAGCCCATGTTTAGCTACCTCAATTTTCTATATTATGACAAAATTTGAGACTTAATATCCGAAAAAGCATTCAGGTAAACCAATCTATCAAAAAATTCTTCATGCCATGCATTGTGCTTCATTTATAAGCCTTTACTCAACGGGCATTATTGATCAGTTTAAAATGATCATTTTAAACTGGCCAATCAACTTGACATGTCTGCACTAAATCGTCCGTAACTTTGGATTTAGAGCTCAGAACGACAGAAGTCAAAAGCCCACATTACGCTAGCTCAATTTTCTATATTGTGACAAAATTTAAGACTGAAATAGATTCAACAAAGCGTCCAAGTAATCCAATATATCCAAATTTGCATCATGCCATGCATTATGCTTGATTTATAAACTCTTACTCAATGGGTATTAATGATCAGTTTAGAATGATCATTTTAACTGGTCGATCAACTTAACATGTATGCATTAAATCGTCCGTAACATTTGATTTAGAGCTCAGAATGACACAAATCCAAAGTCCACGTTAAGCTAGCTCAAATTTCTATATTATGAGAAAATTTGATATTTAAATAGATTCGACAAAGCATCCTGGTAATCCAATCTATCCAAAACTTCTTCATGCCATGCATTGTGCTTCATTTATAAGCCTTTACTCAATGAGCATCAACGATCACTTTAAAATGATCATTTTAACTGGCCGATCAACTTGACATGTCTGCACTAAATCGTCCGTAACTTTGGATTTAGATCTCAAAATGACACAAATTCAACGCCCACGTTAAACTAGCTCAATTTTCTATCTTGTGAAAAATTTGAGACCAAAATAGATTCGACAAAGGGTCCAAGTAGTCCAATCTATCCAAAACTGCGTCTTGTCATGCATTGTGCTTTATAAATAAACCTTTAATTTACTCAATGAGCATCAATGATTATTTTAACTGGCCGATCAGCTTGACAAGTCCGCAATAAATCGTCCGTAACTTTGGATTTAGAACTCAGAGTGACTAAAATCCAAAGCCCACGTTAAGCTAGCTCAATTTTCTACATTCTGACAAAATTTGAGACAAAAATGATTTGACAAAGCATCCAAGTAATCCAATCTATCCAAAACTGCGTCATTCCTTGCATTGTGCTTCATTTATAAGACATTACTCGATGAGCATCAATGATCAGTTTAGAATGATCATTTTAACTGGCTTATCAACTTGAGATGTCCGCACTAAATCGTCCGTAGCTTTTGATTTAGAGCTTAGAACTACAAAAATCCAAAGCCCACGTTAACCTAACTCAATTTTCTATATTGTGACAAAATTTGAGATAGAAATAGAATCAATAAAGCGTCCGAGTAATCCAATATATCCAAATTTGCTTCATGCCATGCATTATGCTTTATTTATAAGCCTTTACTCAATGAGCATCAATGATTAGTTTAGAATGATCATTTTAACTGGACGATCAACTTGACATGTCCGCACTAACTCATCGGTAACTTTTGATTTTGAACTCAAAATGACAAGAACCCAATACCCACGTTAACCTAGCTCAATTTTCTATATTGTGACAAAATTTAAGAAAGAAAAGATTCGACCAAGCGACCAAGTAATTTAATCTATCCAAAACTGCGTCATGCCATGCATTGTGATTCATTTATAAGCCTTTACTCAATGAGCATCAATGATCAGTTTAGAATGATCATTTTAACTGGCCGATCAACATGATATGTCCTCACTAAATTGTCCGTAACTTTTTATTTAGAGCTCAATGACCCAAAACCAAAGCTCACGTTAACCTAGCTCAATTTTCTATATTGTGACAAAATATGAGACAAAAATAGATTCTACAAAGCATTCAAGTAATCCAATCTATCCAAAACTACGTCATGCCATGTATTTTGCTTTATTTATAAGCCTGTATTCAATGAGCATCTATGATCGGTTTGGAATGATAATTTTAACTGGCCGATCAACTTACAATGTCCACACTAAATAATCTGTAACTTTTGAGTTAGAGTTCAGAATGACCCAGAACCGAAGCCCACGTTAACCTAACTCAATTTTCAATATTGTGACAAAATTTGACATAGAAATAGATTTGACAAAGCGTCCAAGTAATCCAATAAATCCAAAACTGTGTCTTGCCATGCATTGTGCTTCATTAATAAGCCTTTACTCAATGAGCATCAATGATCAGTTTAGAATGATTATTTTAACTGGTCGATCAACTTGACATGTCGGCATTAAATCGTCCATAACTATAGATTTATATCTCAAAATGACACAAATCCAAAGCCCACGTTAAGTTAGTTCAATTTTCTATATTGTGACAAAATTTGAGATAGAAATAGTTTCGGCAAAGCGTCCATGTAATCCAATCTATCCAAAACTGCGCCATGCCAAGCATTGTGCCTTATTTATAAGCCTTTACTGTATGAATGTCAATGGTAAGTTTAGAATTATCATTTTAACAGGCCGCTCAACTTGACATATCCACACTAAATCATCTGTAAGTTTTTATTTAGAGTTCAGAATGACACGAATCCAAAGCCCACGTTAACCTAGCTCAATTTTCTATATTATGATAAAATTTGAGATAGAAATAGAATTGACAAAGCATCCAAGTAATCCAATCTATCCAAAACATCATCTTGTCATGCATTGTGCTTCATTAATAAGTTTTTACTCAATGAGCATCAGTGATCAATTTAGAATGATCATTTTAACTGGTCGATCAACTTGACATGTCTGCACTAAATGGTCCGTAACTTTAGATTTAGAACTCAAAATAACACAAATCCAAAGCCCACGTTAAGCTAGTTCAATTTTCTATATAGTGACAAAATTTATGACATAAATAGATTCGACAAAGCGTCCAAGTAATCCAATCTATCAAAATTTACTTCATGCCATGCATTGTGTTTTATTTATAATCCTTTACTCAATGAGCATCAATGATCAGTTTAGAATGATCGTTTTAACTGCCCGATCAACTTGACATGTCCACACTAAATCGTTTGTAACTTTTGATTTAGAACTCAGAATGACACAAATCCAAATCACACGTTAACCTAACTCAATATTCTATATTGTGACAAAATTTGAGACAGAAATAGATTCGACATTGCATCCAAGTAATCCAATCTATCCCAAACTTCATCATTCCATGCATTGTGCTTCATTTATAAGCCTTTATTCAATGAGCATCAACGTTCTGTTTAGAATGATCATTTTAACTGCCCGATCAACTTAACATGTCTCCCCTAAATTGTCCGTAACTTTTGATTTATAGCTTATAATGACATGAATCCAATGGCCACGTTAAGCTTGCTCGATTTCTGTATTGGTACAAAATTTGTGACAAAAATAGATTCGACAAAGCATCCGGGTAATCCAATCAATCAAAAACTTCTTCATGCCATGATTTGTGCTTAATTTATAAGCCTTTACTCAATGAGCATCAATGCTCAGTTTAGAATGATCATTTTAACTGGCTAATCAACTTGCAATGTACGCACTAAATCGTCCGTAACTTTTGATTTAGAGCTCAGAATGACCCAAAACCAAACCCCACGTTAACCTAGCTCAATTTTCTATATTGTGACAAAATTTGAGACAGAAATAGATTTGACAAGGCATCCAAGTAATCCAATCTATCCAAAACTGCGTCATACCATACATTGTGCTTTATTTATAACCCTTTACTCAATGAGCATCAATGATCAGTTTAGAATGATTATTTTAACTGCCCGATCAACTGGACAAGTCCGCACTAAATAGTCCAAAACTTTTTATTTAGAGCTCAGAATGACCCAAAACCAAAGCCCATGTTAACCTAGCTCAATTTTCTATATTGTGACAAAATTTGAGACAGAAATAGATTCGACAAAGCGTACAAGTAATCCAATCTATCCAAAACAACGTCATGCCATGCGTTGTGCTTCATTTATAAGCCTTTACTCAATGAGCATCAATGATCAGTTTAAAATGATCATTTTAACTGTCCGATCAACTTCACATGTCTGCACTATATCATCTATAACTTTTGATTTATAGCTCACAATGACACGAATCCAATGCCAACCTTAAGCTAGCTCAATTTTCTTTATTGTGTCAAAATTTGAGACAAAAATAGATTCCACAAAGTGTCCAAGTAATCCATTCTAGCCAAAACTGCATCTTGCCATGCATTGTGCTTTATTTATAAGCCTTTACTCCATGAGCATCAATAATCAGTTTAGAATTATCATTTTAACTCGCTGATCAACTTAACATGTCCGCATAGAATCGCCCATAACTTTTGACGTAGAGCTCAGAATGACACAAATACAAAGCCCACGTTAACCTAGCTCAATTTTCTATATTGTGACAAAATTTAATACAAAAATAGATTCGACAAAGCGTTCAAGTAATCCAATCTATCCAGAACTGCGTCTTTCCATGTATTGTGCTTTGTTTATAAGCCTTTACTCAATGAGCATCAATGATCAGTTTAGAATGATCATTTTAACTGGCCGATCAACTTGAAATTTCCGCACTAAATTGTCTGTAACTTTTGATTTGGAGCTAAGAATGACACAATTCAAAAGCCCATGTTAACCTATCTCAATTTTCTATATTATGATAAAATTTGAGACAGAAATACATTCGACAAAGGGTCCAAGTAATCCAATCTATCCAAAATTGCGTCATGCCATGCATTGTGCTTTATTTATAAGCCTTTATTTCTCAATGAGCATCAATGATAAGTTTAGAATGATCATTTTAACTGGCCGATCAACTTGACATGTCCGCACTAAATCGTCCAAAACTTTTTATTTAGAGCTCAGAATGACCCAAAACCAAAGCTCACATAAACCTAGCTCAATTTTCTATATTGTGACAAAATTTGAGACAAAAATAGATTCTACAAAGCGTCCAAGTAATCGAATCTATCTAAAACTGCGTCATGCCATGTATTGTGCTTTATTTATAAACCTTTACTCAATGAGTATCAATGATCAGTCTAGAATGATCATTTTAACTGGCCCATCAACTTGACAGGTCCTCACTAAATCATTCGTAAGTTTTCATTTAGAACTCAGAATGACAAAAATCCAAAGCCCACGTTAACCTAGCTCAATTTTCTATATTGTGACAAAATTTGAGACAAAAATAGATTTGAAAAAGCGTCCAAGTAATCCAATATATCCAAATTGTGCTTTATTTATAGGCCTTTACTCAATGACTATTAATGATTAGTTTAGAATGATCATTTTAACTAACCGATCAATTTGACATGTCCGCACTAAATCGTATATAACTTCTGATTTAGACCTCAAAATGACACGAACCCAATACCCAAGTTAATCGATCTCAATTTTTTATATTGTGAAAAAATTTAAGAAAGAAATTGATTCGACAAAGCGACCAAGTAATCCAATCTATCCATAACTGCATCATGCCGTGCATTGTGATTCATTTATAAGTCTTTAATCAATGAGCATCAATGATCAGTTTAGAATGATTATTTTAAATAGCCGATCAACATGACATGTACGCACTAAATCGTCCGTAACTTTTTATTTAGAGCTCAATGACCCAAGCCCAAAGCCCACGTTAACCTAGCTCAATTTTCTATATTGTGACAAAATTTGAGAGAGAAATAGATTCTACAAAGCATCCAAGTAATCCAATCTATCAAAAATTACGTCATGCCATGTATTGTGCTTTATTTATAAGCATGTACTCAATGAGCATCAATGATCAGTTTAGAATGATAATTTTAACTGGCCGATCAACTTGCCATATCCTGACTAACTCATCTGTGACTTTTGATTTAGAGTTCAGAATGACCCAGAACCAAAGCCCACGTTAACCTAGCTCAATTTTCTATATTGTGACAAAATTTGAGATAGAAATAGATTTGACGAAGCGTCCAAGTAATCCAATATATCGAAAACTGTGTCTGGCCATGCATTGTGCTTCATGAATAAGGCTTTACTCAATGAGCATCAATGATCAGTTTAGAATGATTATTTTAACTTGTCGATCAACTTGACATGTTTGCATTAAATCGTCCGTAGCTTTAGATTTATAACTCAAAATGATACAACTCCAAAGTCCACGTTAAGTTAGTTCCATTTTCTATATTGTGACAAAATTTGTGACAGAAATAGATTCGACAAAGCGTCCATGTAATCTAATCTATCCACAACTGTGTCATGCCATGCATTGTCCTTTATTTATAAGCCTTTACTATATGAGTATCAATGATCAGTTTAGAATGATCATTTAAACTCGACGATCAAGTTGTCATGTCCGCACTAAATCGTCAGTAAGTTTTGATTAAGAGCTCAGAATGACACAAATCCAAAGCCCACGTTCACCTAGCTCAATTTTCTATATTGTGATAAATTTAATACAAAAAAAGATTCGACAAAGCGTTCAAGTAATCCAATCTATCCAGAACTGCATCTTTCCTTGTGTTGTGCTTTGTTTATAAGCATTTACTCAATGAGCATCAATGATCAGTTTAGAATGATCATTTTAACTGGCCGATCAACTTGAAATTTCCGCACTAAATTGTCTGTAACTTTTGATTTGGAGCTAAGAATGACACAATTCAAAAGCCCATGTTAACCTATCTATATTTTCTATATTATGATAAAATTTGAGACAAAAATACATTCGACAGAGGGTCCAAGTAATCCAATCTATCCAAAACTGCGTCATGCCATGCATTGTGCTTTATTTATAAGCCTTTATTACTCAATGAGCATCAATGATAAGTTTAGAATGATCATTTTAACTGGCCGATCAACTTGACATGTCCGCACTAAATCGTCCAAAACGTTTTATTTGGAGCTCAGAATGACTCAAAACCAAAGCCCACATTAACCTAGCTCTATTTTCTGTATTGTGACAAAATTTGAGACAAAAATAGATTCTACAAAGTGTCCAAGTAATCCAATCTATCTAAAACTGCGTCATGCCCTGTATTGTGCTTTATTTATAAACCTTTACTCAATGAGTATCAATGATCAGTGTAGAATGATCATTTTAACTGGCCAATCAACTTGACAAGTCCTCACTAAATCATTCATAAGTTTTCATTTAAAACTCAAAATGACAAAAATCCAAACCCCACGTTAACCTAGCTCAATTTTCTGTATTGTGACATAATTTGAGACAAAAATAGATTTGCAAAAGCGTCCAAGTAATCCAATCTATCCAAATTTGCTTCATCCCATGCATTGTGCTTTATTTATAAGCCTTTACTCAATGAGTATTAATGATTAGTTTAGAATGATCATTTTAAGTGGCCGATCAACTTGACATGTCCGCACTAAATCGTATATAACTTTTGATTTAGACCTCAAAATGACACGAACCCAATACCCAAGTTAATCAATCTCAATTTTCTATATTGTGACAAAATTTAAGAAAGAAATTGATTCGACAAAGCGACCAAGTAATCCAATCTATCCATAACTGCATCATGCCAGCATTGTGATTCATTTATAAGCCTTTAATCAATGAGCATCAATGATCAGTTGAGAATAATTATTTTAAATAGCCGATCAACATGACATGTACGTACTAAATCGTCCGTAACTTTTTATTTAGAGTTCAATGACCCAAGACCAAAGCCCACGTTAACCTAGCTCAATTTTCTATATTGTGACAAAATTGGAGACAGAAATAGATTCTACAAAACATCCAAGTAGTCCAATCTATCAAAAATTACGTCATGCCATGTATTGTGCTTTATTTATAACCCTGTACTCAATGAGAGTCAATGATCAGTTTGGAATGATAATTTTAACTGGCCGATCAACTTACCATATCCTGACTAAATGATCTGTGACTTTTGATTTAGAGTTCAGAATGACCCAGAACCAAAGCCCACGTTCACCTAGCTCAATTTTCTATATTGTGATAAAATTTAATACAAAAAAAGATTCGACAAAGCGTTCAAGTAATCCAATCTATCCAGAACTGCGTCTTTCCATGTGTTGTGCTTTGTTTATAAGCCTTTACTCAATGAGCATCAATGATCAGTTTAGAATGATCTTTTTAACTGGCCGATCAACTTGAAATTTCCGCACTAAATTGTCTGTAACTTTTGATTTGGAGCTAAGAATGACACAATTCAAAAGCCCATGTTAACCTATCTCAATTTTCTATATTATGATAAAATTTGAGACAGAAATACATTCGACAAAGGGTCCAAGTAATCCAATCTATCCAAAACTGCGTCATGCCATGCATTGTGCTTTATTTATAAGCCTTTATTACTCAATGAGCATCAATGATAAGTTTAGAATGATCATTTTAACTGGCCGATCAACTTGACATGTCCGCACTAAATCATCCAAAACTTTTTATTTGGAGCTCAGAATGACCCAAAACCAAAGCCCAGATTAACCTAGCTCTATTTTCTGTATTGTGACAAAATTTGAGACAAAAATAGATTCTACAAAGCGTCCAAGTAATCCAATCTATCTAAAACTGCGTCATGCCCTGTATTGTGCTTTATTTATAAACCTTTACTCAATGAGTATCAATGATCAGTTTAGAATGATCATTTTAACTGGCCAATCAACTTGACAAGTCCTCACTAAATCATTCATAAGTTTTCATTTAAAACTCAAAATGACAAAAATCCAAACCCCACGTTAACCTAGCTCAATTTTCTATATTGTGACATAATTTGAGACAAAAATAGATTTGCAAAAGCGTCCAAGTAATCCAATCTATCCAAATTTGCTTCATGCCATGCATTGTGCTTTATTTATAAGCCTTTATTCAATGAGTATTAATGATTAATTTAGAATGATCATTTTAAGTGGCCGATCAACTTGACATGTCCGCACTAAATCGTATATAACTTTTGATTTAGACCTCAAAATGACACGAACCCAATACCCAAGTTAATCAATCTCAATTTTCTTTACTGTGACAAAATTTAAGAAAGAAATTGATTCGACAAAGCGACCAAGTAATCCAATCTTTCCATAACTGCATCATGCCATGCATTGTGATTCATTTATAAGCCTTTAATCAATGAGCATCAATGATCAGTTTAGAAGAATTATTTTAAATAGCCGATCAACATGACATGTACGTACTAAATCGTCCGTAACTTTTTATTTAGAGCTCAATGACCCAAGACCAAAGCCCACGTTAACCTAGCTCAATTTTCTATATTGTGACAAAATTGGAGACAGAAATAGATTCTACAAAACATCCAAGTAGTCCAATCTATCAAAAATTACGTCATGCCATGTATTCTGCTTTATTTATAACCCTGTACTCAATGAGAGTCAATGATCAGTTTGGAATGATAATTTTAACTGGCCGATCAACTTACCATATCCTGACTAAATCATCTATGACTTTTGATTTAGAGTTCAGAATGACCCAGAACCAAAGCCCACGTTCACCTAGCTCAATTTTCTATATTGTGATAAAATTTAATACAAAAAAAGATTCGACAAAGCGTTCAAGTAATCCAATCTATCCAGAACTGCGTCTTTCCATGTGTTGTGCTTTGTTTATAAGACTTTGCTCAATGAGCATCAATGATCAGTTTAGAATGATCATTTTAACTGGCCGATCAACTTGAAATTTCCGCACTAAATTGTCTGTAACTTTTGATTTGGAGCTAAGAATGACACAATTCAAAAGCCCATGTTAACCTATCTCAATTTTCTATATTATGATAAAATTTGAGACAGAAATACATTCGACAAAGGGTCCAAGTAATCCAATCTATCCAAAATTGCGTCATGCCATGCATTGTGCTTTATTTATAAGCCTTTATTTCTCAATGAGCATCAATGATAAGTTTAGAATGATCATTTTAACTGGCCGATCAACTTGAAATGTCCGCACTAAATCGTCCAAAACTTTTTATTTGGAGCTCAGAATGACTCAAAACCAAAGCCCACATTAACCTAGCTCTATTTTCTGTATTGTGACAAAATTTGAGACAAAAATAGATTCTACAAAGCGTCCAAGTAATCCAATCTATCTAAAACTGCGTCATGCCCTGTATTGTGCTTTATTTATAAACCTTTACTCAATGAGTATCAATGATCAGTTTAGAATGATCATTTTAACTGGCCAATCAACTTGACAAGTCCTCACTAAATCATTCATAAGTTTTCATTTAAAACTCAAAATGACAAAAATCCAAACCCCACGTTAACCTAGCTCAATTTTCTGTACTGTGACAAAATTTGAGACAAAAATAGATTTGCAAAAGCGTCCAAGTAATCCAATCTATCCAAATTTGCTTCATGCCATGCATTGTGCTTTATTTATAAGCCTTTACTCAATGAGTATTAATGATTAGTTTAGAATGATCATTTTAAGTGGCCGATCAACTTGACATGTCCACACTAAATCGTATATAACTTTTGATTTAGACCTCAAATTGCCACGAACCTAATACCCAAGTTAATCAATCTCAATTTTCTATATTGTGACAAAATTTAAGAAAGAAATTGATTTGACAAAGCGACCAAGTAATCCAATCTATCCATAACTGCATCATGCCATGCATTGTTATTCATTTATAAGCCTTTAATCAATGAGCATCAATGATCAGTTTAGAATAATTATTTTAAATAGCCGATCAACATGACATGTACGTACTAAATCGTCCGTAACTTTTTATTTAGAGCTCAATGACCCAAGACCAAAGCCCACGTTAACCTAGCTCAATTTTCTATATTGTGACAAAATTGGAGACAGAAATAGATTCTACAAAACATCCAAGTAGTCCAATCTATCAAAAATTACGTCATGCCATGTATTGTGCTTTATTTATAACCCTGTACTCAATGAGAGTCAATGATCAGTTTGGAATGATAACTTTAACTGGCCGATCAACTTACCATATCCTGACTAAATCATCTGTGACTTTTGATTTAGAGTTCAGAATGACCCAGAACCAAAGCCCACGTTCACCTAGCTCAATTTTCTATATTGTGACAAAATTTGAGATAGAAATAGATTTGACAAAGCGTCCAAGTAATCCAATATATCCAAAACTGTGTCTGGCCATGCATTGTGCTTCATGAATAAGCCTTTACTCAATGAGCATTAATGACCAGTTTAGAATGATTATTTTAACTTGTCGATCAACTTGACATGTTTGCATTAAATCGTCCATAACTTTAGATTTATAACTCAAAATGACACAACTCAAAAGTCCACGTTAAGTTAGTTCAATTTTCTATATTGTGACAAAATTTGTGACAGAAATAGATTCGACAAAGCGTCCATGTAATCTAATCTATCCAAAACTGTGTCATGCCATGCATTGTCCTTTATTTATAAGCCTTTGCTATATGAGTAACAATGATCAGTTTAGAATGATCATTTAAACTCGACGATCAACTTGTCATGTCCGCACTAAATCGTCAGTAAGTTTTGATTAAGAGCTCAGAATGACACAAATCCAAAGCCCATGTTAACCTAGCTCAATTTTCTATATTATGACAAAATTTGAGACAGAAATAGATTTGACAAAGTGTCCAAGTAATCCAATCTATCCATAACTGCGTCTTGCCATGCATTGTGCTTCATCAATCAGCCCTTACTCAATGAGCATCAAGGATCAGTTAGAATGATAATTTTAACTGGTTGGTCAACTTGACATGTCTGCACTAAATCGTCCGTAACTTTAGATTTAGAACTCAAAATAACACAAATCCAAAGCCCACGTTAAGCTAGTTCAATTTTCTATGTTGTGACAAAATTTGAGACATAAATATTCGACAAAGTGTCCAAGTCATCCAATCTATCCAAATTTGTGTCATGCCATGCATTGTGTTTTAATTATAAGCCTTTACTCAATGAGCATCAATGATCAGTTTAGAATGATCATTTTAACTGGCCGATCAACTTGACATGTCCGCACGAAATCGTTTGAAACTTTTGATTTAGAACTCAAAATAACACAAATCCAAATCACACGTTAACCTGGCTCAATTTTCTATATTGCGACAACATTTGGGACAGAAGTAGATTCGACTACGCACCCATGTAATCCAATCAATCCCAAACTTCTTCATGCCATGCATTGTGCTTCATTTATAAGTCTTTACTCAATGAGCATCAACGATCAATTTAGAATGATCATTTTAACTTCCCAATCAACTTAACATATGTCTCCCCTAAATTGTCCGTAGCTTTTGATTGATAGCTCATAATGACATGAATCCAATGCCCACGTTAAGCTTGCTCGATTTCTGTAATGGTACAAAATTTGAGACAAAAATAGATTCGACAAAGCATACAATTAATCCAATCTATCTAAAACTGCGTGATGCCTTGCATTGTGCTTCATTTATAAGACATTACTCAATGAGCATCAATGATCAATTTAGAATCATAATTTTAATTGGCCGATCAACTTGACATATATGCACTAAATCGTCCATAAGTTTTGATTTAGAGCTTAGAATAACACAAATTCAAAGCCCACGTTAAGGTAGCTCAATTTTCTATATTATGACAAATTTGAGATTGCAATAGATTCGACAAAGCATCCAGGTAATCCAATCTATCCAAAACTTCTTCATGCCATGCATTGTGCTTAATTTATAAGCCTTTACTCAATGAGCATCAATGATCAGTTTAGAATGATCATTTTAACTGGCTGATCAACTTGAGATGTACGCATTAAACCGTCCGTAGCTTTTGATTTAGAGCTTAGAATTACACAAATCCAAAGCCAACGTTAACCTAACTCAAGTTTCTATATTGTGCCAAAATTTGAGATAGAAATAGAATCGACAAAGCGTCCAAGTAATCCAATCTATCCAAATTTGCTTCATGCCATGCATTGTCCTTTATTTATAAGCCTTTACTCAATGAGCATCAATGATTAGTTTAGAATGATCATTTTAACTGGACGATCAACTTGACATGTCCGCACTAAATCGTCGGTAACGTTTGATTTAGAACTCAAAATGACAAGAACCCAATACCCACGTTAACCTAGCTAAATTTTCTATATTGTGACAAAATTTAAGAAAGAAATAGATTCGACAAAGCTACCAAGTAATCCAATCTATCAAAAACTGCGTCATGCCATGCATTGTGATTTATTTATAAGTCTTTACTCAATGAGCATCAATGATCTGTATAGAATGATCAGTTTAACTGGCCGATCAACATGACATGTCCGCACTAAATTGTCCATAACTTTTTATTTAGAGCTCAATGACCTAAAACCAAAGCTCACGTTAACCTAGCTCAATTTTCTATATTGTGACAAAATATCAGACAAAAATAGATTCTACAAAGCATTCAAGTAATCCAATCTATCCAAAACTACGTCATGCCACGTATTGTGCTTTATTTATAAGCATGTACTCAATGAGCATAAATGATCAGTTTGGAATGATAATCTTAACTGGCCGATCAACTTACCATGTCCGCACTAAATAATCTGTAACTTTAGATTTAGAGTTCAGAATGACCCAGAACCAAAGCCCACGTTAACCTAGCTCAATTTTCAATATTGTGACAAAATTTGACTTAGAAACAGATTTGACAAAGCGTCCACGTAATCCAATAAATTCAAAACTGTGTCTTGCGATGCATTGTACTACATTAATAAGCCTATACTCAATGAGCATCAATGATCAGTTTAGAATGATTATTTTAACTGGTCGATCAACTTGACATGTTGGCATTAAATCGTCCGTAACTTTAGATTTATAACTCAAAATGACAAAAATCCAAAGCCCACATTAAGTAAGCTCAATTTTCTATATTGTGACAAAATTTGAGACAAAAATAGTTTCGGCAAAGCATCCATGTAATCCAATCTACCCAAAACTGTGTCATGCCATGCATTGTGCTTTATTTATAAGCCTTTACTGTACGAGTAATAATGATCAGTTTAGAATGATCATTTTAACAGGCAGATCAACTTGACATGTCCGCACTAAATCGTCCGTAAGTTTTGATTTAGAGCTCAGAATGACACAAATCCAAAGCCCACGTTAACCTAGCTCACTTTTCTATATTATGATAAAATTTGAGATAGAAATAGATTTGACAAAGCATCCAAGTAATCCAATCTATTCAAAACTGCGTCTTGCCATGCATTGTGCTTCATTAATATGCCTTTACTCAATGAGCATCAGTGATCAATTTAGATTGATCATTTTAACTAGTCGATCAACTTGAAATGTCTGCACTAAATCGTCCATAAGTTTAGATTTAGAACTCAAAATGACACAAATCCAAAGCCCACGTTAAGCTAGTTCAATTTTCTATATTGTGACAAAATTTATGACATAAATAGATTCGACAAAGCGTCCAAGTAATCCAATCTATCAAAATTTAATTCATGCCATGCATTGTGTTTTATTTCTAATCCTTTACTCAATGAGCATCAATGATCAGTTTAGAATGATCATTTTAACTGCCCGATCAACTTGACATGTCCGCATTAAATCGTTTGTAACTTTTGATTTAGAACTCAAAATGACACAAATCCAAATCACACATTAACCTAACTCAATATTCTATATTGTGACAAAATTTGAGACAAAAATAGATTCGACAATGCATCCAAGTAATCCAATCTATCCCAAACTTCGTCATGTCATGCATTGTGCTTCATTTATAAGCCTTTACTCAATGAGCATCAACGATCAGTTTAGAATGATCATTTTAACTGCCCGATGAACTTAACATGTCTCCCTTAAATTTTCGGTAACTTTTGATTTATAGCACATAATCACATGAATCAAATGCCCAAGTTATGCTTGCTCAATTTCTATATTGTGACAAAATTTGAGACAAAAATAGATTTGACAAAGCATCATATTAATCCAATCTATCCAAAACTGTGTGATGCCTTGCATCGTGCTTCATTTATAAGACATTACTCAATGACCATCAATGATCAATTTAGAATGATAATTTTAATTGGCCGATCAACTTGACATGTCTGCACTAAAGCGTCCATAACTTTTGATTTGGAGCTCAGAATAACACAAATTCAAAGCCCACTTTAAGCTAGCTCAATTTTCTATATTATGACAAAATTTGAGACTGAAATAGATTCGACAAAGCATCCGGGTAATCCAATCTATCCAAAACTTCTTCATGCCATGCATTATGCTTAATTTACAAGCCTTTACTCAATGAGCATCAATGATCAGTTTAGAATGATCATTTAAACTGGATGATCAACTTGACTTATCGGCACTAAATCGTCCATAACTTTGGATTTAGAGCTCAGAATGACACAAATCCAAAGCCCAGGTTAAGCTATCTGAATTTTCTATATTGTGATAAAATTTGAGGCAGAAATAGAATCGACAAAGCGTCCAAATAATCCAATCTATCCAAATTTGCTTCATGCCAAGCATTGTGCTTTATTTATAAGCCTTTACTCAATGAGCATCAATGATTAGTTTAGAATGATCGTTTCAACTGGCCGATCAACTTGACATATCCGCACTAAATCATCTGTAGCTTTTGATTTAGAACTCAAAATGACATGAACCCAATACCCACGTTAACCTAGCTCAATTTTCTATATTGTGATAAAATTTAAGAAAGAAATAGATTCGACAAAGCGACCAAGTAATCCAATCTATCCAAAACTGTGTCATGCCATGCATCTTGATTCATTTATAAGCCTTTACTCAATGAGCATCAATGATCAGTTAAGAATGATCATTTTAACTGGCCGATAAACTTGACATGTCCGCACTAAATCGTCCGTAACTTTCTATTTGGAGCTCAATGACCCAAAACCAAAGCCCACGGTAACCTAGCTCAGTTTTCTATATTGTGACAAAATTTGAGACAGAAATAGATTCTACAAAGCATTCAAGTAATCTAATCTATCAAAAACTACGTCATGCCATGTATTGTACTTTATTTATAAGCCTGTACTCAATGAGAATCAATGATCAGTTTGGAATGATAATTTTAACTGGTCGATCAACTTACCATGTCCGCACTAAATCATCTGTAACTTTTGATTTAGAGTTCAGAATGATCCAGAACCAAAGCCCACGTTAACTTAGCTCAATTTTCAATATTGTGACAAACTTTGAGATAGAAATAGAATTGACAAAGCATCCAAGTAATCCAATGTATCCAAAACTGTGTCTTGCCTTGCATTGTGCTTCATTAATAAGCCTTTACTCAATGAGCATCCATGATCAGTTTAGAATGATTATTTTAACTGGTCGATCAAATTGACATGTCGGCATTAAATCGTTTGTAACCTTAGATTTATAACTCAAAATGACACAAATCCAAAGCCCACGTTAAGTTAGTTCAATGTTCTATATCGTGAAAAGTTTGAGACATAAATAGATTCGGCAAAGCGTCCATGTAATCCAATCTATCCAAAACTGTGTCATGCCATGCATTGTGCTTTATTTATAAGCCTTTACTCTATCAGTATCAATGATCAGTTTAGGATGATCATTTTAACTGACCGATCAACTTGACATGTATGCACTAAATCGTCCGTAAGTTTTGGTTTAGAACTTTGAATGACACAAATCCAAAGCCCACGTTAACCTAGCTCAATTTTCTATATTATGACAAAATTTGAAACAGAAATAGAATTGACAAAGCGTCCAAGTAATCCAATCTATCCCAAACTTCGTCATGCCATGCATTGTGCTTCATTTATAAGTATTTATTCAATGAGCATTGTGTTTCATTTATAAGACATTACTCAATGAGCATCAATGATCAATTTAGAATGATAATTTTAATTGGCCGATCAACTTGACATGTCTGCACCAAATCGTCCATAACTTTTGATTTAGAGCTCAGAATAACACAAATTCAAAGCCCACTTTAAGCTAGCTCAATTTTCTATATTATGACAAAATTGGAGACTGAAATAGATTCGACAAAGCATCCGGGCAATCTAATCTATCCAAAACTTCTTCATGCCATGCATTGTGCTTAATTTATAAGCCTTTACTCAATGAGCATCAATGATCAGTTTAGAATGATCATTTAAACTGGATGATCAACTTGACTTATCTGCACTAAATCATTCGTAACTTTGGATTTAGAGCTCAGAATGACACAAATCCAAACCCCACGTTAAGCTATTTCAATTTTCTATATTGTGACGAAATTTGAGACAGAAATTGAATTGACAAAGCGTCCAAGTAATCCAATCTATCCAAATTTGCTTCATGCCATGCATTGTGCTTTATTTATAAGCTTTTACTCAATGAGCGTCAATGATTAGCTTAGAATGATCATTTCAACAGGCCGATCAACCTGACATGTCCGCACTAAATCGTCTGTAACTTCTGATTTAGAACTCAAAATGACACGAACCCAATACCCACGTTAACGTAACTCAATTTTCTATATTGTGAGAAAATTTAACAAAGAAATAGATTCGATAAAGCGACCAAGTAATCCAATCTATCCAAAACTGTGTCATGCCATGCATTATGAATCATTTATAAGCCTTTACTCAATGAGCATCAATGATCAGTTTAGAAAGATCATTTTAACTGGCCGATAAACTTGACATGTCCGCACTAAATCGTCCAGAACTTTTTATTAAGAGCTCAATGACCCAAAACCACAGCCCACATTAGCCTAGCTCAATTTCTATATTGTGACAAAATTTGAGACAAAAATAGATTCTACAAAGCATTCATGTAATCCAATCTACCCAAAACTACGTCATGCCATGTATTGTTCTTTATTTATAAGCCTGTACTCAATGAACATCAATGATCAGTTTGGAATGATAATTTTAACTGGCTGATCAACTAACCATGTCCGCACTAAATCATCTGTAGCTTTTGATTTAGAGTTCAGAATGATCCAGAACCAAAGCCCACGTTAACCTAGCTCCATTTTCAATATTGTGACAAAATTTGAGATAGAAATAGATTTAACAAAGCGTCCAAGTAATCCAATATGTCCAAAACTTTGTCTTGCCATGCATTGTGCTTCATTAATAAGCCTTTACTTAATGAGCATCAATGATCAGTTTAGAATGATTATTTTAACTGTTCGATCAACTTGACATGTCGGCATTAAATCGTCCGTAACTTTAGATTTATCACTCGAAATGACACAAATCCAAAGCCCACGTTAAGTTAGTTCAATTTTCTATATTGTGAAAAATTTGAGACATAAATAGATTCGACAAAGCGTCCAAGTAATCCAATCTATCCAAATTTGCTTCATGCCATGCATTGTGTTTTATTTATAAGGCTTTACTCAATGAGGATCAATGATCAGTTTAGAATGATCATTTTAACTCACCGATCAACTTGACATGTCCGCACTAAATCGATTGTAAGTTTTTATTTAGAACTCAAAATGACACAAATCAAAATCACACGTTAATTAACCTAGCTCAATTTTCTATATTGTGAAAAACTTTGAGACCGAAATAGATTCGACAATGCATCCAAGTAATCCATTCTATCCCAAACTTCGTCATGTCATACATTATGCTTCATTTATAAGCCTTTACATAAAGAGCACCAGTCATCAATATAGAATGATCAAATTAACTGGCCGATAACCTTGACATATCTCCACAAAATTGTCCATAACTTTTTGTTTTGATCTCAGAATGATACGAATCCAATGCCAACATTAAGCTAGCTCAAGTTTCTATATTATGACAAAATTTGAGACAGAAATAGAAACGACAAAACACCCAATTATTCAATCTATCCCGAACTACCTAATGGTATACCTTATGGTTAATTTATAAACTTCAACTCAATGAGCACCAATGATCAGTAAAGAATGATCATTCTAACTGGCTGATACCCTTTATATGTCCGCACTAAATCGTCTGTAAGTTTTGATTTAGAGTTCAGAATTACACAAATCCATAGCCCACGTTAAGCTAGCTCAATTTTCTATATTGTGATAAATTTAAGACTAAAATTGCTTCGACAAATGCTCCAAGTAATCAAATCTATCAAAAACTGTGTAATGTCGTGCATTATGGTTCATTTATAAGCCTTTACTTAATGAGCACCAGTGATCAGTATAGAATGATCAAATAAACTGTCCAGTAACCTCGATATGTCTGCACTAAATCGTTCATAACTTTTTATTCTGAGCTCATAATGACATGAATCCAATGTACACATTAAGCTAGATCAAGTTTCTATATTGTGACAAAATTTGAGACAGAAATAGACACGAAAATGCGGCCAAGTTATCCAATCTATCCAAAACAACGTGATGTCATGGATTGTGCTTCATTTATAAGCCTTTACTCAATGAGAATAAATGATCAGTTTAGAATTATCATTTTAACTTGCCGATCAACTTGACATGTCTGCACTAAATTGTCAATAACTTTTGATTTATAGCTCAGAATGACACGAATCCAATGCCCACGTTAATCTTGCTCAATTTTTATATTGTGACAAATTGGGATACACATATACGACAAAGCTTCCAAATAATCCAATATATCCCAAAATACGCGATTTCATGCATTATGCTTTATTTATTATAAGCCTTTACTCAATGAGCACCAATGATCAGTTTAGAATGATCAAATTAACTGCCCGATAACCTTGACATGTCTGCACTAAATCTTCAATTACTTTTTATTTGGAGATTAGAATGACACGAATCCAATAGTCACATTATGTTAGCTCAAGTTTCTATATTGTGACAAAATTTGAGACAGATATAGAGACGAATAAGCGTCGAATTTTCCAATCTATCCCGGACTACGTGATGGCATGCATTATGCTTAATTTAAAAGCTTCAACTCAATGAGCACCAATGATCAGTTAAGAATGATCATTTTAACTGGTTGATACCCTTGACATGTCAACACTAAATCGTTTGTAAATTTTGATTTAGAGCTCTGAATTACACAAATCAAAAGTCCACGTTAAGCTAGCTCAATTTTCTATATTGTGACAAAATTTTACATAGAAATAGATACGATAATGCATACATGTTATCCAATCTATCCCAAATTGCGTGATGTCATGTCTTGTGCTTCATTTATATGCCTTAACTCAATGAGCACCAATGATTAGTTCGGAATGAGCATATTAACTGGCCGATCAACTTGACATGTCCGCAATAAATCGTCTATAACTTTTGATTTAGAGTTCAGAATGACACGAATCCGATGCCCACGTTAAGCCAGCTCAATTTTCTATATTGTGATAAAATTTAATACTAAAATTCCTTCGAGAAGTCCTCCAAGTAATCAAATCTATCAAAAACTGTGGGATGTCGGGCATTATGCTTCATTTATAAGCCTTTACATAAAGAGCACCAGTGATCAGTATATAATGATTAATTTAACTGGCCGATAACCTTGACATGTCTGCACTAAATCGTCCATAACTTTTTATTTTGATCTCAGAATGATACGAATCCAATGCCCACGTTAAGCTAGCTCAAGTTTCTATATTATGGCAAAATTTGAGGCAGAAATAGTAACGACAAAACATCCAATTATTCAATCTATCCCGAACTATCTGATCGCATACCTTATGGTTAATTTATAAGCCTCAACTCAATGAGCACCAATGATCAGTTAAAAATTATCATTTTAACTGGCTGATACCCTTTTTATATCCGCACTAAATCGTCTGTAACTTTTGATTTAGAGCTCCGAATTACACAAATCAATAGCCCACGTTAAGCTAGCTCAATTTTCTATATTGCAACAAAATTTGACACATAAAGAGATACGACAAAAGCATCCATTTAATCTAACCTATCCCAAACTATGTGATGTCATGTATTATGCTTCATTTATAAGCCTTTACTCAATGAGCACCAATGATTACATTGGAATGATCATATTAACTGGCCGATCAACTTGACATGTCCGCACTAAATCGTCTATAACTTTTGATTTAGAGCTCAGAATGATATGAATCCGATGCTCACGTTAAACTTGCTCAATTTTCGATACTGTGATAAAATTTAAGACTAAAATTGCTTCGACAAATCCTCCAAGTAATCAAATCTATCAAAAACTTTGTAATGTTGTGCATTATACTTCATTTATAAGCCTTTACTTCATGAGCACCAGTGATCAGTATAGAAGGATCAAATAAACTGGCCAGTAACCTCGACATGTCTACACTGAATCGTTCATAACTTTTTATTTTGAGCTCATAACGACACGAATCCAATGCACACATTAAGCTAGCTAAAGATTCTATATTGTGGCAAAATTTGAGACAGAAATAGAGACGAAAATGCGGCCAAGTTATCCAATCTATCCAAAACTACGTGATGTCATGCATTGTGCTTCATTTATAAGCCTTTAGTCAATGGGTATAAATGATCAGTCAAGCATGATCATTTTAACTGGCTGATCAACTTGACATGTCTGAACTAAATCATCTGTAACTTTGATTTATAGCTCAGAATGACACGAATCCAATGCCCACGTTAATCTTGCTCAATTTTTATATTGTGACAAATTTGGATACATAAATAGATACGACAAAGCATCCCAATAATTCAATCTATCCCAGAATGCGCGATGTCATGCAGTATGCTTTATTTCTAAGCCTTTACTCAATGAGCACCAATGATCAGTTTAGAATGATCAAATTAATTGCCCGATAACCTTGACATGTCTGCACTAAATCGTCAATTACTTTTATTTAGAGATTAGAATGACACGAATTCAGTACTCACATTAAGTTAGCTCAAGTTTATATATTGTGACAAAATTTGAGACATATATAGAAACGAATAAGCGTCGAATTATCCAATCTATCCCGGACTACCTGATGCCATGCATTATGCTTAATTTATAAGACTCAACTCAATGAGCACCAATGATCAATTAAGAATGATGATATTAACTGGTCAATACCCTTGACATGTCAGCACTAAATCGTTTGTAAATTTTGATTTAGAGCTCATAATTACACAAATCCAAAGTTCGTGTTAAACTAGCTCAAATTCTATATTGGGAAAAAATTAGACATAGAAATAGATACGACAAAGTATACAAGTTATCCAATCTATCCCAAATTGTGTGATGTCATGTCTGATGCTTCATTTATAAGCCTTAACTCAATGAGTACCAATGATTTGTTTGGAATGAGCATATTAACTGGCCGATCAACTTGACATGTCTGCACTAAATCGTCTATAACTTTTGATTTAGAGCTCAAAATGACACGAATCTGATGCCCACGTTAAGCCAGTTTAATTTTCTATATTGTGATAAAATTTAAGACTAAAATTGCTTCGACAAGTCTTTTAAGTAATCAAATCTATCAAAAGATGTGTAATGTCGTGCATTATGCTTCATTTATAAGCCTTTACATAAAGAGCACCAGTGATCAGTATAGAATGATCAAATTAAGTGGCCGATAACCTTGATATGTCTGCACTAAATCGTACATAACTCTTTATTTTGATCTCAGAATGATACGAATCCAAGGCCCATGTTAAGATAGCTCAAGCTTCTATACTGTGACAAAATTTGAGACAAAAATAGAAACGACAAAACGTCCAATTATTCAATCTATCCCAGACAACCTGATGCCATGCCTTATGCAGAATTTATGAGCCTCAACTACATGAGCACCAATGATCAGTTAAGAATGATCATTTTAACTTGTGATACCCTTGACATATCCACACTAAATCGTCTATAACTTTTGATTTAGAGCTCATAATAACACAAATCCATAGCCCACGTTAAGCTAGCTCAATTTTCTATATTGCGACAAAATTTGAGGCATAAACTGATACGACAAAGCATGCATTTAAGCTAATCTATCCTGAACTGCATGATGTCATGTATTATGCTTCATTTATAAGCCGTTACTCAATGAGCACCAATGATTAGTTTGGAATGATCATATTAACTGGCCGATCAACTTGACATGTCCGCACTAAGTCGTCTATATTTTTTTATTTAGAGCTCTGAACGACATGAAACCGATGCCCACGTTAAGCTAGCTCAAGTTTCTATATTGTGATAAAATTTAAGACTAAAATTGGTTCAACAAATCCTGCAACCAACCAAATCCATCAAAAACGGCGTAAGGTCGTGCATTATGCTTCATTTATAAGCCTTTACTCAATGAGCACCAGTGATCAATATAGAACGATCAAATTAACTGGCCGATAACCTCGACATGTCTGCACTAAATCCTCCATAACTTTTTTTTTGAGCTCAGAATGACACGAATCCAATGCACACGTTAAGCTAGCTAAAGTTTCTATATTGTGACAAAATTTGAGACATAAATAGATACGACAATGCGTCCAAGTTATCCAATCTATCCAAAACTACGTGATGTCATGCATTGTGCTTCATTTATAAGCCTTTACTCAATGAGCATAAATGATCAGTTTAGAATGATCATTTTAACTGGCCGATCAACATGACATGTCTGCACAAAATCGTCCGTAAATTTTCATATATAGCTCAGAATGACACGAATCCAATGCCCTCGTTAATCTTGCTAAATTTTTATGACAAATTTGGATACAGAAATAGATATGACAAAGCCTCCAGCTAATCCAACCTAACCCAAAATGCGTGATGTCATGCATTATGCTTCATTTATAAGCCTTCACTCAATGAGCACCAATTATCAGTTTAGAATGATCAAATTAACTGGCCGATAACCTTCACATGGCTGTACTAAATCGTTCATTACTTTTTATTTAGAGATTAGAATGACACAAATCCAATGCCCATATTAAGCTAACTCAAGTTCTATATTGTGACAAAATTTGAGACAGAAATAGAAATCCTAAAACGTCCAATTATCCAATCTAGCCCGAACTACGTGATGCCATGCATTAAGCTCAATTTATAAGCCTTAACTCCATGAGCACCAATGATCAGTTAAGAATGATCATTTTAACTGGTCGATACCCTTGACATGTCAGCACTAAATTGTTCGTAACTTTTGGTGTAGAGCTCAGATTTACACAAATCGAAACCCCACATTAAGGTAGCTGAATTTTTTTTATTGGAACAAAATTTGAGACCAAAATAGATATTAAAAAGCGTACAAGTTATCCAATCTTTCCAAAACTATGTGGTCCCATGTATTGTGATTCATTTATAAGCCTTTAATCAATGAGCACCAATGCTCAGTTTAGAATGATCATTTTAACTTGCCGATCAACTTGACATGTTTGCACTAAATCCTCCGTAACTTTTGATTTCTATTTCAGAATGACAGGGATCCAATGCCCACATTAGGCTTGCTCAATTTTTATATTCTGACAAATTTTGATACAGAAATAGGTACGACAAAGCCTCCAAGTAATCCTATCTATCCCGCAATGCGCGATGTTATGCATTATGCTTCATTTATAAGCCTTTACTCAATAAGCACCAATGATCAGTATAGCATGATCAAATTAACTGGCCGATACCCTTGACATGTCTGCCATAAATCGTGCATAACTTTTTATTTAGAGATTAGAATGACACGAATCCAATACTCACATTAAGTTAGCTCAAGTTTCTATATTGTGACAAAATTTGAGAAATAAATAAAAACGACAAAGTGTCCAATTATCCAATCTATCCCGGACTACATGATGCCATGTATTATGCTTAATTTATAAGTCTCAAGTCAACGAACACCAATGATTAGTTACGAATGATCATTTTAATTGGTCGATACCCTCGATATGTCAGCACTAAATCGTTTGTAACCTTTGAATTAGAGCTCAGAATTACACAAATCCAAAGTCCAAGTTCAGCTAGCTCAATTCTATATTGTGAAAAAATTTGAGACAAAAATAGATACGACAAAGCTTACATGTAATCCAATCTATCCCAAATTGCGTGATGTCATGTATTATGCTTCATTTATAAGCCTTTAGTCAATGAGCACCAATGATTAGTTTGGAATGATCATATTAACTAGCCGATCAACTTGACATGTCAGCAAAAAATCGTATGTAACTTTGATTTAGAGCTCATAATGACACTAATTCGATGCCCACATTAATCTAGCTCAATTTTCTATATTTTGATAAAATTTAAGTCTAAAATTAATTCAACAAATCCTTCAAGTAATCAAATCTATCAAAAACTGTGTAATGTCGTGTATTATGATTCATTTATAAGACTATAGTTAATGAGCACCAGTGATCAGTATAGAATGATCAAATTAACTGGTCGATAACCTTTATATGTCCGCACTAAATCGTTAACAACTTTTTATTTAGAGCAGAGAATGACACGAATCCAATGCCCACGTTAAGCAAGCTCAAGTCTCTATATTGTGACAAAATTTGAGACAGAAATAGATACGACAATGTGTCCAAGTTATCCAGTATATCCAAAACTACGTGATGTCATGAATTGTGCTTCATTTATAAGCCTTTACTCAACGTGCATCAATGATTAGTTTAGAATGATCATTTTAATTGGCTAATCAACTTGACATGTTTGCACTAAATCGTCTGTAACTTTTGATTTATATCTCATAATGATAGGAATCTAATGCCCCGTTAAGAATGCTCAATTTTTATATTGTGACAAATTTTGATACAGCAATAGGTACGACAAAGCCTTCAAGTAATCCAATCTATCCCAGAATGTGTTATGTCATGCATTATGCTTCATTCATAAGCCTTCACTCAATGAGCACCAATGATCAGTTTAGAATGATTAAATTAACTAGCCGATAACCTTGACATGTCTACACTAAATCGCCCAGTACTTTTTATTTAGAGATGAGAGTGACATGAATCCAATACTCACATTAAGTTAGCTCAAGTTTATATATTGTGACAAAATTTGAGACCGTTATAGAAACGAAAAAATGTCAAATTATCCAATCTATCCCGGACTACGTGATGCCATGCATTATGCTTAATTTATAATCCTCAATTCAATGAGCACCAATGATAAAATAAGAATGACCATTTGAACTGGTCGATACCCTTGACATGTCAGCACTAAATCGTTCATAATTTTTGATTTAAAGCTCAGAATTACACAAATCCAAAGCCCACGTAAAGCTAGCTCAATTTTCTATATTCTTACGAAATTTGACATAGAAATAGATACGATAAAGTACACATATTGTCCAATCTATCCCAAAATGCGTGATGTCATGTGTTATGCTTCATTTATAAGCCTTTACTCAATGAGCACCAATGATTAGTTTGGAATGATCATATTAACTAGCCGATCAACTTGATATGTCCGCACTAGATCGTCTATAACTTTTGATTTAAAGCTCAAAATGACACGAATCCGATGCCCACGTTAACCTAGCTCAATTTTCTATATTGTGATTAAATTTAACTCTAAAATTGCTTCGAGAAATCCTCCAGGTAATCAGATCTATCAAAAACAGTGTAATGTCATGCATTATGCTTAATTTATAAGCCTTTACTCAATGAGCACCAATGATATGTATAGACTTATCAAATTAACTGGCCGATAACCTTGACATGTCTCCACTCAATCTTCCATAACTTTTTATTTTGAGGTTTTAATGACACGAATCCAATGCACATGTTAAGCTAGCTCAAGTTTCTATATTGTTGAAAAATTTGAGACAGAAATAGATACGACAATGCTTCCAAGTTATCCAATCTATCCAAATTTGCGTGATGTCATGCATTGTGCGTCATTTATATGCCTTTACTCAATGAACATCAGTGATAAGTTTAGATTTATCATTTTAACTAACCGATCAACTTGACATATCTGCACTAAATCGCCCGTAACTTTTGATTTATAGTTTAGAAGGACACAAATCCAATGTCCACGTTAAGCTTGCTCAATATATTATGACAAATTTTGATAGAGAAATTGATACGACAAAGCCTCCAATCAATCCAATCTATCCCAAAATGCTTGATGTCATGCATTATGATTCATTTATAAGCATTTACTCAATGAGCACCAATGATCAGTTTAGAATGATCTAATTATCTGGCTGATAACCTTGACATCTCTACACTAAATCTTCCATAACTTTTAATTTAGAGCTTGGAATGACACGAATCCAATGCCCACATTAAGTTAGCTCAAGTTTTTATATTGTGACAATATTTGAGATATAAATAGAAACGACAAAGTGTCCAATTATCCAATCTATCCCGGACTGCGTGATGCCATGCATTATGCTTAATTTATAAGCCTCAACTCAATCAGCAACAATGATCAGTTAAGAATGATAATTTTAACTGGTCGATAGCCTTGACATGTCAAAACTAAATCGCCCGTAACTTTTGATTTAGAGCTCAGAATTACACAAATCCAAATCCCAATTTAAGCTAGCTCAATTTTCTATATTTTGTCAAAGTTTGAGATAAAAATAGAGAGGACAAAGCATCCATGTAATCTAATCTATCTTAAATTACTTGATGTCATGTATTGTGCTTCATTTATTAGCCTTTACTCAATGAGCACCAATGATTAGTTTGGAATGATCATATTAACTTGACATGTCCACACTAAATCGTCCGTAACTTTTGATTTAGAGCTCAGAATGACATGAATCCGATGCTCGCGTTAAAGTAGCTCAATTTTCTATATTGTGATTAAATTTAAGACTAAAATTGTTTCGACAAATCTTCCAAGTAATCACTTCTATCAAAAACTGAGTAATGTCATGCATTGTGGTTCATTTATAAAACTTTACTCAATGACCACCTGTGATTAGTATAGAATGATCAAATTAATTGCCCAATAACCTTGACATGTCTGCACTAAATCGTGCATAACTTTTTAATTTGAGATTAGAATGACATGAATCCAATGCCCACGTAAATCTAGCTCAAGTTTCTATATTGTTACAAAATATGAGACATAAATAGATACGACAATGCATCCAAGTTATCCAATCTATCCAAAACTGCGTGATGTCATGCATTGTGCTTCATTTATAAGCGTTTACTCAATGAGCATCAATGATCAGTTTAGAATGATCATTTTAACTGGCCGATCAACTTGACATCTATGCACTAAATAGTCCGTAACATTAGATTTATAGCTCAGAATGACACAAATTCAATGCCCATGTTAAGCATGCTCAATTTCTATATTTTGACAAATTTTGAGACAGAAATAGATACGACAAAGCCTCCAAGTAATCCAACCTATCTCAAAATGCACGATGTTATGTATTATGCTTCATTGATAAACATTTACTCAATGAGCACCAATGATTAGTTTAGAATGATCAAATCAACTGGCCGATAACCTTGACATGTCTGCACTAAATCGTCTATAACTTTATATTTAGAGCTCAGAATGACAAGAGTTCGATGCCCAAGTTAAGCTAGCTCAATTTTCTATATTGTGATAAAATTTAAGACTAAGATTGCTTTGACAAATCCTCCAATTAATCAAATCTATATATTAAACAGCGTAATGTCGTGCATTATGATTCATTTATAAGCCTTTACTCAATGAGCACCGGTGACCAGCTTAGAAAGATCAAATTAGCTGGTCATTAACCATGAAATGTTTGCACTAAATCGTCCGTAACTTTTGATCTAGATCTCAGAATGACACGAATCCAGTGCCCACGTTAAGCTAGCTCAAGTTTCTATATTTTGAAAAATTTTGAGACAGAAATAGATAGACAAAGCTTACAAGATATCCAATCTATCCCAAACTACGTGATGCCATGAAATTATGCTTCATTTATAAAACTTTACTCAGTGAGCACCAATGATTAGTTTGGAATTATCATATTAACTGGCCGATCAAATTGACATGTCCACACTAAATCGTGTGTAACTTTTGATTTTTAGCTTGGAATGACACGAATCACAATGTCCACGTTAAGCTAGCTCAATTTTCTAGTTTGTGACAAAATTTGAGATAGAAATAGAAACGACAAAATGTCCAAGCTATCCAATCTATCTCGAACTACGTGATGTCATGGATTATGATTCATTTATAAGTTTCAACTTAATTAGCAACAATGATCAGTTAAGAATGAACTTTTAAACTTGCTGATTACCTTGACATGTCCATACTAAATCGTTCGTAACTTTTAATTAATAGCTCAGAATGACACGAATTCAATGCCCACATTAAGATTGCTCAATTTTCTATATTGTGAAAACTTTTGAGACAGAAATAGATATGACAAAGCCTCCAAGCAATCCAATCTATCCAAAAATGCTTAATGTCATGCATTATGATTGATTTATAAGCCTTTACTCAATGAGCCCCAATGACAAGTTTAGAATGATCAAATTAACTCGCCGATAGCCTTGACATATCTACACTAAATCATCCATATTTTTTTTAGAGCTCAAAATGACACGAATCCGATGCCCATGTTAAGCTTGCTCAAATTTCTATTTTCTGACAAACTTTGAGACAGAATTAGATATGACAAAGCATCCAAGTTATCCAATCTATCCCGAACTGCGCGATACCATGCATTATGCTTCAGTGAGCACCAATGATCAGTTAAGAATGATCATTTTAACAGGCCGATCAACTTGACATGTCCGCATTAAATCGTCCGTAACTTTTGATGAAGATCTCATAATGACACAAATTCAAAGCCCACGTTAAGTTAGCTCAATTTTTTATATTGTGACAATATTTGAGACAAAAATAGGTATGGCAAAGCATCCAAGTAATCAAATCTATTCAAAACTGTGTGATGTCATGCATTGGGCTTCATTTATAAGCCCTTACTCAATGAGCATCAATGATTAGTTTAGAATGATTATTTTAACTGGTCTATCAACTTGACATGTCTGCACTGAATCGTCCATACCTTTTGATTATGAGCTCAAAATGACACGAATATGAGCACCAGTGATCAGTTTAGAATGACCAAATTAGCTGGCCAATAACCTTGACATGTTTGCACTAAATCGTCAGTAATTTTTGATTTAGAGCTCCATATAACACGAATCCAAAGCCCACGTTAAGCTAGCTCAAATTTCTATATTGTAACAAATTTTGTGGGAGAAATAGATTCGACAAAGCATCCAAGTTATCCAACCTGTCCCGAACTGCGTGATGCCATACATTATGGTTCATTTATAAGCCTCAATTCAATAAGCACCAAGGATAAGTTAAGAATGCTCATTTTAACTGGCCGAACAACTTGATTTCTTTGCACTTAATCGTCTGTAACTTTTAATTTATAGCTTAGAATGACATGAATCCAATGCCTACGTTAAGCTAGCTCAATTTTCTATATTGTGATATATTTAGAGACAGAAATAGATACGAAAAAGCATCAAAGTTATCCAATATATCTCGAACTGCGTGATACCATGCATTATGCTTTATTTATAAGCGTCAACTCAATAAGCACCAATGATCAGTTAAGAATGATCATTTTAACTGGCCGATCAACTTGACATGTCTGCACTAAATTTTCCATAAATTTTGATTCATAGCTCAGAATGACATGAATCCATTCCCCACGTTAAGCTAGCTCAAGTTTCTATATTGTGACAAAATTTGAGACATAAAAAGAAATGACAAAGCGTCCAAGTAATCCAATCTGTCCAAAACTGTAGGATGTCATGTATTGCGATGTATTTATAAGCCCTTACTCAATGAGCATCAATGATCAGTTTAGAATGATCATTTTAACTTGTCGATAACCTTGACATGTCCGCACTAAATCGTTCGAAACCTTTTATTTACAGTTAAGAATGACACAAATTCAATGCCCACGTTAAGGTAGCTGAATTTTCTATATTTTGACAAAATGAGAGACAGAAATAGATACGACAAAGCGTACAAGTAATCAAATCTATCCAAATTTGCGTGATGCCATGCATTATGCTTCATTTATTAGCCTTTACTAAGTGTGCACCAATTATCTGTTTAGATTGATCTAATTAATTGGCCATAACCTTGACATGTCTGCACTAAATCGTCCCTAACTTTTGATTTACAGCTCAGAATGACACGAAACCAATGCCACGTTAAGCTAGCTCAAGTTTCATATTGTGAAAAATTTTGAGGCAAAAATAGATACAATAAAGCATCCAAGTTATCCAATCTATCCCGAACTGTGTGATGCCATGCATTATGCTTCATTTATAAACCTCTACTCAATAAGCACCAATGATCAGGTAAGAATGATCATTTTAACTCGCTGATGAATATGACATGTCCGCACTAAATCGTCCATAACTTTTGATTTATAGTTCAGAATGACACAAATCTAAAGCCCAAGTTAACATAGTTCAATTTTCTATATTGTGACAAATCTTGATACGGAAATAGATACGAAAAAGCATCCAAGTAATCCAATCTGTCCAAAACTGGGTGATGTCATGCACTGTGCTTCATTTATAAGCAATTACTCAATGGCCAGCAATGATCAGTTTAGCGTAATCATTTTAACATGCCGATCAACTTGACATTTCTGCACTGAATCGTTTGTAACTCTTGATTTATAGCTCAGAATGACATAAATCCATAGCCTACGTTAAACATGCTTAATTTACTATATTGTGACAAATTTTGACACAGAAATAGGTACGACAAAGCCTCCAAATAATCTAATTTATCCCAAAATACTCGATATCATGCTTTATGCTTCATTTATAAGCCATTAATTAATGAGCACCAACGATTAGTTTAGAATTATCAAATTAATTGGCCGATAACGTTGACATATATGCACTAAATCGTCCATAACTTCTTATTTAGAGCTCAGAATTACACGAATCCAATGGCCATGTTAAACTTGCTCAAGTTTCTATATTGTGACAAAATTTGAGGCAGAAATAGATACGAAAAAGCATCCAACTAATCCAATCTATTCAAAACTACGTGATGCGATGCATTGTGCTTCATTTATAAGCCTTTACTCAATGAGCATCAATGATCAGTTTAGAATGATCATTTTAATTGGCTGATCAACCTGACAAGTCTGCACTATATTGTAAGTAACTTTTGATTTATAGCTCAGAATTACACGAATCCACAGCCCACGTTAAGCTTGCTCAATTTACTATATTGTGAAAAATTTTGAGACAAAAATAGGTACGACAAAGCCTCGAAGTAATCTAATCTATCCCAAAATACGCGATTTCATGCATTATGCTTCATTTATAAGCCTTTACTCAATGAGCACCAGTGATCAGTTTAGAATGATCAAATTAACTGGTCGATAACCTAGACATATTTGCACTATATCGTCTGTAACTTTTTATTCCATGCTCAGAATAACACGAATTCAATGCCCACGTTATGCTAGCCCAAGTTTCTATATTGTGACAAAATTTGAGACAGAAAAAGATATGACAAAGCATCTAAGTTATCAAATCTATCAAAAACTGCAGGATGTCATGCATTGCGCTTCATTTATAAGCCCTTACTCAATGAGCAACAATGATCAGTTTAGAATGATCATTTTAACTGGTTGATAACCTTGACATGTCCGCATAAATCGTCCGAAACTTTTCATTTATAGTTTAGAATGATCATTTTAACTGGTTGATAACCTTGACATGCCCGCATAAATTGTCCGAAACTTTTCATTTATAGTTCAGAATGACACAAATCTAATGCCCACGTTAAGCTAGCTCAAGTTTCTATATTTTGACAAAATGAGAGAGATAAATAGATACGACGAAGGGTCCAAGTAATCAAATCTGTCCAAATTTGTGTGATGCCACACATTATGCTTCATTTATTTGTCTTTACTCAGTGTGCACCAATGATCAGTTTAGAATGATCAAATTAATTTTCTGATAACCTTGACATGTTTGCACTAAATTGTCCCTAATTTTTTATTCAGAGCTCAAAATTACACGAAACCAATTCCCACGTTAAGCTGGCTCAAGTTTTTGTACTGTGAAATATTTTGAGGCAAAAATAGATACAACAAAGCATCCAAGTTATCCGATCAATCCCGAACTGCGTGATGTCATGCATTATGCTTCATTTATAAGCCTCAACTCAATAAGCACCAATGACTAGTTAAGAATGATCTTTTTAATTGGCCGATCAACTTGACTTGTCTGCTCTAAATTGTCCATAACTTTGGATATAGAGCTCAGAATGACAAAACTGCCAAGCCCACATTAAGCTAGCTCAATTCTCTATACTTGAACAAAATTTGAGATAGAAATAGATTCGACAAAGCGTCCAAGTAATCCAATCTATCCAAAACTGCGTCATGCCATGCATTGTGCTTCATTTATAAGCCTTTACTCAATGAGCACCAATGATTAGTTTAGAATGATCAAATTAATTGGCCGATAACCTTGAAGTGTTTGCCCTAAATCGTCCGTAACTTTTGATTTAGAGCTCCGAATGACACGAATCCAATGCCTACGTTAAACTAGCTCAAATTTCTATATTTTAACAAATTTTGAGACAAAAATAGATACAACAAATTAACCAAGTTATTCAATCTATGCCGAACAACGTGATGCCATGCATTATGCTTAATTCATAATCCTCAACTCAATGAGCACCAATGATAATTTAAGAATGATCATTTTAACTGGCCGATGAACTTGACATGTCCGCACTAAACCGTACATAAATTTTTATTTATAGTTCGGAATGACACAAATCCAGAGCCCACGTTAAGGTAGCTCAATTTTCTATATTTTGATAAAATTTGAGACATAAATAGGCATGACAAAGCGTTCAAGTAATCCAATCTACCCAAAACTGCGTGATGTAATGCATTATGCTTCATTTATAAGACTTTACTCAATGAGCTTCAATGAGCAGTTTACAATGATCATTTTAATTGGTCGATCGACTTGACATGTTGGCACTAAATCGCCCGTAACTTTTGATTTATAGCTCAGAATGACACGAATCCAATGCCCACATTAAGCTTGCTCAATTTTCTATATTGCGACAAATTTTCTGACAGAAATAGATACGAAAAGGCCTCCAATTAATCCAATCTATCCTAAAATACGCGATGTAATGCATTATGTTTCATTTATAAGCCTTTACTCAATGAGCACCACTGATCAGCTTAGAATGATCAAATTAACTAGTAATAACCTTGACATGTCTGCACTAAATTGTCCATAACTTTTTATTTAGAGCTCAGAATGACACAAATCCAATGCCAACGTTAAGCTTGCTTAAGTTCCTATATCGTGAAAAAAATTTAAAACAGAAATAAATATCACAAAGTGTCCAAGTAATCCAATCTATCCAAAACTACGTGATGCCATGCATTGTGTTTCATTTATAAGCCTTTACTCAATGAGCATCAATGATCAATTTATAATGACTATTTGAACTGGCCAATCAACTTGAAATGTTTGCATTAGATTGTCTTTAACTTTCAATTTGGAGCTCAAAATGATACGAATCCGGTGCCCACGTTAAGCTAGCTCAATTTTCCATATTGTGAAAAAATTTAAGACTAAAATTGCTTCAAAAAATCCTCCAAGAAATCAAATCTATCAAAACTACGTAATGTCGTGCATGATGCTTCATTTATAAGCCTTTACTCAATGAGCACCAGTGAAGAGTTTAGCATGATCAAATGAGCTGGTCGATGACCATGACATGTTTGCACTAACTCATCCGTAACTTTTGATTTAGAGCTCATAATGACACAAATCCAGTGCCCACGTTAAGCTAGCTCAAGTTTCTATATTGTGACAAATTAGGAGACAGAAATAGATACGACAAAGCGTCGAAGGTATCCAATCTGTGTCATGCATTACGCTTCATTTATAAACCTCAACTCAATAAGCACCAATGATAAAAGAGAATGATCATTTTAACTGGTCAATTGACATGACATTTACGCACTAAATCGTTCGTAACTTTTGATTTATAGTTTAGAATGACACAAATCCAATGCCCACGTTAAGCTAACTCAATTTTCTATATTGTGACAAAATGAGAGATAGAAATAGATACGACAAAGTGTCCAAGTAATCAAATCTATCTAAAACTGCGTGATACCATACAGTATGCTTCATTTATTAGCCGTTACTCAGTGTGCACCAATGATCAGTTTGGAATGATCAAATTAACTGGCTGATAACCTTGACATGTTTGCGCTAAATTGTCCCTAACTTTTGATTTAGAGCTCAGAATGAAAGGAAACTAATGCCCACGTTAAGCTAGCTCAAGTTTCTATATTGTGATAAATTTTGAGCCAGAAATAGATACAAGAAAGCGTCCAAGTTATCTAATCTGTCCGGACCTGCGTGATGCCATGCATTATGCTTCATTTATAAGCCTCAACTCAATACTCATCAATGATCCGTTAAGAATGATCATCTTAACTGGCCGATCAACTTGAGATGTTTGCACTAAATCATTCCTAAATTTTGATTTAGAGCTCAGAATGACACAAAACCAATGCCCACGTTAAGCTAGCTCAAGTTTCTATATTGTGATAAAATTTGATATAGAAATAGATACGACTAAGTATCCATGTAATCGAATCTATCCAAAACTACGTGATGCAATGCATTGTGTTTCATTTATAAGCATTTACTCAATGAGTATCAATGATCAGTTTAGAATGATCATTTGAACTATCCAATCAACTTGACATGTAAGCACTAGATTGTCTGTAACTTTTGATTTATAGCTCAGAATTACACGAAACCAATGCCCACGTTAAGCTAGCTCAAGGTTCTTTATTGTGAAAAAATTTGAGACAGAAATAGATACGAAAAATTGTACAAGTAATCCAATTTATCCAAAACTACGTGATGCCATGCATTGTGTTTCATTTATAAGTCTCTCAATGAGCATCAATGATCAGTTTAGAATGATCAAATTAAATGGCTGATAACCTTGACATGTTTGCACCAAACCGTCCGTAACTTTTGATTTAGAGCTCAGAATGACACGAAACCAATGCCCACGTTAAGCTAGCTCAAGTTTCTATATTGTGATAAATTTTGTAAGAGAAATATGTACGACAAAGCCTCCAAGTAGTCCAATTTATCCCAAAATGCGCGATGTCATGGATTATGATTCATTTATAAGCCTTTGCTCAATGAGCACCAATGATCATTTTAGAATGATCAAACTAACTGGCCGATAACCATGATGTATATACACTAAATCGTCCATAACTTTATATTTAAAGCTCAGAATGACATGAATCCAAAGCCCATGTTAAGCTTACTCAAGTTTATATATTGTGACAAAATTTGAGAAAAAAATAGATACGAAAAAACGTCAAAGTAATCCAATCTATCCAAAACTACGTGATGCCAAGCATTGTGTTTCATTTATAAGCTTTTACTCAATGAGCATCAATGATCAGTTTAGAATGATCATTTGATCTGACCAATCAACTTGACATGTCTACACTAGATTGTATGTAACTTTTGATTTATAGCTTGGAAGGAAACGAATCCAATGCCCACGCTAAGTTTGGTTTTCTATGTTGTGCCACATTTTGAGGCAGAAATAGATACCACAAAGGCTCCGAGTAATCCAATCTATCCCAAAATGCATGATGCCATGCACTACGTTTCATTTATTACCCTTTACTTAATGAGCATCAATGATCAGTTTAGAATGGTCATTTTAACTGGCCGATCAACTTGGCAGTTTGCACTAAATAGCCCGTAACTTTTGATATATAACTCAGAATGACACGAATCCAATGCCCACGTTAAGCTTGTTCAATTTTAACATGGTGACAAATTTTGACACAGAAATAGATACGAGAAAGGCTCCAATTTTTCCAATCTATCCCAAAATGTGCGATCTCATGCATTATGTTTCATTTATAAGCCTTTACTCAATGAGGACCATTGATCAGTCGAGAATGATCAAATTAACTGGCCGTTAACTTTGACATTTCTTCACTAAATCGTTCATAACTTTTTATTTAGAGCTCAGAATGACACGAATCCAATGCCCACGTTAAGCTTGCTAAAGTTTCTATATTGTGACAAAATATAAGACAAAAACTGATAAGACAAAGTGTCCATGTAATCCAATCTATCCAAAAATGCGTGATGGGATGCATTGTGCTTCATTTAAAAGCCTTTACTCGATGAGCACCAATGCTCAGTTTAGAATGATCAAATTAGTTGGCCGGTAACCTTGACATATCTGCACTAAATAGTTCATAACTTTTTATTTAGAGCTCACAATGACACGAATACAATGCCCATGTTAAGCTAGCTCAAGTTTCTATATTGTGACAAAATTTGAGATAGGAAAATGTACGTTAAAGCATCCAACGTATCCAATCTATCCCGAACAGTGTGATGCAATGCATTATGCTTCAATCATAAGCCTCAACTCAATGAGCACCAATGAATCGTTAAGAATGATCATTATAACTGGCCGATCAACTTTACATGTCCGTACAAATTCGTCCGTAACTTTTGATTTAGAGCTCAGAATAACACAAATTCAAAGCCATGTTAAGCCAGCTCAATTTTCTATACTGTGACAAAATTTGAAACAAAAATAGATACGTCAAAGCGTCCAAGTAATCTAATCTATCCAAAACTGCGTGATGTCATGCATTATGCTTCATTTATAAGCCCTTACTCAATGAGCATCAATGATCATTTAAAATGATCAAAATAACTGGCCAATAGCCTTGACTTTTCTGCACTAAATCGTCCATAACTTTTTATGTAGAGCTCATAATGACACAAATCCAATGCCCACGTTAATCTTGCTCAAGTTTCTATTCTGTGAAGAAATTTGAGACAGAAATAGGTACGAAAAAGCATCCAAGTAGTCATATCTATCCAAAACTATGTGATACTATGCATTGTGCCTACTCATTGAGCTTCAATGATCAGCTTAGCATGATCATTATAACTGGTCGATCAACTTGAAATGTTTGCACTAAACCGTCCATAACTTTTGATTTATAGTTCAGAAGGACAAGAATCCAATGCCCACATTAAGCTACCTCAAGTTCCTATATTGTGACAAATTTTGAGACAAAATAGTTACGACAAAGCAACCAAGCTATCCAATCTATCCCAAAATGCGTGATGCAATTCATTATGCTTCATTTATAAGCCTTTACTCAATGAGAACCAATGATCAGTTAAGAATGATCGTTTTAAATAGCAGATCAACTTGAGATGTCCACACTAAATCGTCTGTAACGTTTGATTTATAGTTTAGAAGGACACAAATCCAAAGCCCATGTTAAGCTAGCTCAATTTTCTATATTGTGACAAAATTTGAGACAGAAATAGATACGACAAAGCTTCCCATTAATCCAGTCTATCTATAACTGCATGATGTCATTCATTATGCTTCATTTATAAGCCTTTACTCAATGAGTATCAATGATCAGTTTAGAATGATCATTTTAACTGGTCGATCAACTTGACATGTCTGCACTACATCATTCATAACTTTTGATTTATAGATCAGAATGACACGAATCCATGCCCACATTAAACTAACTCAATTTTCTATATTGTGCAAAATTTTAATATAGAAACAGATACTACAAAGCATCCATGTAATCAAATCTGTCCCAAAATGCGTGATGCTATGCATTATGTTTCATTTGTAAGCCTTTACTCAATCGTCTGTAACTTTTAATTTATAGCTCAAAATGACACGAATCCAATGCCCATGTTAAGCTAGCTCAAGTTTCTATATTGTGACAAAATTTGAGACAAAAAATGATACGACAAAGCGTCCAAGTAATCCAATCTATCCCGAACAACATGATGTCATTCATTATGCTTCAATTATAAGCCTCCACTCCATGAGCACCAATGATCAGTTAAGAATGATCATTTTAACTGGCCGATCAACTTGACATGACCGCACTAATTCGTCCGTAACTTTTGATTTAGAGCTCAGAATGACACAAATTCAAAGCCCACGTTAAGCTAGCTCAGTTTTTCTATATTGTGACAAAATTTGAAACAAAAATAGATACATCAAAGCATCCAAGTAATCCAATCTATCCAAAACTACGTGATGTAATGCATTGTGCTTCATTTATAAGCCCTTACTCAATGAGCATCAATGATCACTTTAGATTGATCAAATTAACTGCCCGATCACCTTGACCATGTCTGCACTAAATTGTCCATAACTTGTTCTTTAGAGCTCAGAATGACACGAAACCAATGCCCACGTTAAGCTTGCTCAAGTTTTTATATTGTGACAAAATTTGAGACATAAATAGGTATGGCAAAGCGTTCAAGCAATCCAATCTATCAAAAACTATGTGATGCCATGCATTGTGCTTCATTTATAAGCCTTTACTCAATGAGCATCAATGATTAGTTTACCATGATCATTTGAACTGGTCGATCAACTTAAAATGTCTGCACTAAATAGTCCATGACTTTTGATTTATAGATCAGAATGACACAGATTAAAGCCCACGTTAAGCTAGATCAGTTTTCTATATTGTGATAAAATTTGAAACGAAAATAGATATGTCAAAGCGTCCAAGTAATCCAATCTATCAAAAACTGCATGATGTCATGCATTGTGCTTCATTTATAAGCCCTTACTCAATGAGCATCAATGATCAGATTAGCATGATCATTTTAACTGGTTGATCAACTTGAAATACCTGCACTAAATCGTCCGTAACTTTTGATTTATAGCTCAGAATGACACGAATCCAATGACCACGTTAAGCTAGCTCAATTTTCTATATTGTGACAAATTTTGATACATAAACAAATACAACACAGCATTCAAATAATCAAATCAATCCCAAAATGCGTTATGCTATGCATTATGCTTCACTTATAAGCCTTTACTCAATGAGCTCCAATGATTAGTTTCGAATGATCGTTTTAAATGGCCGATGAACTTGACATTTCCGCACCAAATCATCCGTAATTTTTCATTTATAGTTTAGAATGACACAAGTCCAAATCCCACGTTAAGCAGTTCAATTTTCTCTATTGTGATAAAATTTGGGACAAAAATAGATACGACAAAAGCATCCAATTAATCCAATGTATTCATGACTGTATGATGTCATGCATTATACTTCATTTATAAGCCTTTACTCAAAGAGCATCAATGATCAGTTTAGAATGATCATTTTAACTGGTCGATCAATTTGACATGTCTGCACTAAATCGTCCATAACTTTTGATTTATAGCTCGGAATAACACGAATCCAATGCCCACATTAAGCTAGCTCAATTTTCTATATTCAAATTTTTTTATACAAAAACAGATATGACAAGGTATCCATGTAATCAAATCTATTCCAAAATGCATGATGCCATGCATTATGCTTCATTTATAAGCCTTTACTCAATGAGCACCAATGATCAGTTTAGAATGATCAAATTAACTGGCATATAACCTTGACATGTTTGCACTAAATCGTTTGTAACTTTTGATTTATAGCTTAGAATGACACGAATCCAATGCCCATGTTAAGGTAGCTCAAGTTTCTATATATTGATGAAATTTGAGACAAAAAAGATACGACAAAGAGTCCAAGTTATCCAATCTATCCCAATTTGCGTGATGCAATGCATTATGGTTCATTTATAAGCCTCAACTCAATGAGCACCAATGATTCGTTAGGAATTATCATTTTAACTGGGCGATCAACTTGACATGTCTACACTAATTCGTCCGTAACTTTTTATGTAGAGCTCCAAATGACATAAAATCAAAGCCCACGTTAAGCTAGCTCAATTTTCTATATTATCAACAAATTTGAGACAGAAATAGATATGACAAAACGTCCAAGTAATCCAATCTATACAAAACCATGTGATGCCATGCATTGTGCTTCATTTATAAGCCTTAACTCAATGAGCATCAATGATCAGTTTAGCCTGATCATTTTAACTGGTCAATCAACTTGAAATATCTGCACTAAATCGTCTGTAACTTTTGATTTATAGCTCAGTATGACAGGAATCCAATGCCCACGTTAAGCTAGCTCAATTTTCTATATTGTGACAAATTTTGATACAGAAACAGATACAACAAAGCATTCAAGTATTCAAATCTATCCCAAAATGTGTAATGCTATGCATTATGCTTCACTTATAAGGCTTTACTCAATGAGCACCAATGATGAGTTTAGAATGATCAAATTAACTGGCCGATAACCTTGACATGTTTGCACTAAATCGTCCGTAACTTTTGATTTAGAGCTTAGAATGACACGAGTTCAATGTTCACGTTAAGCTAGCTCAAGTTTCTACATTGTAAACAATTTTGAGATAGAAATAGATACGAAAAAATAACCAAGTTATCCGATCAATCCCGAACTTCGTGATGTCATGCATTATGCTTCATTTATAAGTCTCAACTCATGAAGCACCAATGATCACTTAAGAATGATCGTTTAAATGGCCGATCAACTTGTCATGTCCGCCCTAAATCAAATGTAACTTTTGATTTATATTTTAAAATGATACAAATCCAAAGCCCACGTTAAGCTAGTTCAATTTTCTATAATGTGAAAAAATTTGAGACAGAAATAGATATGACAAAGCGTCCAATTAATCCAATCTATCTAAAACTGCGTGATGTCATGCATTGTGCTTCATTTATAAACCTTTACCCAATGAGCATCAATGATCAGTTTATAATGATCATTTTAACTGTTCGTTCAACTTGACATGTCTGCACTAAATCATCCATAACTTTTGATTGATAGCTCAGAGTAACACGAGTCCAATGCCCACGTTAAGCTAGCTCAATTTTCTATATTTTTGATACGGAAACAGATACGACATAGCATCCAAGAAATCAAATCTATCCCAAAATACGTGATGCCATGCATTATACTTCATTTTTAAGCCTTTATTCAATAAGCACCAGTGACCAGTTTAGAATGATCAAATTAAATGAGCGATAACAATGATATGTTTGCACTAAATCGTCCGTAACTTTGATTTAGAGCTCTGAATGACATGAATCCAAGCCCATTTTAAGGTAGCTGAAGTTTCTATATTGCGAAAAATTGTTAGACAGAAATAGATATGACAAAATAACCAAGTTATCCCATCTATCCCGAACTGTGTGATGCCATGCATTATGTTTTATTTATAAGCATCAACTCAAGAAGCACCAATGATCAATTAAGATTGATAAATTTAACTGGCCGATCAACTTGACATGTCCGCACTAAATGTTTTGTAACTTTTGATTTAGAGCTCATAATGACACGAATCCGATGCCCACGTTAAGTTAGCTCAAGTTTCTATATTGTGACAAAATTTAAACAGATATGGATACGAAAAAAGCGTCCAAGTTATCCAATCTCTCCAAAACTGTGTGATGTCATACATTGTGCTTCATTTATAAACCTTTACTCAATGAGCATCAATGATCCGTTTAGAATGATTATTGTAACAGGACGATCAACTTCACAAGTCCGCACTAAATCGTCTGTAACTTTTGATTTATATTTTATAATGACACGAGTCCAATGCCCATGTTAAGCTTGCTCAATTTTCTATATTGTGACAAATTTAGAGACCAAAATAGATACGACAAAGCGTCCATGTAATCCAGTCTATCCAAAACTGTGTGATGTCATGCAGTGTGCTTCATTTATAAGCCCTTGCTCGATGAGCATCAATGATTAGTTTAGAATGATCATTTTAGCTGGTCGATCAACTTGACATGTGATACAAGCCTCGATTCAAGGCTTATATGTGTGTGGGCTGTTTGGAGAAGGTTAGGTGAGAAACTCGACCTTAGACTTCTTGGATAAAGGGTTTTGGGTTGGAATTCGATGAAAGGGTGAAGTGAACCACACGAGGGGTGATGAACCTCGCGATAAATCACAAGCTTAGAGCTAGGAGGGCTGGTGTCAACTAGGTTCTAAGTGCACAAGCTTCCTTGAGAAAAAAACTTGTAAAGAGAAAATTCGCACTTTATTAATATCAAAAAGGTTGTCGAACTACAATGCTGGAAAGAGCCTTATTAATATGCTTGATAGGTTGAACTTCTAGGGTCAACTCAAAGAAAGAAAAGTAAAGATTACAAAAGTGCACAAATGGAAAATATACAAAAGTGCATAACCGAAAAAGGACCTATTCCTAAAATGTCTTTGACTCAAGAAATGTAAATATTCTAGATCCTACCCTGCAAAACAGAAAGAGGCAAATATTCGTATTGAAAACTTACCTTACTCACCTCATGGCCAAAAAATTGAAGGTGGTCGTCCTTGTGGCATGCACGCGCCTTGGTCCTAGTCTTCGACTTGGAGTAGGGTTAGGAATCTTTGGGCCCTGACCTCTCTTGCCACTAAAGCCCAAGTGTCTAAAGTCCCTTGCATTGTTGAGAAGCCTTTGGACTCTTGTTTGCACTTCTGGCCCATTGTCCTTAGTCGCTCTTCCTCTAGGTTCTTGTCGACCCATAAGCTGAACTTGTGGAAGAGTGCTCTTGATCTGCTTCTTGTCATTGCTCCTGGTGGCACTACTGGTGTGGAAAATTCCTCTAGATGCATGTATTGAAGCTGGTAGTTTATCTGGTCCGAGTTTCCTTGTGTAGAAGTTGAAATGCTCGTGCACTCGGATGGATCGGCTGTACCGGCTGGACTGTGCGAGGTACTGGCCGGAATGCCTTCAGGACCGGCCAAGATGATCCCGGAGTCGGTGGCATCACCAAGGGGACTGGCAGTGTCATCCACGTCGCCACCAAGTGTGCCGGAAGCTTGGACCTCTCCGCCGGCAATGCTGATTGGTCTGGTCCTATTGGTCGAGGGTCAGGCGGTACCGCTTGGGCTGGAAGACGTGCCAAATGTCCCGGCTGTCTCGAGCAAGCTTCCTGGTCGGCCAGTCTGGTCTCCTGGCTGGACATACGACCTGATGTCCTCATCATCCCCTCCCTCTTCAGTAGGTTTTGTCCTCAAAACTGGTTCATCTGCATGGAAAGGGGTTAAGTCAGTTACGTTGAACGTGTTGGACACATTAAACTCACCTGGGAGCTCGATCCGGTAGGTGTTGTTGTTGATCCTCTCCAGCACTATGAATGGTCCATCTCCTCTTGGTGCTAGCTTGGGACTCCTTAGGTTGGGGAACCTCTCCTGCCGTAGGTGTAGCCACACCCAATCGCCTGTTTGAAAGATCACCTCCTTTCTTCCCTTGTTGGCATGAGTCACGTACTGCCTGGTCCTTTTCTCCAAGTTCTCTGCTACCTTCTGGTGTAACTTCCTAATGAATTCTGCCTTGGATGCTCCGTTGAGGTTGGTCATCTATGCTGGTGGCAGTGGCGTTTGCTCCAATGGGGTGAGAGGGTTGAAGCCGTCTACTACTTCAAATGGTGTCTTCTTGGTTGCTGAGTGCACGGCTTGGTTGTAAGCGAACTCTATGAATGGCAGGCACTCCACCCAAGTCTTGAGGTTCTTCCCTAGTGTAGTCCTGAGAAGAGTTGATAGTGTCCTGTTCACAAATTCAGTTTGGCCATCGGTTTGAGGATGGCAGGTGGTAGAGAAGAGTAGCTTCGTGCCTAGCTTCCTCCAAAGGGTCCTCCAGAAATGGCTGAGGAATTTGGTGTCCCTATCTGATACGATGGTCCTTGGCACTCCATGAAGCCGTACTATCTCCCTGAAAAACAGCTTGGCTGTTTGCGTGGCATCATTGACATTGGCACACGGGATGAAGTGTGCCATCTTGGAGAATCTGTCCACCACTACAAAGATTGCATCCTTGTGGTTGATTTTGGGCAGGCCTAGAACGAAGTCCATTGAGATGTCCACCCATGGATGTGTAGGTATGGGCAGTGGGAAATACAACCCGTGAGGTTGCACTCGGGACTTTGCCTTCTTGCAAGTGGTGCATCTTGCACAATGAGCTTCTACTATCCTCTTTATGTGTGGCCTTGTTGACACCAAAGTGCCCCATGAGTCCTCCTCCATGAGCTTCTCGGATGATAAGCTCCCTCAATGATCCTTGTGGTATGCACAGCCTTCTCTCTCGGAACAAGAATCCCTCATGGATGTAAAACTTGCCATGACTCCCTGTGCCACACTCCTTGTAGCTCTCAGCACAGTCAGGATCATCGTTGTATAGGTCCTTGATGTGCTCGAATGCTAGGACCTTTGCCTCCATGGCTGATATCATGGCAAACCTCCTTGATAGTGCATCGGCAACCACATTGTCTTTGCCCTTCTTGTACTTGATGACGTATGGGAAGGTCTCTATGAACTCCATCCACCTGGCATGTCTCCTCTTGAGATTGGTTTGCCCTCTGAGGTGTTTGAGAGTCTCGTGATCAGTGTGGATCACAAACTCCTTGGACAGCAAGTAATACTGCCAAGTCTCCAATGCTCGGACAAGGGCATAAAGCTCCTTGTCTAAGTGGGGTAGTTCAGTGAGGCACCACCTAGCTTCTCACTGAAGTATGCCACTGGTCTCCCACCTTGGGTTAGCACTGCTCCTATGCCTATTTCAGAGGCATCACACTCCACTTCAAACATCTTGTTGAAGTCGGGCAGGACTAGCACTGGTGCATGTGTAAGGCTGTCCTTCAAGGCCTGGAATGCCTTCTCCTGAGCTTCTCCCCAGCTGAATCCCACGTTCTTCTTTACTACTGCCGTCAATGGTGAGGCAATACTGCTGAAGTTGGGCACGAATCTCCTGTAGAAGCTGGCCAGTCCGTGGAAGCTCCTCACTTGGCTGATGTTACTTGGTGTTGGCCATTCTTGTATGGCTCGAATCTTCTCTTCATCAACCTATAGGCCCTGTGAACTTACAACAAAACCTAAGAAGACAAGTTTATCAGTACAAAAGATGCACTTCTTGAGATTGGCATAAAGCTCTTCTTGTCGAAGGGTTTTAAGTACCGTCTCAAGATGTGTGAGGTGTTCCCGTAGGCACTTACTATAAACTAATATATCATCAAAGTAAACCACTACAAACTTACTGATGTACACCTTAAGAACTTGGTTCATAAGGTGCATGAAGGTGCTTGGGGTATTAGTCAAGCCAAATGGCATGACTGCCACTCGTAGAGCCCTTGCTTTGTCTTGAAAGCAGTCTTCCATTCATCACCTTCCTTCATCCTGACCGGGTGGTATCCACTCTTGAGGTCTATCTTGGAGAAGACCGTGGCTCCACTCAGCTCATCTAGCATGTCATCCAGCCGTGGTATCGGATGCCGGTACTTGACTGTGATGTTGTCGATTGCTCGGCAGTCCACACACATTCGCCAAGTCCCATCCTTCTTGGGCACTAGTAGCACTGGTACGGCACATGGACTGAGGCTCTCTTGAACATAGCCTTTCTCCAGGAGCTCCTTGACTTGCTTCTCAAGCTCCTTGGACTCCTCTGGACTCATCTGGTAGGCTGGCCGGTTGGGCAGGGGTGCTCCGGGCACTAGGTCGATCTGGTGTTCTATGCCACGTAAAGGAGGCAAGCCTGCTGGTATCTCCTCTGGAAACACATCCTGGAACTTGTTGAGGAGAGTTGCTACTTCAGGAGGTAGCTCTACCTGTTCTTTTTCTACATTCAACACTTCTTTGAAAACCATTAGTAGCATTAGATCCTTGGAGACTAAAGCTCTCCGGACATGACTCAGTTGAATAAGAAAGTTAGATTTAATGAGCTTCTTTTCCTTACTCATTTGCAGTTGAAGCTCATGTACCTGGGCAGGTGTGAGAGGAGCTAGGTTGACCTTTCTCTTGTCATGCACGAAAGTGTAGAGATTGGTTCGGCCATTATGCCTGGTCTCCTTGTCAAACTGCCATGGCCTTCCTAGTAGAAGATGGCCAGCTTGCATGGGCACCACATCGCACAGAACTTGGTCTTGGTACTTGCCCACACTGAATGGCACAGTGACTTGCTCATGGGTCTTGAGCTCCACTTTGTCATTAAGCCATCTCAATCTATATGGTCGAGGATGCCTTGTCTTCTCTAGACCTATCTTATCAACCATATATGCACTAGCAACGTTAGTGCAAGAACCACCATCTATGATGAGGTTACATACCTTGCCCTTGATGGTGCAACGGCTGTGGAAGATGTTCTCCCTTTGGATGGTCTCTGAAGGATCCACCATTGCACTGAGGATGCGTCTAGTGACCAGCACTTCCCCCACATCAGGGTACTCAATGTCACCATATTCTTCTTCTGGTTCATAGTCCTCTTCATCTTGGGACTCATATTCTCCAACCTCTGTAATCAGCATGACCAGTTGTTTGGGCACTCCCTTGAGATGTGTCCACGACCCCTACACTTGACACAAGTGATGTCACGTGATCTTTGACGGTTAGAAGACTTACTAGGCTCTCTCTGGTCACGGGTTGGTTCACGAGGCTTGCTCTTGAACCTTGACTCGATCTCTATGCTCTTGCCTTTGTCTACGGGCTTGGGAATGTTGCTTGGTGCCCAAGGCGTCTTAGGCTTGCTACGGATGTCTTGGCTCTTACGTTTGATGTGCTGCTCAGCCTGGACAGATAGGTGGAACAAGTCTTTGAAGTCATTGTAGATTTGCCATTCCACCTTGCGGCTGATTCTTTCTTGGAGTCCATCCAAAAATTGTGCCATCAATGCTTCTTCATCATCATTGAGCTCCAGTCTGTTCCTTAGCTTCTCGAACTCTTCATAGTACTCCTCTACTGATCTGGTACCCTGCTTAAGAGTACGAAAACGACGTTGCAAGTCCTATGAAAGTAAGGTGGAGCAAACCTTTGTCGCATGACATCTTTCATGTCGACCCATGAGTCTATGGGTCTCATTCTTTTCCTCCTTCTGTCAGATACCTCACGATCCCACCAGATGAGGACATTGTCCGTGAGCTGTGCTACTGCCGTTGAGACTCTCCTAGGCCCTGGTTGGTTGTAATGATCAAAGATATGATCCATTCTTCTCTCCCAATCTAGGTAAGCCTCGGGGTCTACTTTTTCTGCAAAACTCGGAGGAGTTAGCTTAACATCAGGATGAGTTACCCGGTTGTAGGCGTGTTCATCTCCATCCTCATGATGTCTGGGTGGCATCCTTGGTCTCCGGTGAAGACCATATGGCTAGAAGCCATCATCCTCTGCCGCTGGTTGCCGTAGAGGTCCTCTCGGCCTATGGTGATAGTTATGAGGTTGTGTGTCCTCATTTCCATCTGGCTGGGGTTCCTCCTGTTCGTGCCGTGTCCTAAGGTGCTCAGGACCCTCAGAACGGTCTTTCTCAGCTCTCACGTGCCTTATGGCCTGGAATCTCACAGGCCTCTCCACGCGCTCCAATCTCTCGCCTATTGATGCGAGTTGCGTTTGGAGGATGGTGAACATAGCCATCATCGCTTCGGTTGCTTCTCTAATTTTCTTCTGCCATTGCGTACTACAAGGGAAGAAGACAAGTTATGCTGCTCCTAAATTATTAGGAGGGTTTTCTTTTATAAGGGATTCGAAAAAAATGCAAAAGGAAAAAATCTGAGAAATGGAAAATTCGAAGATATGAAGATTTGAATAAAAGGAAACTTTCTTGACAACTATTGCTAGCTGTCCAATTCGAATTCTTTTGGTATTTTTCCTATTTTCTTTTTCTTTTTTTTTTTGAATTTAACTTATATTTATTGGAAATATGATTTAAACAAAAAGGAAAACGTGAATGGCAATGCAAAAGTGAATCTAAACCCTAGTGATACACGTAGAAGCTAGATGCACTCGGTTTGGAGTTTGATGTTATTTTTTTGATTTTTCTTGAATGAAACTTAAACTAATGCAAGAAAAAGAAACAAAAAAAGTTAAAGGATAGAAACAACCTGGTTTAGGAGCTTTAAGCTCTGATACCAAAATGATACAAGCCTCGATTCAAGGCTTATATGCGCGTGTGCTGTTTGGAGAAGGTTAGGTGAGAAACTCGACCTTAGACTTCTTGGATAAGGGGTCTTGGGTTGGTATTTGATGGAAGGGTGAAGTGAACCACACTAGGGGTGATGAACCTCGTGATAAATCACAAGCTTAGAGCTAGGAGGGCTGGTCTCAACTAGGTTCTAAGCGCACAAGCTTCCTTGAGAGAAAAACTTGTAAAGAGAAAATTCGCACTTTATTAATATCAAAAAGGTTGTCGAACTACAATGCTGGAAAGAGCCTTATTAATATGCTTGATAGGTTGAACTTCTAGGGTCAACTCAAAGAAAGAAAAGTAAAGATTACAAAAGTGCACAAATGGAAAATATACAAAAGTGCATAACCGAAAAAGGACCTATTCCTAAAATGTCTTTGACTCAAGAAATGTAAATATTCTAGATCCTACCCTGCAAAACAGAAAGAGGCAAATATTCGTATTGAAAACTTACCTTACTCACCTCATGGCCAAAAAATTGAAGGTGGTCGTCCTTGTGGCATGCACGCGCCTTGGTCCTAGTCTTCGACTTGGAGTAGGGTTAGGAATCTTTGGGCCCTGACCTCTCTTGCCACTAAAGCCCAAGTGTCTAAAGTCCCTTGCATTGTTGAGAAGCCTTTGGACTCTTGTTTGCACTTCTGGCCCATTGTCCTTAGTCGCTCTTCCTCTAGGTTCTTGTCGACCCATAAGCTGAACTTGTGGAAGAGTGCTCTTGATCTGCTTCTTGTCATTGCTCCTGGTGGCACTACTGGTGTGGAAAATTCCTCTAGATGCATGTATTGAAGCTGGTAGTTTATCTGGTCCGAGTTTCCTTGTGTAGAAGTTGAAATGCTCGTGCACTCGGATGGATCGGCTGTACCGGCTGGACTGTGCGAGGTACTGGCCGGAATGCCTTCAGGACCGGCCAAGATGATCCCGGAGTCGGTGGCATCACCAAGGGGACTGGCAGTGTCATCCACGTCGCCACCAAGTGTGCCGGAAGCTTGGACCTCTCCGCCGGCAATGCTGATTGGTCTGGTCCTATTGGTCGAGGGTCAGGCGGTACCGCTTGGGCTGGAAGACGTGCCAAATGTCCCGGCTGTCTCGAGCAAGCTTCCTGGTCGGCCAGTCTGGTCTCCTGGCTGGACATACGACCTGATGTCCTCATCAACATGTCTGCACTAAATCGTCAGTAACTTTTGAGTTATAACTTAGAATGACACTAATCCAATACCCACGTTAAGCTAGCTCAATTTTTGATATTTTGAAAAATTTTAGGACAAAAATGGATACAACAAAGCATCCAAGTAATTCAATCTATCCCAAAATGTGTGATGCCATGCATTATGCTTCATTTATATGCCTTTAGTCAATGAGCACAGTTAAGAATGATCATATTAACTGGTCGATCGACTTGACATGTATACAATAAGTTTTTCGTAACTTTTGATTTCGAGATCTGAATGACACGAATCCAATGTACACGTTAAGCTAGCTCAAGTTTTTATATGGTGACAAAATTTGATATAGAAATAGATGCGAAAAAGCATCGAAGTTTTCCAATCTATCCCAAACTCCGTGATGCAATGTATTATGTTTCATTTATAAGCCTCTACTCAACAAGTATCAATAATCAGTTTAAAATTATCTTTTTAACTGGCCAATCAACTTGACATGTATGCACTAAATCGTCCTTAAGTTTTGATTTATAACTCAAAATGACACGAATCCAATGCCCACATTAAGCTACCTCAATTTTCTATAATGTGAAAAATTTTAATTTAGAAATAGATATGAAAAAGCATCCAAGTAATCCAATCTATCACAAAATGCATGATGCCATGCATTATGCTTCATTTATAAGCCTTTACTTAATGAGCACCAACGATCAATTTCGAATGATCATATTAATTGGCCGATCAACTTGACATGTCTGTACTAAATTGTCCGTAACTTTAAATTTAAAGCTCAGAATGACACGAATCCAGTGCCCACATTAAGCTAGCTCAAGTTTCTATATTGTGACAACTTTTGAAATATAAATAGACACATAAAAGTATCCAACTTATCCAATCTATCCAAAACTGCATGATGTCATGCATTGTGCTTCATTTATAACCCTTTATTGAATGATCATCAATGATCAGTTTAGAATTATCATTTTAACTGGCCGATCAATTTGACATATTTGCATTAAATCGTCACTAAATTTTGATTTATAGCTTAGAATGACACGAATCCAATATCCATGTTAATCTAGCTCAATTTTCTATATTGTGACAAATTTTGTGACCAAAATAGATACAACAAATCATCCAAGTAATTCAATCTATCCCAAAATGCGTGATGTCATGCATTATGCATCATTTCTAAGCCTTTAGTTAATGAGCACCAATGATCAGTTTATAATGATTATATTAACTGGCCGATCAACTTGACATGTGTACACTAAATTTTTCACAAATTTTTATTTACAGCCCAGCATGACACGAATCCAATACCCATGTTAAGCTAGCTCAAGTTTCTATATGGTGACAAAATTTGAGACAGAAATAGATACGAAAAAGCGTCCAAGTTACCCAATCTATCCAGACCTGCATGATGTCATGCATTGTGCTTCAATTATAAACCTTTACTGAATGCTCATCAATGATCAGTTTTGAATGATTATTTTAATTGGCCGATCAACTTGACATGTATGCACTAATACTTCATTTATAAGCATTTACTCAATGAGCACCAATGAACAGTTTAGAATGACCATATTAACTTGCTGATCAACTTGTTATGTTCGCACTAAATCGTCTGTAACTTTTGATTTAGAGCTCAGAATGACACAAATCCAATGCCAACATTAAGCTAGCTAAAGTCTATATTTTAATAAAATTTGGGACAAAAATAGATACCACAAAGTGTCCAACTAATCCAATCTATCCAAAACTGTGTGATGCCATGCATTATACTTCATTTATTTGCATTTACTCAATGAGCACCAATGATCAGTTTAGAATGATCATATTAACTTGCCGATCAACTTGTCATCTCCTCACTAAATCATCTATAACTATTGATTTAGAGCTCAGAATAACACGAATCCAATGCCCACATTAAGGTAGCTCAATTCTCTGGATTGTGATAAAATTGGAGTCTGAAATAGATACGACAAAGTGTTCAAGTTATCCAATCTTTCTCTAACTAGGTGATTTCATGCATTATGCTTCATTTATAAGCCCTTACTCAATGAGCACCAATGATCAGCAAAGAATGATCTTTTTAACTGGCTGATGAAATTGACCTGTCTGTACTAAATCGTACTTTACTTTTGATTTAGAGCTCAGAATGACACAAATCAAAAGCCCATGTTAAACTAGCGTAATTTTCTATATTGTGACCAAATTTGAGACAGAAATATATACGACAAAACATCGAATTAATCCAAACTACTCCAAACTGCGTGATGCCATGCATTATGCTTCATTTATAAGCCTTTAATCAATGAGCACCAATGATCAGTTTCGAACGATCATATTAACTTGCAGATCAACTTGACATGTCCGCACTAAATTGTCTGTAACTTTTGATTTAGAGCTCAAAATGACACGAATCCAATGCCCACGTTAAGCTAGCTCAAGTCTCTACATTTGGGCAAAACTTCAGACAAAAAAAGATACGAAAAAGTGTCCAACTAATCCAATCTATCCAAACCTCGGTGATGCCATGCATTATACTTCATTTATAAGCTTTTACTCAATGAGCACCAATGATCAGTTTAGAATGATCATATTAACTTGTTGATCAACTTAACATGTCCGTACTAAATCGTCTTTAACTTTTGATTTAGAGCTCAGAATGACACGAATCCAATGCCCACATTAAGCTAGCTCAAGTCTCTACATTATGAAAAAATTTGAGACAGAAATAGATACGACAAAGTGTCCAAGTTATCCAATCTATCTCAAACTGCATGATTCCATGCATTATGAATTATTTATAAGCCCCTACTCAATGAGCACCAATGATCAGTTAAGAATGATGATTTTAACTGGCCGATGAACTTGACATGTCCGTATAAAATCATCTTTAGCTTTTGATTTAGAGCTCAGAATGACACAAATCCAAAGCCCATGTTAAACTAGCATAATTTTCTATATTGTGACCAAATTTGAGACCGAGATAGATACGACAAAGCATCCAAGTAATCCAATATATCCAGAACTGCGTGATGCCATGCATTATGTTTCACTTATATGCCTTTACTCAATGAACACCAATGATCAATTTAGAATGATCATATTAACTTGCCGACCAACTTGACAATTCTGCACTAAATCGTCCATAACTTTTGATTTATAGCTCAGAATGACACGAATCCAATGCCTACGTTAAGCTAGCTCAAGTCTCTATATTGTGACAAAATTTGAGAAAGAAATAAATACGATAAAGGCTCAAAGTTATCCGATCTATCCCAAACAGCGTGATGCCATGCATTATGCTTTATTCATAGGCCTCTTCTCAATGAGCACCAATGATTAATTGAGAATGATCATTTTAACTGGCCAATCAACTTGACATGTCTGCACTAAATCGTCCTTAACTTTTTATTTAGAGCTTAGAATGACACAAATCGAAAGCCCACATTATAGTAGCTCAATTTTCTATACGTTGACAAACTTTGAAACAAATAGATACGAAAAAGCGTCCAAAGAATCCTATATATCCAAAACTGCGTAATGCCATTCATTATGCTTCATTTATTAACATTTACTCAACGAACATCAATGATCAGATTAGAACGATCATTTAAGCTAACTGATCACCTTCACATGTCTGCACTAATCATCCATAACTTTTGATTTATACCTTAAAATGAAATAAATATAATGTCCATGTTAAGATAGCTCAAGTTTCTATATTGTGACAAAATTTGAGACATAAATAGATACGACAAAGTGTCCAAGTAATCCAATCTATCAAAAACTGTGTGATGTAATTGACTCAATGAGCACCAATGATCAGTTTATAATGATCATTTTAATTGGTCATTTAACTTGACATGTCTCCACTAAATCATCTGCAACTTTTGATTTATAGCTCAGAATGACACGATTCTAATGCCCACGTTTAGCTAGCTCAAGTCTCTATATTGTGATAAAATTTGATAGCAAAATAGATAAGACAAAGCGTCCAAGTAATCCAATCTATCCAAATAGATTGATGCCATGCATTATGCTTGATTTATATGCCTTTACACAATGAGCACCAATTATCAATTTATAATGATCATATTAAATTGCCGATCAACTTGACATGTGCGCACTAAATCGGCTGTAACTTTTGGTTTACACCTCAGAATGACACGAATCCAATGCTTACGTTAAGCAAGCTCAGGTCTCTATATTGTGACAAAATTTGAGACAAAAATAGATACGATAAACGGTCCAAGTTATCCAATCTATCCTGAACTTTGTGATGCCATGCATTATTCTTCATTTATAAGCATTTTACTCAATGAGCATCAACGATCAGTTTCGAATGATCATTTTAACTGGCCGATTAACTTGACATGTCTCCATTAAATCGTCCATAACATTTGATTTATAGCTCAGAATGACACGAATGCAATGCCAACATTAAGCTTGCTCAATTTTCTATATTTTGACAAAAGTTGTGACAGAAATAGATACGAAAAAGATTTCAAGTAATCCAATATATCCAAAACTGCGTGATGCCATGCATTATGCTTCATTTATATGCCTTTACTCAATGATCACCAATGATCAATTTAAAATGATCATATTAACTTCCCTATCAACTTGACATGTCTGCACTATATCGTCCGTAACTTTTGATTTAGAGCTTAGAATGACACAAATCCAAATCCCACGTTAAGCTAGCTATATTTTCTATATTGTGATAAAATTTGAGACATAAATAGATACGATAAACTGTCAAGTAATCCAATCTATACAAAACTGCTTCATGCGAAGAATTGTGCTTCATTTATAAGCCTTTACTCAATGAGCATCAATGATCAGTTAGAATGATCATTTTAACAGGACGATACTCTTGACATGTCTGCACTATATTGTCTATCACTTTTGATTTATAGCTCATAATGACACGAATCCAATGCACACGTTAAGTTAGCTCAATTTTCTATATTGCGACAAAATTTGAGATAGAAGTAGATTCGACAAGGCGTCCATGTAATCTAATCTATCCAAAATGTGTCTTGCCATGCATTGTGCTTCATTAATAAGCCTTTATTCAGTGAACAGCAATGATCAGTTTAGAATGATCATTTTTACTGGCCGATCAACTTGAAAATTGTGCACTAAATCGTCCGTAACTTTGGATTTAGAACTTAGAATGACACAAATCCAAAGCCTACATTATGCTAGCTCAATTTTCTACATTGTAACAAAATTTGAGATCAAAATAGATTCGACAAAGCATCCAACTAATCCAATCTATACAACTGTTTCATGCCTTGCATTGTGATTCATTTATAAGCCTTTACTCAATGAGCATCAATGATCAGTTCAGAATGATCATTTTAAATGGCCGATCAAATTGACATGTCTGCACTATATCGTGCGTAACTTTTGATTTATAGCTCAGAATGACACGATTCCAATGCCCACGTTGAGCTAGCTCAATCTTCTATATTGTGACAAAAAATTGAGATAGAAATAGATTCGAAAAGGTGTCGAAGTAATCCAATCTATCCAAAACTACGTCTTGCAATGCATTGTGATTCGTTATGAAGCATTTACTCAATGAGCATCAATGATCAATTTAGAATGATCTTTTTAACTGGCCGATAAAATTGACATGTCTGCCCTAAATCATCCATAACGTTTGAGTTAGAGCTTCGAATGACTCAAATCCAAAGCCCACGTTAAGCTAGCTCAATTTTCTATATTGTAACAAAATTTTGTCATAATTATATATGAAAAAGCGTCAAGTTATCCAATCTGTCCAAAACTTCGTCATGCCATGCATTGTGCTTGATTTATAAGCCTCTACTCAATGGGCACCAATGATCAGTTAAGAATGATCATTTTACCTGGCCGATCAACTTGACATGTGTGCATTAAATCGTCTGTAACTTTTTATTTAAAGCATAGAATGACACAAATCCAAAGCCCACGTTAATCTAGCTCAATTTTCTCTATTGTGACTAAATTTCAGACAGAAATAGATTCGACAAAGCATCCAAGTAATCCAATCTATCCAGAACTTGTTCATGCCATGCATTCTGCTTCATTTGTAAGCCTTTACTCAATGAGCATCAATGATCAGTTAAGAATTATCATTTTAACTGGCCGATCAACTTGACATGTCTGCACTATATCATCCATAACTTTTGATTTATAGCTCAGAATGACACGAATCCAATGCCCACGTTAAGCTAGCTCAATTTTCTATATTGTGACCAAATTTTAGACAGAAATAGATTCGAAAAACCGTCCAAGTAATCCAATCTATTCAAAACTGCATCATGCCATGAATGAGCACCAATGAGCACCAATGATCATTTAAGAATGATCTTTTTAACTGGCCGGTCAACTTGATAAGTCCACACAATATCTTCCGTAACTTTTGATTTAGAGCTTAGTATGACACCAATCCAAAGCCTACGTTAAGCTAGCTCAATTTTCCATATTGTGACAAACTTTGAGACAAAAATAGATACGAAAAAACCGTTAAGTAATCCAATCTATCCAAAACTGCTTCACGCCATGAATCGTGCATCATTTATAAGCCTTAACTCAATCGCATCAATGATAAGTAGAGAATTATCACTTTAACAAGCCAATCAACTTGACATGTCTGCACTATATCATCCATAACTTTTGATTTATATCTCAGAATAACACGAAACCAATGTCCACATTAAGCTAGCTCAATTTCCTATATTCTGAAAAAAAATTGAGACATAAATAGATCCGAAAAAGTGTCCAAGTAATCCAATCTATCCAAAACTACTTCATACATTGGATTGTACTTCATTTATAAGCCGTTACTCAATGAACATCAATGATCAGTGTAGAATGATCAATTTAACTGGCCGATCAACTTGACATTTCTGCATAATAATGTCCGTAACTTTTCATTTATGGCCCAGAATGACAGGAATCCAATGCCCACGTCAAGCTATCTTAATTTTCTATAGTGACAAAATTTGAGATAGAAATAGATTCGACAAAGCGTCCAAGTAATCCAATCTATCCAAAACCGCGTCATACCTTGCATTGTGCTCCATTTATAAGCGTTTACTCAATGCGCACAATGATCAGTTTAGAATGATCATTTTAACTGGCCGATCAACTTGACATGTATGCACTATATCGTCCGTAACTTTTAATTTATAGCTCATAATGACACGAATCAAATGCCCACATTAATCTAGCTCTATTTCTTATATTGTGATAAAATTTGAGATAGAAGTAGATTCGAAAAAGCATCCAAGTAATATAATCTATCAAAAACTGCGTCATGCCTTGCATTGTGCTTCATATATAAGCCATTACTCGATAAGCATCAATGATCAGTTTAGAATGAACATTTTAACTGGCCGATCAACTTCACATGTCTGCACTATATCGTCCGTAACTTTTGATTTATAGCTCATAATGACACGAATCTAATGCCCACGTTAAGCAAGCTCAATATTCTAAATTGTGACAAAATTTGAGATAGAAGTAGATACGACAAAGCGTTCAAGTAATACAATCTATCCAAAACTGCGTCCTGCCATGCATTGTGCTTCATTAATAAGCCTTTACTCAATGAGCATCAATGATCAGTTTAGAATGATCATTTTAAATGGCCGATCAACTAGACATGTATGCACTAAATCGTCATTAACTTTTGATTTAGGGCTCCGATTCACACAAATCCAAATCCCATGTTAAGCAAGCTCAATTTTCTATACTGTGACAAAATATGAGACAGAAATAGATTCAATAAAGCATCTAAGAAATCCAATCTATCCAGAACTGCGTCATGCCTCCCATTGGGCCTCATTTATAAGCCATTACTCGATTAGAATTATTGATCAGTTTAGAATGATCATTTTAACTGGCCGATCAACTTGAGATGTATGCACTATATCGTCTATAACTTTTGATTTATATCTCATAATGACACGAATCCAATGCCCATGTTAAGGTTGCTCAATTTTCTATATTGTGACAAAATTTTAGATAGAAATATATAAGAAAAAGCGCATCATGTAATCAAATCCATTCAAAACTTCATCTTGCCATGCATTGTGCTTCATTTATATGACTCTACTCAATGAGCACCAATGATCAGTTTAGAGTGATAACTTTAAATGGCCGATCAACTTGACATTTCCCCACTAAATCGTCCGTAACTTTTGATTTAGAGCTCAGAATGACACAAATCTAAAGCTTATGTTAAGCTAGCTCAATTTTTTATCTTTTCACAAAATTTGAGAAAGAAATAGATTCCAAAAAGCATCCAAGTAATCCAATCTATCCAGAACTACTTCATGCCATGCATTATGCTGCATTTATAAGCCGCTACTCAATGAACATCAATGATCAGTTTAGAATGATCATTTTAATTGGCCAATCAACTTGACATATCCGCACTAAATTGTGCATAACTTTGATTTATAGCTAAGAATGACACGAATCCAATGCCCACGTTAAGCTAGCTCAATTTTCTATATTGTGAAAAAATTTGAGACAGAAATAGATTTTACAAAGCGTCCAAGTAATCCAATCTATCCAAAACTGCATCATGCTTTGCATTGTGCTTCATTTATAAGCTGTTACTCAATGAGCATCAATGATCAGTTTATACTGAACATTTTAACTGGCCAATCAACTTGACATGTCTGCATAATATCATCCGTAACTTTTGATTTATAGCTCATAATTACGCGAATCCAATGCTCACGTTAAGCTAGTTCAATTTTCAATATTGTGACAAAATTTGAGATAGAAGTAGATTCGACAAAGCATCCAATCTATGCGAAACTGCGTCTTGCCATGCATTGTGCTTCATTCATAAGCCTTTACTGAATGAGCACGAATGATCAGTTTAGAATGATCATTTTAAATGGCCAATCAACTTGACATTTCCGCACTAAATCGTCCCCAATTTTTGATTTAGAGCTAAGAATGATACAAATCCAAGACCCACGTTAAGCTAGCTAAGTTTATATATTGTGACAAAATTTGAGATAGAAATAGATACGAAAAAGCGTCAAGTTATCCAATCTATCCAAAACTTCATCATGCCGTGCATTGTGCTTCATTTATAAGTCTCTACTCAATGAGCACCATTGATCAGTTAAGAATGATCATTTTAACTGGCTGATAAACTTGACATGTGCGCACTAAATCGTCCGTAACTTTTGATTCAAAGCATAGAATGACACAAATCCAATGCCCACGTTAAGCTAGTTCTATTTTCTATATTCGAAATAGATTCGAAAAAGTATCAAAGTAATTCAATCTATCCAGAACTGCTTCATGCCATGCATCTTGCTTCATTTATAAGCCTTTACTCAATGAGCATCAATGATCAGTTTGGAATGATCATTTTAACTTGCTAATCAACTTGACATTTCTGCACTATATCATCCATAACTTTTGATTTATTGCACATAATTACACGAATCCAATGTCCACGTTAAGATAGCTCAATTTTCTATATTGTGATAGAATTTGAGACAGAAATAGATTCCACAAAGTGTCCAAGTAATCCAATCTATTCAAAACTACGTCATGCCATGAATTGTGCTTCATTTATAAGCCTCTACTCAATGAGCACCAATGATCATTTAAGAATGATCTTTTTAACTGGCCGATCAACTTGATATGTCCACACAATATCGTCCGTAACTTTTGATTTAGAGCTTAGTATGACACAAATCCAAAGCCTACGTTAAGCTAGCTCAATTTTCCATATTGTGACAAAATTTGAGACAAAAATAGATACGAAAAACCGTCAAGTAATCAAATCTATCCAAAATTGCTTCATGCCATGCATTGTGCTTCATTTATAAGCCTTTACTCAATCGCATCAATGATCAGTTAGAATGATCATTTTAACATGCCGATCAACTTGACATGTCTGCACTATATCATCCATAACTTTTGATTTATAGCTCAGAATGACACGAAACCAATGACCACGTTAAGCTAGCTCAATTTCCTATGTTGTTAATCCAATCTATCCAAAAATGCTAGCTCAATTTCCTATGTGGTTTATTTATAAGCCGTTACTCAATGACCACGTTAAGCTAGCTCAATTTCCTATGTGGTTTATTTATAAGCCGTTACTCAATGAGCATCAGTGATCAGTTCAGAATGATCATTTTAACTGGACGATCAATTTGAAATGTCTACACTAAATCATTCATAACTTTTGATTTAGAGCTCTGAACGACACAAATCCAAAGCCACGCTAAGCTTTCTCAATTTTCAATATTTTGAAAAAATTTGAGACAGAAATAGATTCAACAATGCATCCAAGTAATCCAATCTATCCAAAGCTGCTTCATGCCATACATTGTGCTTCATTTATAAGCATTTACTCAATGAGCATCAATGATCAGTTTAGAATGATCATTTTAATTGGCCGAACAACTTGGCATGTCTGCACTATATCGTTCGTAACATTTGATTTATAGCGCAGAATAACACGAATCTAATACCCACGTTAAGCTAACTCAATTTTCAATAGTGTGACAAAACTTGAGACAGAAATAGATTCGACAAAGCATCCAAGTAATCCAATCTATCCAAAACTGCATGATGCCTTGCATTGTGTTTCATTTATGAGCCGTTTCTCAATGAAGATTGATGATCAGCTTAACGTGGGCTTTGGATTTTGGTCATTCTGAGTTCTAAATCCAAAGTTATGGACGATTTAATGCGGACTTGTCAAACTGATCGGCCAGTTAAAATAATCATTGATGCTCATTGTGTAAATTAAAGGCTTATTTATAAAACACAATGCATGACAAGACGTAGTTTTTGATAGATTGGACTACTTGGACGCTTTGTCGAATCTATTTTGGTCTCAAATTTTGTCACAAGATAGAAAATTGAGCTAGCTTAACGTGGGCTTTGGATTTGTGTCATTTTGAGCTCTAAATCCAAAGTTATGGACGATTTAGTGCATACATGTCAAGTTGATCGGCCAGTTAAAATGATCATTTTAAAGCGATCATTGATGCTCATTGACTAAAGGCTTATAAATGAAGCACAATGCATGGCATGAAGAAGTTTTGGATAGATTGGATTACCAGGATGCTTTGTCGAATCTATTTAAATATCAAATTTTGTCATAATATAGAAATTTGAGCTAGCTTAAAGTGGGCTTTGGATTTGTGTCATTCTGAGCTCTAAATCAAAAGTTACGGACGATTTAGTGCATACATGTCAAGTTGATCGACCAGTTAAAATAATCATTCTAAACTGATCATTAATACTCATTGAGTAAAGGTTTATAAATAGCATAATGCATGGCATGATGCAAATTTGGATATATTGGATTACTTGGACGCTTTGTTGAATCTATTTCAGTCTTAAATTTTGTCACAATATAAAAAATTGAGCTAGCGTAATGTGGGCTTTTGACTTCTGTCATTCTGAGCTCTAAATCCAGTGTTACGGACGATTTAGTGCAGACATGTCAAGTTGATTGGCCAGTTAAAATGATCATTTTAAATTGGTCAATAATGCTAATTCAGTAAAGGCTTATAAATGAAGCACAATGCATGGCATGAAGAAGTTTTCGATAGATTGGTTTATCTGAATGCTTTGTCGAATATTAAGTCTCAAATTTTGTCATAATATAGAAAATTGAGCTAGCTAAACATGGGCTTTGGATTAGTGTCATTCTGAGTTATAAATCAAAAGTTACGGACGATGTAGTGAAGAGATGTCAAGTTGATCCGGTAGTTAAAATGATCATTCTAAACTGATCATTGATGCTCCTTGAGTAACGGCTTATAAATGAATCACACTGCAACGAATGACGTAGTTTTGGATAGATTGGATTACTTGGATGGTTTGCCAAATCATTTTTGTCTCAAATTTTGTCACAATGTAGAAAATTGAGCTAGCTGAACGTGGGCTTTGGATTTTGGTCATTCTGAGTTCTAAATCCAAAGTTACAGACGATTTAATGCGGACTTTTCAAGCTGATTGACCAGTTAAAATAATCATTGATGCTCATTCAGTAAATTAAAGGCTTATTTATTAAGCACAATGCATGACAAGACGCAGTTTTGGAGAGATTGGACTACTTGGATGCTTTGTCGAATTTATTTTGGTCTCAAATTTTGTCACAAGATAGAAAATTGAGCTAGCTTAATGTGGGCTTTGGATTTGTGTCATTTTGAGCTCTAAATCCAAAGTTACGGACGATTTAGTGCATACATGTCAAGTTGATCGGCCAGTTAAAATGATCATTTTAAAGTGATCATCGATGCTCATTGAGTAAACGCTTATAAATGAAGCACAATGCATGGCATGAAGAAGTTTTGGATAGATTGGATTACCAGGATGCTTTGTCGAATCTATTTAAATATCAAATTTTGTCATAATATAGAAATTTGAGCTAGCTTAACGTGGGCTTTGGATCTGTGTCATTCTGAGCTCTAAATCAAAAGTTACTGACGATTTAGTGCATACATGTCAAGTTGATCGACCAGTTAAAATGATCATTCTAAACTGATCATTGATACTAATTGAGTAAAGGCTTGTAAATCAAGCATAATGCATGGCATGATGCAAATTTGGATAGATTGGATTACTTGGACGCTTTGTCGGATATATTTCTATGACAATATAGAAAATTGAGCTAGGTTAACATTGGCTTTGGATTTGTGTAATTCCGAGCTCTAAATCAAAAGTTACGGACGATTTATTGCGAACATCTCAAGTTGATCGGCCAGCTAAAGCGATCATTTTAAACTGATCATTAATGCTCATTGAGTAAAAGCTTATAAATGAAGCACAATGCATGGGATGAAGAAGTTTTGGATAGATTGGCTTACCTGAATGCTTTGTCGAATATTTAGACCCAAATTTTTTCATAATATTGAAAATTGAGCTTGGTTAACATGGGATTTGGATTTGTTTCATTATGAGTTATAAATAAAAAAGTAATGGACGATATAGTGGAGACATCTCAAGTTGATCTGGCAGTTAAAATGATCATTCTAAACTGATCATTGATGCTCATTGAGTAACAGCTTATAAATGAATCACAATGCAAGGAATAATGCAGTTTTGGATAGATTGGATTACTTGGATGCTTTGTCAAATCATTTTTGTCTCAAATTTTGTCGCAATGTAGCAAATTGAGCTAGCTTAACGTGGGCTTTGGATTTAGATCATTCTGGGTTCTAAATCCAAAGTTATGGACGATTTAATGCGGACTTGTCAAGCTGATGGGCCAGTTAAAATAATCATTCTAAACTGATCATTGATGCTCAATGAGTAAATTAAAGGCTTATTTATAAAGCACAATGCATGACAACAGGCAGTTCTGGATAGATTGGACTACTTGGACACTTTGTCGAATCTATTTTGGTCTCAAATTTTGTAAAAATATAGAAAATTGAGCTAGCTTAACGTGGGCTTTGGATTTGTGTCATTTTGAGCTCTAAATATAAAGTTACAGACGATTTAGTGCAGACATGTCAAGGTTCTCGGCCAGTTAAAATGATCATTTTAAAGTGATGATTAATGCTCATTGAGTAAAGGCTTATAAATGAAGCACAATGCATGGCATGAAGAAGTTTTGGATAGATGGATTACCAGGATGCTTTGTCGAATCTATTTAAATATCAAATTTTGTCATAATATAGAAATTTGAGCTAGCTTAACGTGGGCTTTGGATTTGTGTCATTCTGAGCTCTAAATCAAAAGTTACGGACGTTTAGTGTATACATGTCAAGTTGATCGACCAGTTAAAATGATCATTTTAAACTGATCATTAATACTCATTGAGTAAAGGCTTATAAATCAAGCATAATTCATGGCATGATGCAAATTTGGATATATTGGATTACTTGGACGCTTTGTTGAATCGATTTCAGTCTCAAATTTTGTCACAATATAGAAAATTGAGCTAGCGTAATGTGGGCTTTGGATTTGTGTCATTCTGAGCTCTAAATCCAAAGTGACGGACGATTTAGTGCAGACATGTCAAGTTGATTGGCCAGTTAAAATGATCATTTTAAACTGATCATTAATGCTCATTGAGTAAAGGCTTATAAATGAAGCACAATGCATGGCATGAAGAAGTTTTCGATAGATTGGTTTACCAGAATGCTTTGTCGAATATTAAGTCTCAAATTTTGTCATAATATAGAAAATTGAGCTAGCTAAACATGGGCTTTGAATTTGTGTCATGCTGAGTTATAAATCAAAAGTTACTAACGATACAGTGAAGACATTTCAAGTTGATCGGGGAGTTAAAATGATCATTCTAAACTGATCATTGATGCTCCTTGAGTAACGTCTTACAAATGAATCACAATGCAAGGAATGATGCAATTTTGGATAGATTGGATTACTTGGATGCTTTGTCAAATCATTTGTCTGAAATTTTGTCACAATATAGAAAATTGAGCTAGCTTAACGTGGGCTTTGGATTTGGGTCATTCTAAGTTTTAAAGGCAAAGTTACAGAAGATTTAGTGCGGACTTGTCAAGTTGATCGGCCAGTTAAAATAATCATTCTAAACTGATCATTGATGTTCATTGAGTAAAAACTTATTAATAAAGCACAATGCATGGAAAGACGCAGTTTTAGATAGATTGAATTACTTGGACGATTTGTCCAATCTATTTTGGTCTCAAATTTTATCACAATATAGAAAATTGAGCTAGCTTAACGTGGGCATTGGATTGATGTCATTATGAGTTCAAACCAGAAGTTAAGGACGATATAGTGCAGACATGTCAAGTTGATCGGGTTGTTAAAATGATCGTTCTAAACTGATCATTGATGCTCATTGAGTAAAGACTTATAAATGAAGCACAATGCATGGAATGGCAAAGTTTTTGATAGATTGGATTACTTGAACGCATTATCGAATCTATTTCTGTCTCAAATTTTATCACAATATAGAAAATTGAGCTAGCTTAACGTGGGCATTGGATTGATGTCATTATGAGTTCAAACCACAAGTTAAGGACGATATAGTGCAGACATGTCAAGTGGATCAGGTTGTTAAAATGATCATTTTAAACTGATCATTGATGCTCATTGAGTAAAGGCTTATAAATGAAGCACAATGCATGGCATGGCGAAGCTTTGGATAGATTGGATTACTTGTGCGCATTGTCGAATCGATTTCTGTCTCAAATTTTGTCACAATATAGAAAATTTAGCTAGGTCAACGTGTGATTTTGATTTGTGTCATTATGAGCTCTAAATCAAATGTTATGGATGATTCAGTGCGGACATGTCAAGTTGATCGGTCAGTTAAAATGATCATTCTAAACTGATGATTGGTACTCATTGAGTAAAGGCTTATAAATAAAGCACAATGCATGGCATGACGAAGTTTTGGATAGATTGGATAACTTGGACGCCTTGTCATATATATTTCTATCTCAAATTTTGTCACCATATTAAAAATTGAGCTAGGTTAACGTGGGTTTTGGATTTGTGTCATTCTAAATTCTAAATCAAAACTTATGGACGATTTAGTGCGGACATGTCAAGTTGATCGGCCAGTTAAAATGATCATTCTAAACTGATCATTGATGCTCATTGAGTAAAGGCGTATAAATAAATCACAATATATGGAAAGACGCAGTTCTGGATAAATTGGATTACTTGGACGCTTTGTCGAATCTATTTCTGTCTTAAACTTTGTCACAATATAGAAAATTGAGCTACGTTGACGTGGGCTTTGGATTTGTGTCATTCTGAGCTCTAAGTCAAAAGTTGTGGACAATTAAGTGCGGATATGTAAAGTTGATTGGTCCGTTCAAATGATCATTCTAAACTGATCATTGATGCGCATGGAGTAAAGGCATATAAATAAAGCACAATGCATGGCAAGATGCAGTTTTGGATAGATTGGATTACTTGGACACTTTGTGGAATCTATTTTTGTCTCAAATTTTGTCACAATAAAGAAAATTGAGCTAGCCTAACGTGGGCATTGCATTCGTGTTCTTCTGAGTTATAAATCAAAAGTTACAGACGATATAGTGCAGACATGTCAAGTTGATGGGACAGTTAAAATGATCATTATAAACTGATCATTGATTCTCATTGAGTATAAACTTATAAATGAAACACAATGCATGGCATCACGCTGTTTTGGATGTATTGGATTACTTAGACATTTTGTCGAATCTATTTTTATCTCAAATTTTGTCACAATATAGATATTAAGCTAGGTTAACATGGGCTTTGGATTTGTGTCATTCTAAACTCTAAATCAAAAGTTATGTACGATTTAGTGCGGACATGTCAAGCTGATCGGCCAGTTAAATTGATCATTCTAAACTGATCATTGATGCTCCTTGAGTAACAGCTTATAAATAAAGCACAATGCATGGCAAGACGCAGTTTTGGATAGATTGGATTAGTTGGATGCTTTGTTGAATCTATTTTTGTCTCAAATTTTGTCAAAATTTAGAAAATTGAACTAGTTTAATGGGGTCATTGGATTCGTGTCATTATGAGTTATAAATCAAAAGTTACGGACGATATAGTGCAGACATGTCAAGTTGATCGGCCAATTAAAATGATCATTCTAAACTGATCATTGATGCTCATTGAGTAAAGGCTTATAAATGAAGCACAATGCATGGCATGACGCTGTTTTGGATAGATTGGATTACTTGGACGCTTTGTGGAATCTATTTCTATCTTAAATTTTGTCACAATATAGAAAATATAGCTAGGTTAACGTGGGCTTTGTGTTTGTGTCATTCTGAGCTCTAAATCAAAGTTACGGACGATTTAATACAGACATGTCAAGTTGATCGGCCAGTAAAAATAATCATTTTAAACTAATCATTGTTGCTCATTGAGTAAAGGCTTATAAATAGAGCACAATGCATGGCATGACGCAGTTTTGGATAGATTGGATTACTTGGACGCCTTATCGAATCTATTTTTGTCTCAAAATTTATCAGAAGATAGAAAATTGAACTAGGTTAACGTGGGCTTTGGATTTGTGTCATTTTGACATTTAAATCTAAGGTTGTGGACGATTTAGTGCAGTCATGTCAAGTTGATCGACCAGTTAAAATAATCATTCTAGACTGATCATTAATGCTCATTGAGTATAGGCTTATTAATGAAGCACAATGCATGGCAAGACGCAGTTTTGGATAAATTGGATTACTTGTACGCTTTGTCGAATCTATTTCTATCTCAAATTTTGTTACAATATAGGAAATCGAACTAGCTTAACGTGGGCGTTGGATTTGTGTCATTTTAAATTCTAAATATAAAGTTATGTACGATTTAGTGCTTACATCTCATGTTGATCGATCAGTTATAATAATCATTCTAAATCGATCATTGATGCTCATTGATTAAAGGCTTATTAATGAAGCACAATGCATGGAAAGTCGCAGTTTTGGATAGATTGGCTTACTTGGACGCTTTGTCAAATCTAATTCTGTTTCAAATTTTGTCACAGTATAGAAAATTGAGCTAGGTTAACGTGGGCTTTGGATTTGTGTCATTCTGAGCTCTAAGTCCAAAGTTACGGACGATCTAGTGCAGACATGTCAAGTTGATCCTCAAGCTAAAATGATCATTCTACACTGATAATTGATGCTTATTGTGTAAAGGCTTATAAATGAAACACAATGCATGGCATGACGCAGTTTTAGATACATTGGATTACTTGGGCGATTTCTCAAATCTATTTCTGTCTCAAATTTTACACAATATAGAAAATTGAGATAGGTTAAAGTGTGATTTTGATTTGTGTCATTATAAGCTCTAAATCAAAAGTTATGGACGATTCAGTGGGGACAAGTCAAGTTGATCAGTCAGTTAAAATGATCATTCTAAACTGACCATTGGTGCTCATTGAGTGAAGGCTTATAAATAAAGCACAATGCATGGCATGACAGAGTTTTGGATAGATTGGATAACTTGGACGCTTTGTTGTATCTATTTTTGTCTCAAATTTTTTCACCATATTGAAAATTGAGCTAGGTTAACGTGGGTTTTGGATTTGTGTCATTCTAAATTCTAAATCAAAACTTATGGACGATTTAGTGCGGACCTGTCAAGTTATCGGCCAGTTAAAATGATCATTCTAAACTGATCATTGATGCTCATTGAGTAAAGGCGTATAAATAAAGCACAATACATGGAAAGACGCAGCTCTGGATAGATTGGATTACTTGGACGCTTGGCGAATATATTTATGTCTTAAAGTTTGTCACAATATAGAAAATTGAGCTAGGTTAACGTGGGCTTTGGATTTGTGTCATTCTGAGCTCTAAGTCAAAAGTTACGGACGATTCAGTTCGGATATATCAAGTTGATTGGCCAGTTAAAATGATCATTCTAAACTGATCATTGATGCTCATGGAGTAAAGGCTTATAAATATAGCACAATGCATGGAAAGATGCAGTTTTGGATAGATTGGATTACTTGGACACTTTGTGGAATCTATTTTTGTCTCAAATTTTGCCACAATAAAGAAGATTGAGCTAGCTTAACGTGGGCATTGGATTCGTATCATTCAGAGTTATAAATCAAAAGATACGGACGATATAGTTCAGACATCTCAAGTTGATTGGACAGTTAAAATGATCATTCTAAACTAATCATTTATGCTCATTGAGTAAAGGCTTATAAATGAAGCACAATGCATGGAATCACGCTGTTTTGGATAGATTGGATTGCTTGGACGCTTTGTCGAATCTATTTCTATCTCAAATTTTGTCACAAGATAGAAAATTGAGCTAGGTTAACATGGGCTTTGGATTTGTGTCATTCTGAGCTCTAAATCAAAAGTTACGGACGATTTAGTGCAGAAATGTCAAGTTCATCGGAAGTTAAAACGATCATTCTAAACTGATCATTGATGCTCATTCAGTAAATGTTTATAAATAAAGCACAATGCATGGCAGGACGCAGTTTTGGATAGATTGGATTACTTGGACGTTTTGTTGAATCTATTTATGTTTTCAATTTTGTCACAATATAGAAACTTGAGCTAGGTTTACGTGTGATTTGGATTTGTGTCATTATGAACTCTAAATCAAAAGTTATGGACGATTCTGTGCGGACATGTCAAGTTGATCGGTCAGTTAAAATGATCATTCTAAACTGATCCTTGGTGATCATTGAGTAAATGCTTATAAATAAAGCACAATGCATGGCATGACGAAGTTATGGAAAGATTGGATAACTTGGACGCTTTGTCCTATCTATTTCTGTCTCAAATTTGTCATCATATTGAAAATGGAGCTAGGTTAACGTGGGTTTTAGATTTGTGTCATTCTAAACTCTAAATCAAAAGCTATGGATGATTTAGTGCGGAGTTGTCAAGTTGACCGACCAGTTAAAATGTTCATTCTAAAAAGATCATTAATGCTCCTTGAGTAACAACTTATAAATAAAGCACAATGCATTGCAAGACGCAGTTTTGGATAGATTGGATTAATTGGATGTTTTGTCAAATGTTTTTTGTCTCAAATTTTTTCAAAATTTATAAAATTGAACTAGTTTAATGGGGGCATTGGATTCGTGTCATTCTGAGTTATAAATCAAAAGTTACGGACGATATAGCGCAGACATGTCAAGTTGATCGGCCAGGTAAAATGATAATTCTAAACTGATCATTGATGCTCATTGATTAAAGGCTTTTATAAATGAAGCACAATGCATGGCATGAGGCAGTTTTGGATAGATTGGATTACTTGAACGCTTTGTCGAAACTATTTCTATCTCAAATTTTGTCACAATATAGAAAATTGAGCTAGGTTAACGTGGGCTTTGGATTTGTGTCATTTTGAGCTCTAAATCAAAAGTTACGGACGATTTAGTGCAGAAATGTCAAGTTGATCGGCCAGTTAAAACGATCATTCTAAACTGATCATCGATGCTCGTTGAGTAAAGGCTTATAAATAAAGCACAATGCATTGCATGACGCAGTTTTGGATAGATTGGATTAGTTGGACGCTTTGTCGAATTTATTTCTGTCTCAAATTTTGTCAATAGATAGAAAATTGAACTAGGTTAACGTGGGCTTTGGATTTGTGTCATTTTGACTTTTAAATCTAAAGTTATGGACGATTTAGTGCAGATATGTCATATTGATCGACCAGTTAAAATAATCATTCTACACTGATCATTGATGCTGATTGATTAAAGGTGTCATTTTGAGTTCTAAATCTAAAGTTACAGACGAATTAGTGCTGACATGTCAAGTTCATCGAACTGTTAAAATAATCATTCTAAACCAATCATTCATGCTCATTGAATAAAGGCTTATTAATGAAGCACAATGCATGGCAAGTCGCATTTCTGGATAGATTGGATTATTTGGACTATTTGTCGAATCTATTTCTGTTTCAAATTTTGTCACGATATAGAAAATTGTGCTAGGTTAACGTGGGCTTTGGATTTGCATCACTCTGAGCTCTAAGACCAAAGTTACGGACGATTTAGTGCAAACATGTCAAGTTGATCGGCTATCTAAAATGATCATTCTAAACTGATAATTGATGCTCATTGTGTAAAGGCTTATAACTGAAACACAATGCATGGCATGACGCAGCTTTAGAAATATTGGATTACTTGGACGCTTTGTCGAATCTATTTTTGTCTCAAAATTTATTACAATATAGAAAATTGAGCTAGCTTATTGTGGGGATTGGATTAGTGTCATTCTGAGCTATAAATCAGAAGTCACAGACGATACAATGACGACATGTCAAGTTGATCAGCCAGTTAAAATAATCATTCTAAACTGATCATTGATGCTCATTGAGTAAACGCTTATAAATAAAGCACAATGCATGGCATGACACAGTTTTGTATAGATTGGATTACTTTGATGTTTTATCGAATCAATATCGGTCTCAAATTTTGTCACAATATAGAAAATTGAGCTAGCTTGACGTGGGCTTTGGATTTGCGTCATTCTGAGCTCTAAATCCAAAGTTATGGACGATTTAGGGCAGATATGTCAAGTTGATTGGTGAGTTAAAATGATCACTCGAAACAGATAATTGATGCTTGTTGAGTAAAGGCTTATAAATGAAGCACAATGCATGGCGTGAAAAAGTTTTGGATCGATTGGATTACCAGGATGCTTTGTAGAATCTATTTCAATTTCAAATTTTGTCATAATATAGAAAATTGAGCTATGTTAACGTGGGCTTTGGATTTGTATCATTCTGAAATCTAAATCAAAAGTAAGGGACGATTTAGTGCTGACATGTCAAGTTGATTTGCCAGTTAAAATGATCATTCAAAAGTGATAATTGAAGCTCCTTGAGTAACGTGTTAAAAATAAAGCACAATACATGGCATGACGCAGTCTTGGATAGACTGGATAACATGGATGCTTTGTCAAATCTATTTATGTCTCAAAGATTGTCACAGTATAGAAAATTGAGCTTGGTTAACGTGGGCTTTGGATTTGTGTAATTCTGAGCTCTAAATCAAAAGTTACGGACGATTTAGCGCGGAAATCTCAAGTTGATCGGCCTATTAAAGTGATCATTCTAAACTTATCGTTGATGCTCATTGAATAAAGGCTTATTAATAAAGGACAATGCATGGGATGACGCGGTTTTGGATAGATTGGATAACTTGGACACTTTGTCGTATCTATTTCTATCTCAAATTTTGTCATCATATTGAAAATTGAGCTAGGTTAACGTGAGTTTTAGATTTGTGTCATTCTAAACTCTAAATCAAACGTTATAGATGATTTAGTGCGGACATGTCAAGTTGATCGGCCAGTTAAAATGATCATTCTGAACTGATCATTAATGCTCCTGGAGTAACAACTTATAAATAAAGCACAATGCATGACAAGACACAGTTTTGGACAGATTGGATTACATGGATGTTTTGTCGAATGTTTTTTGTCTCAAATTTTTTCAAGATTTAGAAAATTGAACTAGTTTAATGGGGGCATTGGATTCGTGTCATTCTGAGTTATAAATCAAAAGTTACGGACGATATAGCGCAGACATGTCAAGTTGATCGGCCAGTTGAAATGATAATTCTAAACTGATCATTGATGCTCATTGATTAAAGGCTTATAAATGAAGCACAATGCATGGCATGACGCAGTTTTGGATAGATTGGATTACTTCAACGTTTTGTCGAAACTGTTTCTATCTCAAATTTTGTCACAATATAGAAAATTGAGTTAGGTTAACGTGGGCTTTGGATTTGTGTCATTCTGAGCTCTAAATCAAAAGTTACGGACGATTTACTGCAGAAATGTCAAGTTGATCGGCCAGTTAAAACGATCATTCTAAACTGATCATCGATGCTCATTGAGTAAAGGCTTATAAATAAAGCACAATGCATGGCATGACGCAGTTTTGGATTGATTGGATTACTTGGATGCTTTGTCGAATCTATTTCTGTCTCAAATTTTGTCATAAGATAGAAAATTGAACTAGGTTAACGTGGGCTTTGGATTTTTGTCATTTTGACTTTTAATTCTAAAGTTATGGACGATTTAGTGCAGATATGTCAAATTGATCGACCAGTTAAAATAATCATTCTACACTGATCATTGATGCTCATTGATTAAAGGTGTCATTTTGAGTTCTAAATCTAAAGTTACGGTTGATTTAGTGCTGACATGTCAAGTTGATCGAACTATTAAAATAATCATTCTAAACCAATCATTGATGCTCATTGAATAAAGGCTTATTAATTAAGCACAGTGCATGGCAAGTCGTAGTTTTGGATAGATTGGATTACTTGGACGATTTGTCGAATCTATTTCTGTTTCAAATTTTTGTCACAGTATAGAAAATTGAGCTAGGTTAACGTGGGCTTTGGATTTGCGTCATTCTGAGCTCTAAGTCCAAAGTTATGGATGATTTAGTGCAAACATGTCAAGTTGATCGGCTATCTAAAATGATCATTCTAAATTGATAATTGATGCTCATTGTGTTAAGGCTTATAACTGAAACACAATGCATGGCATGATGCAGCTTTAGATATATTGGATTACTTGGACGCTTTGTCGAATCCATTTTTGTCTCAAAATTTATTACAATATAGCAAAATTGAGCTAGCTTAATGTGGGGATTAGATTCGTGTCATTCTGAGCTATAAATCAGAAGTTACAGATGATATAATGAAGACATGTCAAGTTGATCAGCCAGTTAAAATAATCATTCTAAACTGATCATTGATGCTCACTGAGTAAACGCTTATAAATAAAGCACAATGCAGTGCATGACACAGTTTTGTATAGATTGGATTACTTTGATGTTTTATCAAATCAATCTCGGTCTCAAATTTTGTCACAATATAGAAAATTGAGCTAGCTTAATGTGGGCTTTGGATTTGCGTCATTCTGACCTCTAAATCCAAAGTTATGGACGATTTAGGGCAGACATGTCAAGTTTATCGGTGAGTTAAAATGATCACTCGAAACAGATAATTGATGCTTGTTGAGTAAAGGCTTATAAATGAAGCACAATGCATGGCGTGAAGAAGTTTTGGATCGATTGGATTACCATGATGCTTTGTAGAATCTATTTCAATGTCAAATTTTGTCATAGTATAGAAAATTGAGCTACCTTAACGTGGGCTTTGGATTTTTATCATTCTGATATCTAAATCAAAAGTTAGGGACGATTTAGTGCAGACATGTCAAGTTGATTGGCCAGTTAAAATGATCATTGTAAAGTGATAATTGATGCTCCTTGAGTAACGTGTTAAAAATAAAGCACAATACATGGCATGACGCAGTCTTGGATAGACTGGATAACATGGATGCTTTGTCAAATCTATTTATGTCTCAAATATTGTCACAATATAGAAAATTGAGCTAGGTTAACGTGGGTTTTGGATTTGTGTAATTCTGAGCTCTAAATCAAAAGTTACGGACGATTTAGTGCGGACATCTCAAGTTGATCGGCCTATTAAAGTGATCATTCTAAACTGATCGTTGATGCTCATTGAGTAAAGGCTTATTAATAAAGCACAATGCATGGCATGACGCAGTTTTGGATAGATTGGATTACTTGGACGCTTTGTCCAATCTATTTCAGTCTTAAATTTTGTCACAATATAGAAAATTGAACTAGCTTAACATGGGCTTTGGATTTGTGTCATTCTGAGCTCTAAATCCAAAGTTACGGACGATTTAGTGCAGACATGTCAAGTTGATTGGCCAGTTAAAATGATCATTCTAAACTGATCATTAATGCTCATTGAGGAAAGGCTTATAAATGAAGCACAATGCATGTCATGAAGAAGTTTTGGATAGATTGTTTTACCTGAATGTTTTGTCGAATATTAAGTCTCAAATTTTGCCATAATATAGAAAATTCAGCTAGTTTAACATGGGCTTTGGATTTGTGTCATTCTGAGTTATAAATCAAAAGTTACGCATGATATAGTGCCGACATGTCAAGTTGATCAGGCAGTTAAAATGATCATTCTAAACTTAACACTGATGCTCCTTGAGTAACGACTTATAAATGAATCACAATGCAATGAATGATGCAGTTTTAGATAGATTGGATTACTTGGATTCTTTGTCTAATCATTTCTGTCACAAATTTTGTCACAATGTCGAAAATTGAGCTAGCTTAACGTTGGGTTTGGATTTGGGTCATTCTGAGTGCTAAATACAAATTTACAGAAAATTTAGTGCGGAATTGCAAGTTGATCGGCCAGTTAAAATAATCATTCTTATTTGATCATTGATGCTCATTGAGTAAAGGCTTATTAATAAAGCACATTGCATGACAAGATGCAGTTCTGGATAGATTGGACTACTTGGACGCTTTGTCGAATCTATTTCGGTTTCAAATTTCTCCACAATATAGAAAATGGATTTAGCTTAACGTGGGATTTGGATTTGTGTCATTCTGAGCTCTAAATCCAAACTTACGGACGATTTAGTGCAGACATGTCAAGTTGATCGGCCAGTATATATGATCATTCTAAAGTGATCATTGATGCTCATTGAGTAAAGGCTTATAAATGAAGCACAATGCATGGCATAAAGAAGTTTTCGATAGATTGGATTACCATGATTCTTTGTCGAATCTATTTAGATATCAAATTTTGGCATAGTATAGAAAATTGAGCTAGCTTATCATAGGCTTTAGATTTGTGTCATTCTGAGCTCTAAATCAAAAGTTACGGACGATTTAGTGCATACATGTCAAGTTGATCGACCAGTTAAAATGATCATTCTAAACTGATCATTGATACTAATTGAGTAAAGGCTTGTAAATCAAGCATAATGCATGGCATGATGCAAATTTGGATAGATTGGATTACTTGGACGCTTTGTCAGATCTATTTCTGTCTCAAATATTGTCACAGTATAGAAAATTGAGCTAGGTTAACATGGGCTTTGGATTTGTGCAATTCTGAGCTCTAAATCAAAGGTTATGGACGATTTTGTGCGGACATCTCAAGTTGATCAGCCAGTTAAAAGAATCATTCTAAACTGATCATTGATGCTCATTGAGTAAAGCCGTATAAATAAAGCACAATGCATGACATTACGCAGTTTTGGATTCATTGGATTACTTGGACATTTTGTCGAATCTATTTCTGTCTCAAGTTTTGTCACAATATTGAAAATTGAACTAGCTTAACGTGGGCTTTGGATTTGTGTCAATTTGAGTTCTAAATCTAAAGTGATGGACGATTTAGTGCAGATATGTCAAGTTGATCAACCAGTTAAAATAATCATTCTAAAATGATCATTGATGCTCATTGAGTAAAGGCTTATTAATGAAGCACAGTGCATGACATCACGCAGTTTTGGATAGATTGGATTACTTGGATGCTTTGTTGAACCTATTTCTGTCTCAAATTTCGTCACAATATAGAAAATTGAGCTAGGTTAACGTGGGCTTTGGAATTGTATAATTCTAAGCTCTAAATCAAAAGTTATGGCGATTTAGTGCGGACATCTCAAGTTGATCGACCAGTTAAAATAATCATTCTAAACTAATCATTGATGCTCATTGAGTAAGGACTTATTAATGAATCACAATGCATGGCAAGACGCAGTTTTGATAGATTGGATTACTTGGACGCTTTGTCCAATCTTTTCTATCTCAAATTTTGTCACAATATAGAAAATTGAGCTAGCTTAACGTGGGCATTGGATTCGCGTCATTCGTAGCTATAAATCAAAAGTTACGGACGATATAGTGCTGCATTTCGAGTTGATCAGCTAGTAAAAATGATCATTCTAAACTAATCATTGATGCTCATTGAGTAAAGGCTTATTAATGAAGCACAATGCATGGCATGACACAGTTTTGGATAGATTGGATTACTTGGATGCTTTGTTGAATCTATTTTTGTCCTAAAATTTGTCACAATATAGAAAACTGAGCTATCTTAACATGGGCTAGGGATTTTTGTCATTATGAGATTTAAATCCAAAGTTACGGATGATTTAGTAAAGATATGTCAAGTTGATCAGCCAATTAAAATAATCATTCTAAACTGATCATTGATGCTAATTGAGTAAAGGCTTATAAATGAAGCACAATGCATGGCATGACGCAATTCTGGATTGATTGGATTACTTGGACGCTTTTTCGAATCTATTTCTGTCTCAAATTTTGTCACAATAGATAAAATTGAGCTAGCGTAATGTGTGCTTTGTATTTGTGTCATTCTGATCTTTATATCCAAAGTTACGGACAATCTAGTGCAGACATGTCAATTTGATTGGCTAGTTAAAATGATCATTCTAAACTGATCATTAATGCTCATTGAGTAAAGGCTTATAAATGAATCACAATGTATGGCATGAAGAAGTTTTGGATTGATTGGTTTACCTGGATGCTTTGTCGAATCTATTTAAGTCTCAAATTTTGTCATAATATACAAAATTGAGCTAGCTTAACTTGGGCTTTGGATTTGGGTCATTCTACGTTAGAAATCAAAAGTTACGGACAATATAGTGCAGACAAGTCAAGTTGATCGGGCAGTTAAAAACATCATTCTAAACTGATCATTGATGCTCATTGACTAAAGGCATATAAATGAAGCACAATGCCTTTAGTCAATTAGCTTAACATGGGCATTGGATTCGTGTCATTGTGAGCTCTAAATAAAAAGTTATGGACGATTTTAATGCAGTCATGCCAAGGTTATAAGCCAGTTAATTTGATCATTCTAAACTGATCATTGGTGCTCTTTGAGTAAGGGCTTATAAATGAAGCATAACGCATGGCATCATGCATTTTGGGTTAGATTTTATTACTTGGAGGCTTTAACGTATCGATTTCTGTCTCAAAATTTGTCACAATATAGAAAATTGAGCTTGCTTAACATGGGCGTTGGATTCGCGTTATTCGGATCTATAAATCAAAAGTTACGGACAATCTATTGCACACATGTCAATTTGATTGGCTAGTTCAAATGATCATTCTAAACTATCATTGGTGCTCATTGAGAAAAGGCTTATAAATGAAGCATAATGCATGGAATCATACATTTTAGAATATATTGGATTAGTTGGAGGCTTTGTCGTATCTATTTAATTCTCGAAACTTGTCACAATATAGAAAATTTTGCTTGCTTAACGTGGGCATTGGATTTCTGTCATTCTGAGCTATAAATCAAAAGTTACATACAATCTAGTGCATCTATGTCAAGTTGATTGGCCAGTTCAAATGATCATTCTAAACTGATCATTGATGCTCATTGAGTAAAGGCTTATAAATGAAACACAATGCATGTCATCACATAGTTTTGGATAAATTGGATTACTTGGACGCTTTGTCATATCAATTTCTGCCTCAAATTTGGTCATAATATAGAAACTTAAGCTAGCTTAACGTGGGCATTGGATTCGTGTCAATCAGAGCTCTAAATAAAAAGTAATGGACGATTTAGTGCAGACATGTCAAGGTTATCGGCCAGTTAATTTGATCATTCTAAACTGATTAGTGGTGCTCATTGAGTAAAGGCTTATAAGTGAAAGATAATGCATGATATCGCGCATTTTGGTATTGATTAGATTACTTGGAGGCTTTTTGTATCTATTTTTGTCTCAAAATTTGTCACAATATATAAAATTGAGCAAGTTTAACGTGGGCATTGGATTCGTGTCATTCTGAGCTATAAATCAAACGTTACGGGCGATTTAGTGCAGACATGTCAAGTTGATCGGCCACTTAAAATGATCATTCTAAACTGATCATTGATGATCATTGAGTAAAGGCTTATAAATGAAGCATAATGCATTATATCACACAATTTTGGATAGATTGGATTACTTGGATGCTTTGTCTTATCTATTTCTATCTAAAATTTTGACATAGTATAGAAAATTTTGTCATTGGTGCTTAATGACTTGAGGGTTACAAATGAAGTATAATGCATGACATCACGTAGTTCGGCATAGAGTGGATAACATGGTTACTTTGTCGTATCTATTTTTTTCTCAAAATTTGTCAGAATATAGAAACTTGAGCTTGCTTAACGTGGGCATTGTATTCGTTTCATTCTGAGCTCTAAATCAAAAGTTATGGATGGTTTATTGAGGACATGTCAAGGTTATCGGCCAGTTAATATGATCATTTTAAAGTGATAATTGGAGTTCATTGAGTAAAGGCTTATAAATTAAGCATAATACATGGCATCATGCATTTTGGGATATATTGGATTACTTGGAGGCTTTGTCGTATCGATTTCTGTCTCAAAACTTGTCACAATATAGAAAATTGAGCTTGCATAACGTGGGCATTGGATTTGTGTCATTCTGAGCTATAAATCAAAAGTTACGGACAATCTAGTGAATACATGTCAAGGTTAAATTCGATAACTTGGACTATTTCTCGTTTCTATTTTTGTCGCAAATTTTGTCACAATATAGAAAATTGATCTAGCTTAACGTGGGCATTGGTTTCGTGTCATTCTGAGCTCTAAATCAAAAGTTAGTGACGATTTAGTGCAAACATGTCAAGTTGATCGGCCAGTTAAAATGATCATTCTTAAATGATCATTGGTTTTTATTTAGTTGAGGCTTATAAATGAAGCATAATGCATCGCATCATGTAGTTCGGAATAGATTGGACAACTTGGATGCATTGTCGTATCTATTTCTGCCTCAAACTATGTCTCAATATAGAAACTAGAGCAATCTTAATGTGGGCATTGGTTTCATGCCATCCTGAGCTCTAAATCAAAAGTTTGGGACAATTTAGGGCAGACATGCCAAGGTTATCGGCAAGTTAATTTGATCATTCTAAACTGATCATTGATGCTCATTGAGTAAAGGCCTATAAATGAAGCACAATGCATGGCATGACGCAGTTTTGTATAGATTGGATTATTTGGACGGTTTGTCGAATCTATTTCTGTCTCAAATTTTGTCAAAATATAAAAAATTGAGCTAGCTTAACGTGGCCTTCGGATTTGTGTCATTATGAGCTCTGAATCAAAAGTTAGAGACGATTATGTGCGGACATGTAAAGTTGATCGGTCAGTTAAAATGTTCACTCTAAACTGATCATTGTTGCTCCTTGAGTAAAGGCTTATAAATAAAGCACAATGCATGGCATGACGAAGTTTTGGTTAGATTAGATATCTTGGTCGCTTTGTTGTATCTATTTCTGTCTCAAATTTTGTCACCATTTAACTTGGACAACCTGGATAACTTGGCATGTCAAGTTCATCAACCAGTTAAAATGATCATTCCAAATTGATCATTGATGCTTTATTGAGTAAGGGCTTATAAATTAATCACAATGCATTACATCACGCAGTTTTGGATTGATTGGATTACTTGGATGCTTTGACGTATCTATTTTTGTTTCAAATTTTTCACAAGATAGAAAATTGAGCTAGCTTAACGTAGGCTTTGAATTTGTGTCATTCTGAGCTCTAAATCAACAGTTATGGACTAAGTAGTGGGGACATTTCAAGTTGATCGGCCATTTAAAATGATCATTCTTAATTGTTCATTGCTGCTCATTGATTAAAGGCATATAAATGAAGCATTATGCATGGTATCATATTTTGGGATAGATTGAATTACCTGGTCGCTTTGTCGTATCTATTTTTGTCTCAAATTTTGTCACAACATAGAAACCTGAGCTAGCTTAACATGGGCATTGGATTCGTGTCATTGTGAGCTCTAAACAAAAAGTTATGGACGATTTAATGCAGTCATGCCAATGTTATCAGCCAGTTAATTTGATCATTCTAAACTGATCATTGGTGCTCTTTGAGTAAGGTCTTATAAATGTAGAATAATGCATGGCATCATGCATTTTGGGATAGATTTTATTACTTGGAGGCTTTAACGTATCGATTTCTGTCTCAAAATTTGTCACAATATAGAAAATTGAGCTTGCTTAACATGGGCGTTGGATTCATGTTATTCGGATCTATAAATCAAAAGTTACGGACAATCTAGTGCATACATGTCAATTTGATTGGCTAGTTCAAATGATCATTCTAAACTAATCATTGGTGCTCATTGAGTAAAGGCTTATAAATGAAGCATAATGCATGGCATCATACATTTTAGAATATATTGGATTAGTTGGAGGCTTTGTCGTATCTATTTAATTCTCGAAACTTGTCACAATATAGAAAATTGAGCTTGCTTAACGTGGGCATTGGATTTCTGTCATTCTGAGCTATAAATCAAAAGTTACGGACAATCTAGTGCATCTATGTCAAGTTGATTGGCCAGTTCAAATGATTATTCTAAACTGATCATTGATGCTCATTGAGTAAGGCTTATAAATGAAACACAATGCATGTCATCGCGTAGTTTTGGATAAATTGGATTACTTGGACGCTTTGTCATATCAATTTCTGCCTCAAATTTTGTCACAATATAGAAACTTGAGCAAGCTTAACGTGGGCATTGGATTCGTGTCAATCAAAGCTCTAAATAAAAAGTTATGGACGATTTAGTGCAGACATGTCAAGGTTATCGGCCAGTTAATTTGATCATTCTAAACTGATTAGTGGTGCTCATTGAGTAAAGGCTTATAAGTGAAACATAATGCATGATATCGCGCATTTTTGTATTGATTAGATTACTTGGAGGCTTTTTGTATCTATTTTTGTCTCAAAATTTGTAACAATATATAAAATTGAGCAAGTTTAACGTGGGAATTGGATTCGTGTCATCTCTAAATCAAAAGTTACAGACGATTTGGTGCAGACATGTGAAGTTGATCTTCCAATTAAGATGATCATGCTTAACAGATCATTGGTGCTTATTGAGTTAAGGCTTATAAGTGAATCATAATGCATGGCATCACGTAGTTCGGGATAGATTGGATAACTTGTAGGTTTGTTGTATCTATTTATGCCTCAAAATTTGTCACAATATAGAAACTTGAGCTAGCTTAACGTGGGCATTGGTTTTTTGTCATTCTGGTCTCTAAATCAAAAGTTAGGGATGATTTAGTGCAAGCATGTCAAGGTTATCAGCTAGTTATTTTGATCATTCTAAACTGATTGGTGCACACTGAGTAAAGGAATATAAATGAAGCATAATACATCACATCACACAGTTTTGGATAGATTTGATTACTTGGATGCTTTGTCGTATCTATTTCTATCTCTCATTTTGTCACAATATAGAAAATTGAGCTATGTTAACGTGGGCATTAGATTTGTGTCATTTTGAACTATAAATCAGAAGTTACGAACGATTTAGTATAGACATGCAAGCTGATCTGCCTGCTAAAATGATTATTCTTAACTGATCATTGGTGCTTATTCAGTTAAGACTTATAAATGAAGCATAATGTATGGCATCACGCCGTTTGGATAACTTGTATGCTTTGTCGTATCTATTTCTGTCTCTAATTTTGGCACATTATAGAAAATTGAACTAGCTTAATGTGGGCATTGGTTTCGTGTCATTCAGAGCACTGAATCAAAAGTTAGGGACGATTTAGTGCAGACATGTCAAGTTCATCGGTCAGTTAAGATGATCATTCTTAACTGATCGTTGGTGCTTATTGAGTTGAGACTTATAAATGAAACATAATGTGTGATATCACGTAGTTCGGGATAGACTGGATAACTTGGATGCTTGTTGTATCTATTTATGCCTCAAAATATGTCATAATATAGAAACTTGAGCAAGCTTAACGTGGGCATTGGTTTCGTGTCATTATGAGTTTTAAATCAAAAGTAAGGGACGATTTAGTGCAAACATGTCAAGGTTATCGGCCAGTTCATCTGATCATTCTAATCTGATCATTGGTGCACACTGAGTAAAAGTTTGTAAATGAAGCATAATGAATGGCATCACACAGTTTTGGATAGATTTGATTACTTGGACGCGTTATCGTATCTATTTTTATTTCTCATTTTGTCACAATATAGAAAATTGAGCTATCTTAACGTGTGCACTAGATCTGTGTCTTTTTGAACTATAAATCAAAAGTTACGGACAATTTAGTACAGATATGTCAAGTTGATTGGCAAGTTAAAATGATCATTATTAACTGATCATTGGTGCTTATTGAGTTGAGGCTTATAAATGAGCATAATGCATAGCATCACGCAGTTCGGGATAGATTGGATAACTTGATGCTTTGTCGTATCTATTTCTCTCTCTAATTTTCTCACAATATAGAAAGTTGAGCTAGTTTAACATGGGCATTGGATTCGTGTCACTCTTAACTATAAATCAAAAGTTACAAATGATTTAGTGCGGACATGTCAAATTGATCGGGCAGTTAAAATGAATTCTTAACTGATCATTGGTGCTTATTGAGTTGAGGCTTATAAATGAAGAATAATGCATTGGATCATGCAGTTTGGGACAGATTGGATAACTTGGATGCTTTGTCGTATCTATTTCTGTCTCAAAATTTTTCACAATATTGAAACTAGAGCTAGCTTAACGTTGGTACAGTATTCGTGTCATTCTGAGCTATAAATGAAAAGTTATAGACGATTTAGTGCAGGCATGTCAAGTTGATCGACCAGTTCAAATGGTCATTCTAATCTGATCATTGACGCTCATTGAGTAAAGGCTTATAAATGAAGCACAATGCATGGCATCACGTAGTTTTGGATAGATTGGATTACTTTGATGCTTTGTCGTATCTATTTTTGTCTCAAAATTTGTCACAATATATGAAATTAAGCATGCTTGACGTGGGCATTGGATTCGTGTCATTCTGAGCTATAAATCAAAAGTCACGGACGATTTAGTGCAGATATGTCAAGTTGATAGGCCAGTTAAGATGATCATTCTTAACTGATCATTGGTGCTCATTGAGTTGAGGCTTATCAATGAAGCATAATGCATGACATCATGTATTTTAGGATAGATTGGATAACTTGGATGCTTTGTCACAATATAGAAACTTGAGCTATATTAATGTGGGAATTGGTTTCGTGTCATTCGGAGCTCTAAATCAAAAGTTAGGGACGATTTAGTGCAAACATGTCAAGGTTATCGTCCAGTTATTTTGATCATTCTAAACTGATCATTGGTGCACACTGAGTAAAGGCTTATAAATTAAGAAAATGCATGGCATCACGCAGTTTTGGATAGATTTGATTTCTTGGACACTTTGTCGTATCTATTTCTATCTTTCATTTTGTCACAATATAGAAAATTGAGCTATTTTAACAGGGGCATTGGGTTTTTGAAGTATAAATCAAAAGTTACGAACGATTTAGTGCAGACATGTCAAGTTGATCAGCTAGATAAGATGATCATTCTTAACTGATCATTGTTGCTTATTGAGTTAAGGCTTATAAATGAAGCATAATGCGTGGCATCACGCAATTCGGGATAGATTGGATAACTTGGATGCTTTGTCATATCTATTTCTGTCTCAAAATTTGTCACATTAAAGAAACTTGAGCTAGCTTAACGTGGGCATTGGATTCGTGTCATTCTGAGCTCTAAATCAAAAGTTTGGGACGATTAAGTGAAAATATGTCAAGTTGATCGGCCAGTTTAGATGATCATTCTTAACTGATCATTGGTGCTGATTGAGTTAAGGCTTATAAGTGAAGCATAATGCATGGCATCACGTAGTTCGGGATAAATTGGATAATTGGAGGATTATTGTATCTATTTATGCCTCAAAATTGGTCTTAATATAGAAACTTGAGCTAGATTAACATGGGCATTGGGTTCGTGTCGTTCTGAGCTCTAAATCAAAAGTTAGGGACGATTTAGTGCAAACATGTCAAGGTTATCGGCGAGTTATTTTGATCATTTTAAACTGATCATTGGTGCACACTAAGTAAAGGCATATACATGAAGCATAATACATCGCATCACACAGTTTTGGATATATTTGATTACTTGGACGCTTTGTCGTATCTATTTCTATCTCTTACTTTGTCACGATATAGAAAATTGAGCTATGTTAACGTGGGCATTAGATTTGTGTCATTTCAAACCATAAATCAAAAGTTACGGACGATTTAGTAAAGACATGCAAGTTGATCGGCCTGTTAAAATGATTATTCTTAACTGATCATTGGTGCTTATTCAGTTAAGACTTATAAATGAAGCATAATGTATGGCATCACGCAGTTTGGGATAGATTGGATAACTTGTATGCTTTGTCATATCTATTTCTGTCTCTAATTATGTCACAATATAGAAAATTGAGCTAGCTTAATGCGGGCATTGGATTCATGTCATTTTGATCTATAAATCCAAAGTTAGGGACGATAAAGTTCCAACGAGTCAAGTCGATCGGCCAGTTAAGATGATCATTCTTAACTGATCATTGGTGCTTATTGAGTTTAGGCTTATCAATGAAGCATAATGCATGGCACCACACATTTCGGGATAGATTGGATAACTTGGATGATTTGTCGTTTCTATTTTTGCCTCAAAATTTGTCATATTATAGAAAATTGAGTTAGCTTAACGTGGGCATTGGTTTCGTGTCATTCGGAGCACTAAATCAAAAGTTAGGGACAATTTAGTGCAGACATGTCAAGTTGATCGGCCAGTTAAGATGATCATTCTTAACTGATCGTTGCTGCTTATTGAGTTGAGGCTTATAAATGAAACATAATGTATGGTATCACGTAGTTTGGGATAGATTGGATAACTTGGATGCTTGGTTGTATCTATTTTTGCCTCAAAATATGTCATAATATAGAAACTTGAGCAAGCTTAATGTGATCATTGGTTTTGTGTCATTATGAGCTTTAAATTAAAAGTTAGGGACGACTTAGTGCAAACATGTCAAGGTTATCGGCCAGTTCATCTGATCATTCTAAACTGATCATTGGTGCACACTAAGTAAAAGATTATAAATGAAGCATAATGAATGGCATCACGTAGTTTTGGATAGATTTGATTACCTGGACGCTTTATCGTATCTATTTTTATCTCTCATTTTGTCACAATATAGAAAATTGAGCTATCTTAACGTGTGCACTAGATTTGTGTCTTTTTGAACTATAAATCAAAAGTTACGGACAATTTAGTGCGGACATGTCAAGTTGATTGGCAAGCTTAAATGATTATTATTAACTGATCATTGGTGCTTATTGAGTATGGGATCACACAGTTTGGGACAGATTGGATTACTTGGATGCTTTGTCGTATCTATTTCTGTCTCATAAAATTTCACAATATAGAAACTTGAGGTAGCTTAGCGTGGGCACAATATTTGTGGCATTCTGAGCTATAAATGAAAAGTTACAGACGATTTAGTGCAGACATGTCAAGTTGATCGACCAGTTCAAATGATCATTCTAAACTGATCATTGACGCTCATTGAGTAAAGGCTAATAAATGAAGCACAATGCATGGCATCACTTAGTTTTGGATAGATTGGATTACTTCGACGCTTTGTCGTATCTATTTTTGTCTCAAAATTTGTCACAATATATTAAATTAAGGACGCTTGACGTGGGCATTGGATTCGTGTCATTCTGAGCTATAAATCAAAAGTCACGGACCATTTAGTGCAGATATGTCAAGTTGATCAGCCAGTTAAGATGATCATTCTTAACTGATCATTGGTGCTTATTGAGTTGAGGCTTATCAATGAAGCATAATGCATGGCATCACGTATTTTGGGATAGGTTGGATAACTTGGATGCTTTGTCACAATATAGAAACTTGAGCTATATTAACGTGGGCATTGGTTTCCTGCCACTCGGAGCTCTAAATCAAAAGTTAGGGACGATTTAGTGCAAACAAGTCAAGGTTATCGGCGAGTTATTTTGATCATTCTAAACTGATCATTGGTCCACACTGAGTAAATGCTTATAAATTAAGAAAATGGATGGCATCACACAGTTTTGGATAGATTTGATTTCTTGGACACTTTGTCATATCTATTTCTATCTCTCATTTTGTCACAATATAGAAAATTGAGCTATTTTAACAGGGGCATTGGGTTTTGTGTCATTTTGAACTATAAATCTAAAGTTTTGAACAATTTAGTGCGGACATGTCAACTTGATCGGGTAGATAAGATGATCATTCTTAACTCATCATTGTTGCTTATTGAGTTAAGGCTTATAAATGAAGCATAATGCATGGCATCACATAGTTCAGGCTAGATTGAATAATTGGACGATTATTGTATCTATTCATGCCTCAAAATTTGTCACAATATAGAAACTTGAGCTAGATTAACGTGGGCATTGGTTTTGTGTCATTCTGAGCTCTAAATCAAAAGTTAGGGACGATTTAGTGCAAACATGTCAAGGTTATCGTCGAGTTATTTTGATAATTTTAAACTGATCATTGGTGCACACTGAGTAAAGGCATATACATGAAGCATACTACATCGCATCACACAGTTTTGGATATATTTGATTACTTGGATGCTTTTTCATATCTATTTATATCTATTACTTTGTCACAATATAGAAAATTGAGCTATGTTAAAGTGGGGATTAGATTTGTGTCATTTCGAACTATAAATCAAAAGTTACGGACGATTTAGTACAGACATGCAAGTTGATCGGCCTGTTAAAATGATTATTCCTAACTGATCATTGGTGCTTATTCAGTTAAGACTTATAAAATGAAGCATAATGTATGGCATCACGCAGTTTGGGATAGATTGGATAACTTGTATGCTTTGTCGTATCTATTTTTGTCTCTAATATTGTCACAATATAGAAATTGAGCTAGCTTAATGTGGGCATTGGATTCATGTCATTTTGAGCTATAAATCAAAAGTTAGAGACGATAATGTGCAAACGAGTCAAGTCGATCGGCCAGTTAAGATGATTATTCCTAACTGATCATTGGTGCTCATTGAGTTGAGGCTTATCAGTGAAGCATCATGCATGGCATCACGCATTTCGGGATGGATTGGATAACTTGGATGCTTTATCGTTTCTATTTCTGCCTCAAAATTTGTCACATTATAAAAAATTGAGCTAGCTTAACGTGGGCATTGGTTTCGTGTCATTCGGAGCACTAAATCAAAAGTTAGGGACAATTTAGTGCAGACATGTCAACTTGATCGGCCAGTTAAGATGATCATTCTTAACTGATCGTTGGTGCTTATTGAGTTGAGGCTTATAAATGAAACATAATTTATGGTATCACATAGTTCGGGATAGATTGGTTAACTTGGATGCATGGTTGTATCTATTTATGCCTCAAAATATGTCATAATATAGAAACTTGAGCAAGCTTAACGTGATCATTGGTTTCATGTCATTATGAGCTCTAAATCAAAAGTTAGGGATGATTTAGTGCAAACATGTCAAGGTTATCGGCCAGTTCATTTGATCATTCTAAACTGATCATTGGTGCACACTGAGTAAAGGATCATAAATGAAGCATAATACATGGCATCACACAGTTTTGGATATATTTGATTACTTGGACGCTTTATCGTATCTATTTTTATCTCTCATTTTGTCAAAATATAGAAAATTAAGCTATCTTAACGTGTGCATTGGATTTGTGTCTTTTTGAACCATAAATAAAAAGTTACGGAAAATTTAGTGCAAACATGTCTAGTTGATCGGCAAGTGAAAATGATCATTCTTAACTGATCATTGGTGCTTATTGAGTGTAGGCTTATTAGTCAAGCATAATGCATGTCATCACGCAGTCCGGAATAGATTGGATAACTTGGATGCTTTGTCGTATCCATTTCTGTCTCTAATTTTGTCACAATATAGAAAATTGAGCTAGCTTAACTTGGGCATTGGATTCGTGTCACTCTGAACTATAAATCAAAAGTTACGGACAATTTAGTGTGGGCATGTCAAGTTTATCGGGCAGTTACAATGAATTCTTAACTGATCATTGGTGCTTATTGAGTTGAGGCTTTGAAATGAAAAATAATGCATGGCATCACGCAGTTCGGGATAGATTGGATAACTTGGATGCTTTGTCGTATCTATTTCTGTCTCAAATTTTTGTACAATATTGAAACTTGAGCTACCTTAACGTGGCCACTTGATTTGTGTAATTTCGAACTATAAATAAAAATTTATGGACGATTTAATGCGGACATGTCAAGTTGATCGGCAAGTTAAAATGATCATTCCTAACTGATCTTTGGTGCTTATTGAGTTTAGGCTTATAAATGAAGCATAATGCATGACATCACGCAGTTCGAGATAGATTGGATAACTTGGATGCTTTGTCGTATCTATTTCTGTCTCTAATTTTGTCACAATATAGAAAATTGAGGTAGCTTACCGTGGGCATTGGATTCGTGTCACTCTTAACTATAAATAAAAAATTAGGGACGACTTAGTGCAAACATGTCAAGGTTATCGGCGAGTTATTTTGATCATTCTAAACTAATCATTGGTGCACACTGTGTAGAGGCATATAAATGAGCCATAATGCATCGCATCACACAGTTTTGGTTAGATTTGATTACTTGGACGCTTTGTCGTATCTATTTCTATCTCTCATTTTATCACAATATAGAAAATTGAGCTATCTTAATGTGGGCATTGGATTTGTGTCATTTCAAACTATAAATAAAAAGTTACGGACGATTTAGTGCGGACATGTTAAGTTGATCGGCAAGTTAAATGAACATTCTTAAATGAAGCATAATGCAAGGCAATCACACAGTTCGGGATAGATTGGATAACTTGGATGCGTTGTCGTATCTATTTCTATCTCTAATTTTGTCACAATATAGAAAATTGAGGTAGCTTACGGTGGGCATTGGACTCGTGTCACTCGGTACTATAAATCAAAAGTTACGGACGATTTAGTAAAGACATGTCAAGTTGATTGGGCAGTTACAATGATCATTCTTAAGTGATCATTGGTGCTTATTGAGTTAAGGCTTATAAATGAAGCATAATGCATGGCATCACATAGTTCAGCACAGATTGGATAACTTGTACGCTTTTTCGTATCTATTTCTGTCTCAAGTTTTCACAATATAGAAACTTGAGCTAGCTTAACGTGGGCACTGGATTCGTGTCATTCTGAGCTATCAATCAAAAGTTACAAAAGATTTAGTGCAGATATGTCAAGTTGATCCAACAGTTCAAATGATCATTCTAAACTGATCATTGATGCTCATTGAGTAAAGGCTTATAAATGAAGCATTGCATGGCATCACGTAGTTTTGGATAGATTGGATTACTTAGACGCTTTGTCGTATCTATTTCTATCTGAAAATGGTCGCAATATAATAAATTGAGCAAGCATAATGTGGGAATTGGATTCGTGTCCTTCTGAGCTATAAATCAAAAATTACGGACGATTTAGTGCAGACATGTCAAGTTGATCGGCCAGTTAACATGATCATTCTTAATTGATCATTGGTGCCTATTGAGTTGAGGCATATCAATGAAGCATAATGCATGGCATCACGCATTTCAGGATAGATTGGATAACTTGGATGCTTTGTCGTATCTATTTCCGCCTCAAATTTATCACATTATAGAAACTTGAGCTAGCTTAACGTGGGCATTGGTTTCGTGTCATTCAGAGCTCTAAATCAAAAGTTTGGTACGATTAAGTGAAAACATGTCAAGTTGATCGGCCAAGTAAGATGATCATTCTTAACTGATCATTGGTGCTTTTGAGTTGAGGCTTATAAGTTAAGCATAATGCATGACATCACGTAGTTCGGGATAGATTGGATAACTTGGAGGTTTGTTGTATCTATTTCTGCCTGAAAATTTGTCATAATTTAGAAACTTGAGCTAGCGTAACGTGAGCATTGGTTTTGTGTCATTCTGAGCTCTAAATCAAAAGTTAGGGACGATTTAGTGCAAACATGTCAAGGTTATCGGCGAGTTATTTTGATCATTTTAAACTGATCATTGGTGCACACTGAGTAAAGGCGTATAAATGAAGCATAATGCATCGCATCAAACAGTTTTGGATATATTTGATTACTTGGACGCTTTGTCGTATTTATTTCTATCTCTCATTTTGTCACAATATAGAATATTGAGCTATCTTAACGTGGGCATTGGATTTGTGTCATTTCGATCTATAAATAAAAAAAGTTACGGACAATATAGTGCGGACATGTCAAGTTGATCGGCAAGTTAAAATGATCATTCTTAACTGATCATTGGTGCTTATTGAGTTGACGCTTATAAATGAAGCAAAATGCAAGGCATCACGCAGTTTGGGATAGATTGGATAACTTGGATGCTTTGTTGTATCTATTTCTGTCGTTAATTTTGTCACAATATAGAAAATTGAGGTAGCCTAACGGGGGAATTTGATTTATGTCACTCTGAACTATAAATCAAAAGTTACGGACGATTTAGTGCGGACATGTCAAGTGTATTGGGCATTTACAATGATCATTCTTAACTGATCATCGGTGCGCACTGAGTAAAGGCTTATAAATGAAGCATAATGCATGGCATCTTGCAGTTTTGGATAGATTGGATAACTTGTATGCTTTGTCGTATCTATTTTTATCTCTCATTTTGTCACAATATAGAAAATTGAGCTATCTTAAAGTGGGCATTGGATTTAGTGCGGACATGTCAAGTTGATCGGCAAGTTAAAATGATCATTATTAACTGATCATTGGTGCTTATTGAGTTGAGGCTATAAATGAAACATAATCAATGGCATCACGTAGTTTTGGATAGATTGGATTACTTGGACGCTTTGTCATATCTATTTCTATGTCAAAATTTGTCAAATATAGAAAACTGAGCAAGCTTAACGTGGGCATTGGATTCGTTTCTTTTTGAGCTACAAATCAAAACTTACAACGATTTGGTGCAGACATGTCAAGTTTATCGACCAGTTAATTGGATCATTCTAAAGTGATCATTAGTGCTCATTGAGTAAAGGCTTATGAATGAAGCAAAATGCATAGCATCACCCATTTTTGGGATAGATTTGATTTCTTGGATGCTTTGTTGTATCTATTTTTGTATCAAAATTTTTCACAATATAGAAAATTGAGCTAGCTTAACGTGGGCATTGGATTCATGAAATTTTGAGCTATAAATTAAAAGTTACGGACGATTTAGTGCAGACATGTCAAGTTGATCGACCAGTTCAAATGATCATTCTAAACTGATCATTGATGCTCATTGAGTAAAGGCTTATAAATGAAGCACAATGCATGGCATCACCTAGTTTTGGATAGGTTGAATTACTTGTACGCTTTGTCATATCTATTTCTATCTCAAAATTTGTCACAATATAGAAATTTGAGCTATCTTAACGTGGGCATTGGACTTGTGTCATTTTGAGCTATAAATCAAAAGTTACGGACGATTTTGTCAGACATGTCAAGTTGATCGACATGTTAAAATGATCATTCTTAACTGATCATTGGTTCTTATTGAGTTGAGGCTTATAAATGAAGCATAATGCATGGCATTACGCAGTTGGGGATAGATTGGATAACTTGGATGCTTTGTCATATCTATTTCTGTCTCTAATTATGTCACAATATAGAAAATTGAGCTAGTCTAATGTGGGCATTGGATTCATGTCATTTTGAGCTATAAATCAAAAGTTAAGGACGATTAAGTGCAAACGTGTCAAGTCGATCGGCCAGTTAAGATGATCATTCTTAACTGATCATTGGTGCTTATTGAGTTGGGGCTTATCAATGCAGCATAATGCATGGCATCACGTCTTTCGGGATAGAGTGGATAACTTAGATGATTTGTCGTATCTATTTCTCCCTCAAAATTTGTCACATTATAGAAACTTGAGCTACCTTAACATGGGCATTGGTTTCATGTCATTATGAGTTCTAAATCAAAAGTTTGGGACGATTTAATGCAAAACTGTCAAGGTTATCAGCCCGTTATTATGATCATTCTAAACTGATTATTGGTGCACACTGACTAAAGGCTTATAAATGAAGAAAATGCATGGCATCACGCAGTTCTGGATAGATTTGATTACTTGGATGCTTTGTCGTATCTATTTCTATCTCTCATTTTGTCACAATATAGAAAATTGAGCTATCTTAACGTGGGCATAAGATTTGTCTCATTTTGAACTATTAATCAAAAGTTACGGACGATTTAGTGCAGACATGTCAAGTTGATCGGCCAGTAAAAATGATTATTCTTAACTGATCATTGGTGCTTATTGAGTTAAGGCTTATAAATGAAGCATAATGTATGGCATCACGCAGTTTGGGATAAATTGGATAACACCGATGCTTTGTTTTATCTATTTCTGTCTCTAGTTTTGTCACAATATAGAAAATTGAGCTAACTTAACGTGGGTATTGGTTTCGTGTCATTCTGAGCTCTAAATCAAAGGTTAGGGACGATTTAGTGCAGACATGTCAACTTGATCGGCCAGTTAAGATGATCATTCTTAACTGATCATTGGTGTTTATTGAGTCGAGGCTTATAAATGAAACATAATGTATGGCATCACGTAGTCAGGATAGATTGGATAACTTGGATGCTTGGTTGTATCTATTTATGCCTCAAAATATGTCATAATATAGAAACTTGAGCAACCTTAACGTGGGCATTGGTTTCGTGTCATTATGAGCTCTAAATCAAAAGTTAGGGACTATTTAGTGCAAACATGTCAAGGATATCGGCCAGTTCATTTGATCACTCTAAATTGATCATTGGTGCACACTGAGTAAAGGATTATAAATGCATAATGTATGGCACCACATAGTTTTGGATAGATTTGATTACTTCGACGCTTTGTCGTATCTATTTTTATCTCTGAGCTATAAATCAAAAGTTACGGACGATTTAGTGCATACATGTCAAGTTGATCGGCTAGTTAAAGTGACCACTCTAAAGTGATCATTGATGCTCATTAAGTAAAAGCTTATAAATGAAGCACAATGCATGATATCAACCAGTTCTGGACATATTGGATTACTTGGACGCTTTCTCGTATCTATTTATGTCTCAAATTTTGTCACAATATTGAAATTTCAGTTAGCTTAACGTGGGCATTGGATTTGTGTCATTTTAAACTATAAATCAAAAGTTATGGACGATTTAGTGTGGACATGTCAAGTTGATCGGCAAGTTAAAATGATCATTTTTAACTGATCAATGGTGCTTATTGATTTGAGGCTTATAAATGAAGCATAATGCATGGCATCATGCTGTTCAGGATAGATTGGATTACTTGGACACTCTCTCGTATCTATTTCTGTCTCAAAATTTGGCATAATATAGAAAATTGAGCTAGCTTAACGTGGACATTGGTTTCGTTTCATTCTGAGCTCTAATTAAAAAGTTAGGGACAATTTAGTGCAAACATGTCAAGTTGATCGGCCAGTTAAGATGATCATTCTTAACTGATCAGTGGTGCTTACTGAGTTGAGGCTTATAAATGAAGCATAATGCATGGCATCACATAGTTCGGGATAGGTTGGATAACTTGGATGCTTTGTTGTATCTATTTCTGCCTTAAAATATGTCACAATATAGAAACTTCAGCAAGCTTAACGTGGGCATTGGTTTCGTGTCATTATGAGCTCTAAATCAAAAGTTAGGGACAATGAATGCAAACATTGCAAGGTTAACGACAAGTTAATTTGATCATTCGTGCACACTGAGTAAAGGATTATAAATGAAGCATAATGCATGGCATCACGCAATTTTGGATAGATTTGATTACTTGGGTGCTTTATCGTATCTATTTCTATCTCCCATTTTATCAAAATATAGAAAATTGAGCTAGCTTAACGTGGGCATTGGATTTTTGTCATTCTGAACTATAAATCAAAATATACAGACGATTTAGTGTGGACATATCAAGTTGATCGGCAAGTTAAAATGATCATTCTTGACCGATCACTGGTGCTTATTGATGTGAGGCTTATAAATGAAGCATAATGTATGGCATCACGAAGTTCGGGATAGATTGAATTACATGGATGCTTTTTCGTATCTATTTCTATTTCAAAATTTGTCACAATAAAGAAACTTGAGCTAGCCTAAAGTGGAAATTGGATTCGTGTCGTTATGAGCTCTAAATCAAAAGTTACGGACAATTTAGTGCACTAATGTCAAGTTGATCGGCCATTTAATATGATCATTCTAAACAGATCATTGGTGCTCATTAAGTAAAGGCTTATAAATGAAGCATATTGCATGGCATCACGCATTTTGGGATAACTTGGATTACTTGGATTACTTGGATGTTTTTTCGTATTTATTTCTGTCTCAAAATTCGTCACAATATAAAAAATTGAGCCAGGTTAACGTGGGCATTGGATTCGTGTTATTCAAATCTATAAATCAACACTTAAAGAGGATTTAGTGCAGACATGTCAAGTTGATCGCCAAGTTAAAACAATCATTCTAAACTGATCATTGATACTCATTGAGTAGAGGCTTATAAATGAAGCATAATACATGGCATCACGGAGTTTAGGATAGATTGAATAACTTGGACGCTTTTTCATATATATTTCTGTCTCAAAGTTTGTCACCATATAGTAACTTGAGGTAGCTTAATATGGACATTAGATTCATGTCATTATGAGCTCTAAATTAAAAGTTACGAAACATTTAGTGCAGACATGTCAAGTTGATCGGCTAGTTAATATGATCATTCTAAACTGATCATTGATACTCATTGAGTAAAGGCATATAAATGAAGCATAATGCATGGCATCACACATTTTTGGATAGATTAAATTATTTGGATCTTTTGTCCTATCTAGTTTTCTCTTAAAATTTGTCAGAATATCGAAAAATGAGCTAGCTTAACGTGGGCATTGGATTCGTGTCATTCTAAGCTATAAATCAAAAGTGACGGACAATTTAGTGCCGGCATGTCAAGTTGATCCACCAGTTAAAATGATCATTCTAAACTGATCATTGGTACTCGTTAGAGGCTTATAAACATGGTAACATATGGCATCACAGTGTTTGGGATAGATTGGAAAACATTGATGCTTTTTCGCATCTATTTTGGTCTCAAATTTTGCCTCCATATAAACACTTGAGCTAGCTTAACGTGTATATTGGATTCGTGTCATTTTGAGCTCGATATCAAATGTTACGAAAAATTTATTGTAGAGATGTCAAGTTGATCGGCCAATTAATATGATCATTCTAAAATGATCATTGGTGCTCAATGAGTAAAGGCTTATAAATGAAGTATAATGCATGGCATTACGCATTTTGGGATAGATTGAATTACTTAGATGTTTTTTGTATGTATTTCCATCTTAAAATTTGTCACAATATAGGAAATTGAGCTAGATTAACGTGGGCATTGGATTTGCGTCATTCTAAGCTATAAATCAAAAGTTACGAATGATTTAGTGCAGACATGCTAAGTTGATCGGCCGGAAAAATGATCATTCTAAACTTATCATTGATGATCATTAAGTAAAGGTTTATAAATGATGCACAATGCATGACATCACAAAGTTTTGGATAGATTGGATGACTTGGACGCTTTGTCATCTCTATTTTGTCTCAAATTTTATCACAATATAGAAAATTGAGCTATCTTAACGTGGGAATTGGATTCATGTGAGTCTGAGCAATAAATCAAAAGTTACTGACGATTTAGTGCAGAAATATCAAGTTGATCGACCAGTTAAAATGAATCATTGTAAACTGATCATTGATGCTCATTGTGCAACGGCTTATAAATGAAGCATAGTGCATGACATCACGCATTTTTAGATAGATTGGATTACATGGACGCCTTGTCGTATCTATTTTTGTTTCAAATTTTGTCACAATATAGAAAATTGAGTGAGCTTATCGTGTGCTTTGGATTCGTGTGATTCTGAGCTCTAAATAAAAAGTTATGGACGATTTAGTGCAGACATGTCAAGGTTATCGGTGAGTTAATTTGATCATTCTAAACTGTTCATTGGTTTTCATTGAGTAAAGGCTTATAAATGAAGCATAATGCATGACGTCATGAAGTCTTGGATACATTGGATAACTTGGACACTTTTTCTTATCTATATCTGTTTCAAAATTTTGGTACAATATAGAAACTTGAACTAACTTAATGTGGGCATCGGATTCGTGTCATTCTGAGATCTAAATCACAAGTTACGAAACATTTAGTGCACACTTGTCAAGTTGATTGGCTAGTTAATATGATCATTCTAAACTGATCGTTGGTGCACATTGAGAAAAGTCTTATAAATGAAGCATATTGCATTGCATCACGCATTCCGGGATAGATTGGATAACTTGGTTGCTTTTTTGTAACTATATCTGTCTCAAAATTTGTCACAATATAGGAACTTGAGCTAGCTAACGTGGGCATTGGATTTGTGTTATTCTGAGCTATAAATCAAAAATTACGGACGATTTAGTGCAAACATATCAAGGTTATCGGCCAGTTAATTTGATCATTCTAAACTAATCAATGTTGCTCATTGAGTAAAGGCTGATAAATGAGTCATAATGCATGGCATCACACATTTTGGGATAGATTTTATTACTTAGATGCTTTGTCGTATTTGTTTCAATATCTAAATTTGTCACAATATAGAAAATTGAGCTAACTTAAATGGGCATTGGATTCCTATCATTATGAGCTATAAATCAAAAGTTACGGACGATTTAGTGCAGACATGGTCAAGTTGATCGACCAGTTAAAATGATCATTCTAAACTGATTATTGATGCTTATTGAGCAAGAGCATATAAATGAAGCATAGTGCATAATATCACGCAGTTTTAGATAGATTGGATTACTTGAACGCTTTTTCGTATCTATTTTTGTCTTCAATTATTTCAAAATATAGAAAATTGAGCTAGCTTTATGTGGGCTTTGGATTTTTCATTCCGAATTACAAATCAAAAGTTATTGAGGATTTAATGTGGACATGTCAAGTTGATCGGCCAATTAAAATGATCATTCCTAACTGATCATTCCTGCTTCATGAGTTGAGACTTATAAAGAAAGCATAATGCATGGCATAACGCAATTCGGGATAGAATTGATAAATTGGTTACTTTGTTGTATCTATTTCTGTCTCACAATTTGTCACAATATAAAAACTTGAGCTACCTTAACGTGGGCATTGGATTCGTGTCATTCAGAGCTCTATATCAAAAGTTACGGACGATTTAGGGCAAACATGTCATTGTTATCGTCCATTTAATTTGATCATTCTAAACTGAACACTTGTGCTCCTTGAGCAAATGCTTATAAATGAAGCATAATGCATGGCATCACGCATTTTGGGATAGATTTGATTACTTGGATGCTTTGTCGTATCTGTTTGTGCATCAAAATTTTTCACACTTTAGAAAATTGAGCTACTCAACGTGGGCACTAGATTCATGTTATTCTGAGCTAAAAATCAAAAGTTATGGACGATTTAATGCAGACATGTCAAGTTGATCGACCAGTTAAAAAGATCATTCTAAACTGATCATTGATGCTCATTGAGTAAAGGCTTATAAATGAAGCACAATGGATGACATCACCTAGTTATGGATAGATTGGATTAATTGGATGCTTTGTCGTATCTATTTCTATCTCAAATTTTGTAACAATATAGAAAATTGAGCTAGCTTAACGTGGGCTTTGGATTTGTGTCATTCTAAACTATAAATCAAAAGCTACGGACGATTTAGTGTGGACATGTCTAGTTGATCGGCCATTTAAAACGATCGTTCTAAATTGATCATTGGTGCTCATTGAGTAAAGGCCTATAAGTGAATGATAATGCATAGCATCACAAATTTTGAGATAGATTTGATTGCTTGAATGCTTTGTTGTGTCTGTTTATGTATCAAAATTTGTCATAAGATAGAAAATTGAGCTAGCTTGATGTGGGCATTGGATTCGTGTCATTCCGAACTATAAATCAAAAGTTACTGACTATTTATTGCAGATATTTCAAGTTGATCGACTAGTTAAAATGATCATGCTAAACTGATCATTGATGGTCATTGAGTAAAGTCTTATAAATGAAGCAGAATGCATTGCATCACATAGTTTTGGATAGATTGGATTACTTGGACGCTTTGTCGGATCTATTTATGCCTCAAATTTTGTCACAATATAGAAACTTGAGCAAGTTAAACGTGGGCATTGGACTCGTGTCATTCTGAGCTCTAAATATAAAGTTATGGACCATTTAGAGTAGATACGTCAAATTTATCGGCCACTTAATTTGATCATTGGTGCTCATTGAGTAAGGGCTTATAAACGAAGCACAATGCATGACATCATGCAGTTTTGGATATGTTAGATTACTTGCACGCTTTGACGTATCTATTTTTGTTTCAAATATTGTCACAATATAGAAAACTGAGCTAGCTTAACATGCGCTTTTAATTTGTGTCATTCTGAACTCTAAATCAAAAGTTACGGACGAATTAGTGGGGACATGTCAAGTTGATCGGCCAGTTAAAATTATCATTTTTAACTATTCATTGGTGTCATTGACTTGAGGCTTATAAATGAAGAATAATGCATTGCATCACGACGTTCGAGATATATTGCATAACTTGGACGCTTTGTCGTATCTTTTTTCCATCTCAACTTTTTGTCACAATATAGAAGAGCTAGCTTAACATGGGTATTGGATTCGTGTCATTTTGTGCTATAAATCAAAAGTTACAGACATTTTTGTGCAAACATGTGAAGCTTATCGGCTAGTAAATTTGATTATTCTAAACTGATCATTGGTGCTCATCGAGTAAAGGCTTATATACGAAGCACGATGCATGACATCACTCAGTTTTGGATAGATTGGATTACTTGGAAGCTTTTTCGTACCTATTTTTGTTTCAAATTTTGTCACAATATAGAAAATTGAGCTAGCTTAATGTGGGCATTGGATTCGTGTCAGTCTGAGATATAAATCAAAAGGCACGGACAATCTAGTGCATACATGTCAAGTTGATTGGCCAGTTCAAATGATCATTCTAAACTGATAATTGATGCTCATTGAGTAAAGCCTTATAAATTCAACACAATGCATGACATCATATAGTTTTGGTAAGATTGGATTACTTTGATGTTTTGTCTTATCTGTTTCTGTCTCAGATGTTGTCACAATATAGAAACTTGAGCAAGCTTAACATGGGCATTGGATTAGTGCCATTATGAGCTCTAAATAAAAAGTTATGGACGATTTAGTGCAGACATGTGAGGTTATCGGCCTGTTAATTTGATCATTCTCAACTGATCACTGGTGATCGTTGAGTAAAGGCTTATAACTAAAGCGTGATGCATGACATCGCACATTTTGGGATAGATTGGATTAATTGGAGGCTTTTTCGTATCTATTTCGGTGTCAAAATTTGTTCCAATATATAAAATTGAGCAAGCTTAATGTTGACACTGGATTCGTGTCATTTTGAGATTTAAATCAAAACTTACGGACGATTTATTGTAGACATGTCAAGTAGAACGGCAAGTTATGATGCTCATTGACTAAAGGCTTATAAATGAAGCATAATGCATAACATCACGCAGTTTTGGATAGATTGGATTACTTGGAAACTTTGTCGTATCTATTTTTATCTCAAATTTTGTCGAGTTATAGAAAATTGAGCTAGCTTAATGTGGGCTTTCTAAATGTGTCATTCTGAACTATAAATCAAAAGTTACGGACGATTTAGTGAAGACATGTCAAGTTGATCGGCCAGTTGAAATGATCATTCCTAACTGATCATTGGTGCTCAATGAGTTGAGGCTTATAAGTGAAGCATAATGCATGGCATCACGTAGTTCGGCATAGATTGGATAACTTGGATGCTTTGTCGTATCTTTTCCTTCTCAACTTTTTGTCACAATATAGAAACTTGAGCTAGCTTAAAATGGGCATTGGATTCGTGTCATTTTGAGCTATAAATCAAAAGTTACAGACGATTTTGTGCAAACATGTGAAGGTTATCGGCCAGAAAATTTGATCACTCTAAACTGATCATTAGTGCTCATCGAGTAAAGGCTTATATATGAAGCACGATGCATGACATCATGTAGTTTTCGATTGATTGGATTACTTGGAAACTTTTTCGTATCTATTTTTGTTTCAAATTTTGTCACAATATAGAAAATTAAGGTCGCTTAATGTGGGCATTGGATTCTTGTTAGTTTGAGCTATAAATCAAAAGTCACGGACAATCTAGTGCATACATGTCAAGTTGATTGGCCAGTTCAAATGATCATTCTAAACTGATCATTGATGCTCATTGAGTGAAGGCTTATAAATGCAACACAATGCATGGCATCACGTAGTTTTGGTATGATTGGATTACTTTGACGCTTTGTTTTATCTGTTTCTGTCTCAAATGTTGTTACAATATAGAAACTTGAGCAAACTTAACGTAGGCATTGGATTCGTACGATTATGAGCTCTAAATAAAAAGTTATGGATGATTTAGTGCAGAAATGTGAGGTTATCGGCCTGTTAATTTGATCATTCTCAACTGATCACTGGTGATCGGTGAGTAAAAGCTTATAAATAAAGCGTAATGCATGACATCACACATTTTGGGATAGATTGGATTAATTGGAGGCTTTTTTCGTATCTATTTCAGTGTCAAAATTTGTTCCAATCTATAAAATTGAGCAAGCTTAACGTTGACACTGGATTCGTGTCATTCTGAGCTTTAAATCAAACGTTACGGGGATTTATTGCAGACATGTCAAGTTGAACGACAAGTTATGATGCTCATTGAGTAAAGGCTTAGAAATGAAGCATAATGCATAATGTCACGCAGTTTTGGATAGATTGGATTACTTGGATACTTTGTCGTATCTATTTTTATCTCAAATTTTTAAAAATTATAGAAAATTGAGCTAGCTTAATGTGGGCTTTCTAATTGTGTCATTCTGAACTATAAATCAAGCGTTACGGACAATTTAGTGAAGACATGTCAAGTTGATCGGTCAGTTGAAATGATCATTCCTAACTGATCATTGGTGCTCAATGAGTTAGGCTTATAAATGAAGCATATTGCATGGCATCACGTAGTTCGGCATAGATTGGATAACTTGGACGCTTTGTCGTATCTTTTCCTTCTCAACTTTTTGTCACAATATAGAAACTTGAGCTAGCTTAAAATGGGCATTGGATTCGTGTCATTTTGAGTTATAAATCAAAATTTACAGACGATTTTGTGCATACATGTGAAGGTTATCGGCCAGTCAATTTGATCATTCTAAACTGATCATTGGTGCTCATCGAGTAAAGGCTTATGTATGAAGCACGATGCATGACATCACACAGTTTTCGATAGATTGGATTACTTGGAAGCTTTTTCGTATCTATTTTTGTTTCAAATTTTGTCACAATATAGAAAATTGAGCTAGCTTAATGTGGGCATTGGATTCGTGTTACTCTGAGCTGTAAATCAAAAGTCACGGAAAATCTAGTGCATACATGTCAAGTTGATTGGCCAGTTCAAATGAACATTCTAAACTGATCATTAATGCTCATTGAGTGAAGGCTTATAAATGCAACACAATGCATGGCATCACGTAGTTTTGGTATGATTGGATTACTTTGACGGTTTGTTTTATCTGTTTCTATCTCAAATGTTGTCACAATATAGAAACTTGAGCAAACTTAACGTGGGCATTGGATTCGTACCATTATGAGCTCTAAATAAAAAGTTATGGATGATTTAGTGCAGAAATGTGAGGTTATCGGCCTGTTAATTTGATCATTCTCAACTGACCACTGGTGATCAGTGAGTAAAGGCTTATAAATAAAGCGTAATGCATGACATCACACATTTTGGGATAGATTGGATTAATTGGAGGCTTTTTTCGTATCTATTTCAGTGTCAAAATTTATTCAATAATATAAAATTGAGCAAGCTTAACGTTGACATTGGATTCGTGTCATTCTGAGCTATAAATCAAACGTTACGGGGATTTATTGCAGACATGTCAAGTTGAACGACAAGTTATGATGCTGATTGAGTAAAGGCCTATAAATGAAGCATAATGCATAACGTCACGCATTTTTTGATAGATTGCATTACTTGGATACTTTGTCGTATCTATTTTTATCTCAAATTTTGTCAAATTATAGAAAATTGAGCTAGCTTAATGTGGGCTTAATTGTGTCATTCTGAACTATAAATCAAAAGTTACGGACGATTTAGTGAAGACATGTCAAGTTGATCGGCCAGTTGAAATGATCATTCCTAACTGATCATTGGTGCTCAATGAGTTGAGCCTTATACATGAAGCATAATGCATGACATCACGTAGTTCGGCATAGATTGGATAACTTGGTTACTTTGTCGTATCGATTTCTGCCTCAATATTTGTGACAATATAGAAACTTGAGCTACCTTAAAGTGGGCATTGGATTCGTGTCATTTTGAGCACCAAACCAAAAGTTACGTATGATTTAGTGCAAACATGTCAAGGTTATCGGCCAGTTAATTTGATCATTCTAAACTGATCATTGGTGCTCATTGAATAAAGGCTTAAAAATGAAGCATAATGCATGGCATCACGTATTTTAGGATAGATTTGATTACTTTGATGCTTTGTCGTATCTTTTTCTGTCTCAAATTGTGTAACGATACTGAAACTTGAGCTAGCTTAACATGAATGATTGGTGTCATTAAGAGCTCTAAATAAAATGTTATGGACGATTTAGTGCAGACATGTCAAGGTTATCGACCGGTTAATTTGAACATTTTAAACTGATCATTGATGCTCATTGAGTAAGGGCTTTTAAATGAAGGTAAGTGGATGACATCACACATTTTTGGATAGATTGGATTGCTTGGATGATTTGTCATATCTATTTTTTTTAACAATATAGAAAATTGAGCTAACTTAACATGGGCTTTGAATTGGTGTCATTCAGAGATCTAAATCAAAAGTTACGGACAATCTAGTGCGTACATATCAAGTTGATTGGCTAGTTCAAATGATCATTCTAAACTGATCATTGATACTCATTGAGTAAAGGCTTATAAATGAAACACAATGCATTGCATCACATAGTTTTGGATACATTGGATTACTTGGATGCTTTCTCGTATCTATTTCTGTCTCAAAATTTTTCAAAATATAGATAATTGAGCTAGCTTAACATGGGCATTTGTTTCGTGTCATTCGGAGCTCTAACTTAAAAGTTACGGATGATTTAGTGCAAAGATGTCAAGTTGATCGGCTAGTTAAGATGATCATTCTTAACTGATCATTGGTGCTTATTGAGTTGAGGGTTATAAATGAAGCATAATGCATGGCATCACATAGTGTGGGATAGATTGGATAACTTGGATGCTTTGTTGTATCTAATTCTGCCTCAAAATATGTCACAATATAGAACTTGAGGAAGCTTAACGTGGGCATTGGTTTTGTGTCATTCTGAGCTCTAAATAAAAAGTTAGGGACGATTTAGTGCAAACATATCAAGGTTATCGGCCAGTTATTTGATCATTCTAAACTGATCATTGGTGCACACTGAGTAAAGCCTTATAAATGAAGCATAATGCATGGCATCACGCAGTTTTGGATAGCTTTGATTACTTGGACGCTTTGTCTTATATATTTCTATCTCTCATTTTGCTACAATATAGAAAATTGAGCTAAGTTAACGTGGGCATTGGATTTTTGTCATTCTGAACTATAAATCAAAAATTACGGACGATTTATTGCGGAAATTTCAAGTTGATCTGCCAGTTAAAACGATCATTATTAACTGACCATTGGTGCTTATTGAGTTGAGGCTTATAAACGATGCATAATGGATGGCATCACGCAGTTCGGGATAGATTAGATAACTTGAATGCTTTGTGTTATCTATTTCTGTCTTTAATTTTGTCATAATATAGAAAATTGAACTAGCTTAACATGAGCATTGGATTTGTTTCATTCTGAACTATAAATCAAAAGGTTTGGATAATTTAGTGCAGACATGTCAAGTTGAGCGACGAGTTAAAATGATCATTCTAAACTGATCATTGATGCTCATTGAGTAAGGGCTTATAAATGAAGCACAATGCATGATATCATGCAGTTTTGGATAGATTGGATTATTAAGATGATTTTTCGTATCTATTTTTGTATCAAATTTTGTCACAATATAGAAAATTGAGCAAGCTTAACGTGGGCTTTGAATTTGTGTTTTTCAACACTCTGAATCAAAAGTTATGGACGATTTTGTGCAGACATGTCAAGTCTATTAGCCAGTTAAAATGATTATTATTAACTAATCATTGGTGCTTTTTCAATTGAGGTTTATAAATGAATCATAATGCGTGGAATCACACAGTTCAGGATATTGGATAACTTGGTTGCTTTGTCGTATCAATTTTTGTCTCAAAATTTTTCTCAATTTAGAAACTTGAGCAAGCTTAACGTGAGCATTGGATTCGTGTCATTCTGAGTTCTAAATCAAAAGTGACGGATGACTTAGTCCAAACATGTCAGGGTTATCGACCAGTTAATTTGATCATTCTAAACTGATCATTGGTGCTCATTGAGTAAAGGCTTATGAATGAAGCATAATACATAGCATCACGCATTTCGGGATATAGTTGATTACTTGGATGCTTTGGTTACTTGGATGCTTTGGCGTATCTGTTTCTGTATCAAAATTGGTCATAATATAGAAAATTGAGTGAGCTTAACGTGGGCATTGGGATTCGTTTCATTTTGAGCTATAAATCAAAAGTTACGGACGAATTAGTTAAGACATCTCAAGTTGATCGACTAGTTAAAATGATCATTCTAAACTGATCATTGATGCTCATTGTGTAAAGGCTTATAAATGAAGTACAATGCATGGCATCATGTAGGTTTGGATAAATTGGATTACTTGAACACTTTGTCGTATCTATTTTTGTCTCAAAATTTGTCACAAAATAGTAAATTGAGCAAGCTTAACGTGGGCATTGGATTTGTGTCATTCTGAGCTATAAATCAAAAGTTACAGACGATTTAGTGGGGACATATCAGGGTTATCGACCTGTAAAGATGATCATTCTTAACTGATCATTGGTGCTTATTGAGTTGAGGCTTATAAATGAAGCATAATGCATGACATCACACAGTTGGGAATAGATTGGATAACTTGGATGCTTTGTTGTATCTATTTCTGCCTCAAAATTTGTCACAATATAGAAACTTGAGCTAGCTTAACGTGGGCATTGGTTTCGTGTCATTCTGAGCTCGAAATCAAAAGTTAGTGACGATTAAGTGCAAACATGTCAAGTTAATTGGCCAGTTAAGATGATCATTCTTAACTGATCATTGGTGCTTATTGAGTTGAAGCTTATAAATGTAGCATAATGCATGGCATCACGCAGTTCGGGATAGATTGGATAACTTGGAGGTTTGTTGTATCTATTTCTACCGTAAAATTTGCGATAATATAGAAACTTGAGCTAGCTTAACGTGGGCGTTTGTTTCGTGTCATTCTGATCTCAAAATCAATAGTTAGGGATGATTTAGTGCAAACATGTCAAGGCTATCGGCTAGTTAATTTGATCATTCTAAATTGATCATTGGTGCACACTGATTAAAGGCTTATAAATGAATCTTAATGCATAGTATCACACTGTTTTGGATAAATTTGATTACTTGGACGCTTTGTCATATCTATTTCTATCTCTCATTTTGTCAAAAGTTACGGACGATTTACTATACACATGTCAAGTTGATCGGCCAGTTAAAATGATCATTGTTAACTGATCATTGGTGCATATTGAGTTGAGGCTTATAAATGAAGCATAATGCATGGCATCACGCAGTTCGGGACAGATTGGATAACTTGGACGTTTTGTCGTATCTATTTCTATCTCAAAATTTGTCACAATATAGAATCTTGAGGTAGTTTAACGTGGGCATTGGATTCGTATAATTCTGAGCTCTAAATCAAAACTTATGGACGATTTACTGCAAACATGTCTTGGTTCTCGACCAGCTAATTTGATCATTCTAAACTTATCATTGGTGTTCATTGAGTAAAGGCTTATAAATGAAGCATCATGCACGATATTACGCAATTTTTGATAGATTTGATTAGTTGGATGATTTTTCGAAGCAATTTTGTCTTAAATTTTATCACAATATAGAAAATTGAGCTAGGTTAACGTGGGCACCAGATTCGTGTCATTCTAAGCTTTAAATCAAAAGTTACGGATAATGCAGTGCAAACATGTCAAGTTGATTGGCCAGTTCAAATGATCATTTTAAACTGATCATTGATGCTCATTGAGTAAAGGCTTATAAATGAAACACAATGCATGGCATCACGTAGTTTTGGATAGATTGGATTACTTGGACGCTTTGTGATATCTATTTCTTTCTCATTTTTACTCACAATATAGAAACTTAAGCAAGCTTAACGTGGGCACTGGATTCGTGCCATTCTAAGCTCTAAATAAAAAGTGGTGGACGATTTAATGCATACATGTTAAGGTTATCGGCCAGTTAATTTGATCATTCTAAACTGATCAGTGGTGCTCATTGAGTAAATGTTTATAAATGAAACATAATGCATGACATCACGCATTTTGGGATAAATTGTATTACTTGGAGGATGTTTCATATCTATTTATGTCTCATAATTTGTCAAGATATAGAAAATTGAGCAAGTTTAACGTGGGCATTCGATTCGTGTCATTCTAAGATATAAATCAAAAGTTACGGGCAATTTAGTGCAAAAATGCCAACTTAATCGGCCAGTTTAAATGACCATTCTAAACTGCTCATTGATGCTCATTGAGTAAAAGCTTATAACTGAAGCACAATGCATGACATCACACAGTTTTGGATAGATTGGACTACTTGGACGCATTTTTGTATCTATTTCAGTCTCAAATATTGTCACAATATAGAAAATTGAGGTAGCTTAACGTGGGCTTTGGATTTGTGTCATTATGAATTATAAATCAAAGTTACGGACGATTTAGTGCGGACATGTCAAGTTCATCGGCCAGTTAAAATGATCATTCTTAATTGATCATTGTTGCTTAATGAGTTCATGGTTATAAATGAAGCATAATGCATGACATCAAGCAGTTTTGGATAGATTGGATTACTTGGACGCTTTCTCATATCTATTTCTGTCTCAAATTTTGTCACAATATAGAAACTTGAGCTAGCTCAACATTGGCACTGGATTCGTGTCATTGTGAGCTATAAATCAAAAGATAACGGATGATTTAGTGCAAACATATCAAGGTTATCGGCCGGTTAATTTGATCATTCTAAACTAATCATTGGTGCTCATTCTAAACTGATCATTGGTGCTTAATGAGTTGACGCTTATAAATGAAGCATAATGCATGGCATAACGCATTTTGGGATAGATTTCATTACTTCGATGCTTTGTCGTATCTGTTTCTGCATCAAATTTTGTCACAATATAGAAAATTGAGCTAGCTTAATGTGTGCATTGGATTCGTGTAATTCTGAGCTACAAATCAAAAGTTACGGTCGATTTAGTGCAGACATGTCAAGTTTATCGACCATTTAAAATGATCGTGAACTGATTATTGATGCTCAATGAGTAAGGGCTTATAAATGAAGCAAAATGCATAACATCACGCAGATTTGGATAGATTGGATTACTTGAAAGCTTTGTCGTATCTATTTTTATTTCAAATTTTGTCATAATATAGAAAATTGAGCTGGATTAACGTGGGCTTTGAATTTCTGTTATTCTGCTCTCTAAATCAAAAGTTGCGGACAAATTAGTACGGACATGTTAAGTTGATCGGCCAGTTAAAATGATTATTTTTAACTGATCATTGTTGCTCATTGAGTTGAGGCTTATAAATAAAGCAAAATGCATGGCACCAAGTAGTTTGGGATAGATTGGATAACTTGGATGCTTTGTCGTATCTTTTGCTATATCAAATTTTGCAACAATATAGAAACTTGAGCTAGCTTAACATGAGAATTGGATTCGTGTCATTGTTAGCTCTAAATAAAAAGTTATGGACGATTTAGTGTAGACATGTCAATGTTATCGACCAATTAATTTGATCATTCTAAACTTATCATTGGTGCTCATTGAGTAAAGGCTTATAAATGAAGCATAGTGCATGGCATCATGCATTTTGGGATAGATTGGATTACTTGGAGCCGTTGTCGTATCTATTTTTATCTCAAAATGTGGCACAACATAGAAAATTGAGCGTGTTTAACGTGGGAATTGGATTCGTGTCTATCTGAGCTATAAATCAAAAGTTACGGACAATCTAGGGCAGACATGTCAAGTTGATTGGCCAGTTCAAATGATCATTCTAAACTGATCATTGATGCTCACTGAGCAAAGGCTTATAAATGAATCATAATCCATGACATCACGTATTTTGGGATAGATTGGATTACTTGGAAGGTTTGTCGTATCTATTTCTGTTTCAAAATTTATCACAATATAGAAACTTGAGCAAGCTTAACGTGGGCATTGGTTTCGTGTAATTCTGATCTCAAACTCAAAATTTAAGGATGATTTAGTGCAAACATATCAAGCTTATCGGCATTTGGAGCCTTTGTCGTATCTATTTCTATCTCAAAATGTGGCACAACATAGAAAATTGAGCTTGCTTAACATGGGCCATGGATTTCTGTCATTCTGAGCTATAAATCAAAAGTTTTGGACAATCTAGGGCAGACATGTCAAGTTGATTGGCCAGTTCAAATGTTCATTGTAAACTGATCATTGATGCTCATTGAGCAACAGCTTATAAATGAATTATAGTCCATGACATCACACATTTTGGGATAGATTGGATTACTTTGAAGCTTTGTTGTATCTATTTCTGTTTCAAAATTTATCACAATATAGAAACTTGAACCAGCTTAACGTGGGCATTGGTTTCGTATCATTCTGAGCTCAAAATCAAAAGTTAGGGAAGATTTAGTTCAAACATGTCAAGGTTATCGAACATGTCAAACATGTCAAGGGAAGATTGTGAGCTCAAAATCAAGGGAAGATTTAGTCCAAACATGTCAAGATTTAGTTCAAACATGTCAAACATGTCAAGGGAAGATTATGAGCTCAAAATCAAAAGTTAGGGAAGATTTAGTTAATTTGATCATATGTCACAATGATTTTTTATACATGTCGAAGTGCTTCGAATCATTGCTATTTGACCCGGACCTGTTCTAAAAAAGTCGAGGCATTTCAAATTGTTTATTGACACGGACAAAGTCAGGGAAAACCTCTGAAATTATTTCAATATTGAACCTTGGACATATAAGAGTCTGAATCGAATCTCTTTTGAAAGAAGATTTTTTGTCTCCTGGTAGCCTGCTCCAGTCCCCTTACCAAGGTTCAATATTGAAATAATTTCAGAGGTTTTCCCTCTTTTCTTTTTCTAAGAGGTGGAATAGAATAACCCGGTTGAAGCGTAATGATCAGACGTCTATAATGCATTGTATGTCCGAGAATGGGTCCCATTCTAAACTGATCATTGGTGCACAATGAGTAAAGACTTATAAATGAAGCATAATGCATGATATCACGCAGTTTTGAATAGATTTGATTACTTGGAGGCATTGTCGTATCCACTTCTATCTTTGATTTTCTCACAATATAGAAATTGAGCTAGCTTAACGTGGGCATTAGATTTGTGTCATTCTGAACTATAAATCAAAAGTGACGGATGATTTAGTGCGGACATGTCAAGTTGATCGGATAGTTAAAAAGATCGTTCTTAACGGATCATTGGTGCTTATTGAGTTGAGGCTTATAAATGAAGCATAATGTATGGCATCCGTTTAGAATGATCATTTTAATTGCCTAATTAACTTGACATGTGTGCACTAAATCGTGCGTAAGTTTTGATTTAGAGATCAGAATGACACAAATCCGAAACCCACGTTAACCTAGCTAATTTTCTATATTGTTACAAAATTTAAGACAGAAATAGATACTACTAAGCATCCATGTAATCCATTCTATCCAAAACTTCTTGATGCAATGCATTGTGATTCATTTATAAGCCTTTATTCAATGAGTATCAATGATCTATTTAGAATGATCATTTTAACAGGTTGATAAAATTTTCTATCTTGTGATAAAATTTGAGACAGAAATAGGTATGACTAACCGTCAAAATCATCCAATCTATCTCGAACTATGTGATGTCATGCATTATGATTCATTTATAAGCCTCTAATCAATTAGCACCAATGATCAGTTAAGAATGATCATTTTAACTGGCTGATGAACTTGACATGTCCGCAATAAATCCTCCGTAACTTTTGATTTAGAGCTCAAAATGAAAAAAATCAAAAGCCCACATTAAGTTAGCTCAATTTTCTATATGGTGATAAAATATAGGACTAGAATTGCTTTGACAAATCCTCCAAATAATCAAATCTATCAAAAATTGCATAATATCATGCGTTATTCTTCATTTATAAGCCTTTACTCAATGAGCACCAGTGATCAGTTTAGAATGATTATTTTAATTAACCGATCAACTTGACATGTCTGTACTAAATCATTCGTAACATTCATTTATTACTCAAAATGACAAGAATCCAATGCCGACGTTAAGCTAGCTCAATTTTCTATATCGTGAAAAAATTTGAGACAAAAATAGATATGACCAAGCATCCAAGTTATCCAATCTATCCCGAACTATGTGATGTCATGCATTATGCTTCATTTATAAGCTTCAACTACCTGAGCACCAATGATAAGTTAAGAATGATCATTTTAATTGCCAATCAACTTGACATGTGCGCACTAAATCTTTTGTAACTTTTGATGTAGAGCTCAAAATGACACAAATCCAAAGCCCACGGTAAGCTAGCTCAATTTTTTAAATTGTGAGAAAATTTGAGACAGAAATAGATATGCAAAGCATCCACGTAATACAATCTTTCCAAAATTTTGTGATGTCATGCATTGTGCTGCATTTATAAGCCTTTATTCAATGAGCATTAATGATAAGTTTAGAATGATCATTTTAAATAGTCGATCAACTTGACATGTCTGCACTGAATGGTCCGTAACTTTTTTTTTGATAGCTCAGAATGGCACGAATCCAGTGCCCACATTAATCTAGCTCAATTTTCTATATTGTTACAAGTTTTTAGTGATCATATTAGCTGGTCGATCAACTGGACATGTCTGCACTAAATCATCCTTTTGAGTTAGAGCTCTGAATGACACAAATCGGATGCCCATGTTAAGCTAGCTCAAGTTTCTATAATGAGAAAAAATTTGAGACCGAAATAGATACAACAAATCGTCCAAGTAATCCAATCTAACCAAAACTACATGGTGTCATGCATTGTGCTTCATTTATATGCCTTTACTTAATGAGTATCAATGAACAGTTTAGAATGATTATTTTTAACTGGTTGATCAACTTGACATGTCTGCACTAAATCTTCACAATATCTAACTCATAATTACACGAATCCAATGCCCACGTTAAGCTAGCTCAATTTTCTATATTGTGACAAGATTTGAGTCTGAAATAGATACGACAAAGCATATAAGTAATACAATCTATCGCAAGCTACGTGATGTCTTGCATTATGGTTCATTTATAAACCTTTACTTAAAGAACATCAATGATTAGTTTAGAATAATCATATTAACAGGTCGATCAACTAGACATGTATGCACTAAATCTTCCTTAACTTTTGATTTAGGGATCAGAATGACACGAATCCAATGTCCACGTTAAACTAGCTCAAGTTTCAATATTGTGACAAAATTTGAGAAAAAATAGATATGACAAACCGTTCAAGTTATCCAATCTATCCCGAACTGTGTGATGCAATGCATTATGCTTCATTTAGACTTGTCGATCACCAATAATCAGTTAAGAATGATCATTTTAACTTGTCGATCAACTTGACATCTCTACACTAAATCGTCAACAACTTTTGATTTATAAGTTAGAATGACACGAATCAAAGCCCACGTTAAGCTAGATTAATTTTCTATATTGTGTCAAAACTTAAGACAGAAATAGATACGACAATGTGTTCAAATAATCCAATCTATCTAAACTGCGTGATGCCATGCATTGTGTATTTTTTATAAGCCTTTACTCAATTAGCATCAATGATCCGTTTAGAATGATCATTTTAACTGACGGATCAACTTGACATGTCTGCACTAAATCTTCCTTTTGAGTTAGAGCTCACAATGACATGAATCTGATGCCCACGTTAACCTAGCTCAAGTTTCTATATTGTGGAAAAATTTGAGACATCAATAGATACGACAAAGCATCCAAGTAGTCCAGTCTAACCAAAACTGCGGGATGCCATGCATTGTGCTTCATTTATAAGCCTTTACTCAATGAGCATCAATGATGAGTTTAGAATGATCATTTTAACTAGTCGATCAACATGACAAGTCTGCACTAAATCGTCCGTAACTTTTGATTTATAGCTCAGAGTGACACGAATCCAACGCCCACGTTAAGCAAGCTCAAGTTTCAATAATGTCACAAAATTTGAGAAAGATATAGATATGACAAAGCATCCAAGTTGTCCAATCTATCTCGATCTAAGTGATGCCATGCATTATGCTTTGTTTATAAGCCTCTACTCAATGAGCACCAATGATCAGTTAAGAATGATCATTTTAACTGCCAATAAACTTGACATGCCCGCACAAAATATTTCGTAACTTTTTATTTATAGCTCAGAATTACACGAATCCAATGTACACGTTAAGCTAGGTCAAATTTCTATATTGTGACAAGTTTTGAGATAAAAATGGATACGCAAAATGTCCAAGTAATACAATCTATCCAAAATTTCATGATGCCATGCATTGGGCTTCATTTATAAGCCTTTACTCAATGAGCATCAATGATAAGTTTAGAACAATCATTTTAACTGGTCGATCTACTTGACATGTCTGCACTAAATCATCCATCACTTTTTATTTATAGCTCAAAATGATACAAATCCAATGCCCACGTTAAGCTAGCTGAATTTTCTATATTGTTACAAGTTCTGAGAAAAAATAGATACGGCAAACCATCCAAGTAATATAATCTATATAGAACAGTGTGATGCCGTGTATTATGCTTCATTTATAAGCCTTTACACATTGAGCACCAATGATCAGTTTAGAATGATCATATTAGCTAGTCGATAAACTTGACATGTCTGCACTAAATCGTCCTTTTGAGTTAGAGCTGAGAATGACACGAATCGGATGCCCACATTAAGCTTGCTCAAGTTTCTATATTGAGACAAAATTTGAGACTGAAATAGATACGACAAAGCGTCCAAATCGTCCTTAACTGTTTATTTAGAGCTTATAATAACACAAATCCAAAACCCACGTTAAGCTAGCTTAATTTTCTATATTGTGATAAAAATTATGAAAAAAATAGATACGACAAAGCGTCCAAATAATCCAGTGTATCCAAACTGCGTGATGCCATGCATTGTGCTCTATTTATAAGCCTTTACTCATTAAGCATCAATGATCAGTGTAGAATGAGCATTTTAACTGGCTGATAAACTTGACATGTCTGTACTAAATGGTCCGTAACTTTTTATTTATTGCTCAGAATCACATGAATCCAATGCCCACGTTAAGATAGCTCAAGTTTCAATATTGTGACAAGTTTTGAGACAAAAATAGATACGACAAAGCATCCAAGTAATATAATCTATCCCACCCTGCGAGATGCCATGCATTATGTTTCATTTATAAGCCTCTACTCAATGAGCACCAATGGTCAGTTAAGAATGATCATTTTAGCTTGCCGATCAACTTGACATGTCCACACTAAATAGTCTGTAACATTTGATTTAGAGCTTAGAATGACAAAAATCCAAAGCCCATGTTATGCTAGCTTAATTTTATATATTGTGACCAAAATTAAGACAAAAACTGATACAACAAAAAGGCCAAATAATTCAATATATCCAAACTGCGTGATTCCATGCACTGTGCTTTACTTATAAGGCTTTACTCAATGATCATCAATGATAAATGTAGAATGATCATTTTAACTGGCATATCAACTTGACATGTCTGCACTAAATTGTATGTAACTTTTGATTTATTGCTCAGAATGACACAAATCCAATACCCACGTTAAACTAGCTCGATTATCTATATTGTGACAAAATTTGAGACAGAAATAGATACGACAAAACATCCAAGTTATCCAATCTATCTCGTACTGTGTGATGCCATGCATTATGCTTCATTTATAAGCCCTTACTCAATGAGCACCAGTGATCTTTTTAACTGGCTGATCAACTTGACATGTCTACACTCAAAAGTCCTTAAATTTTGATTTATAGCTCAGAATGATACAAATTCAATGCCTATGTTAAGCTAGCTCAATTTTCTATATTGTGACCAAATGTTGAGATGGAAATAGATACAACAAAGGGTCAGAGTTATCCAATCTATCCCAAAAATGTGTGATGCCATGCATTGTACTTCATTTATAAGCCTTTACTCAATGAGTATGAATGATCAGTTTAAAATGATCACTTTAAGTGGTCGATCAAGTTGACATGTCTACACTAAATCGTCTGTTAACTTTTGAGAATGACACGATCCAATTCCCACTTCAAGCTAGCTCAATTTTCTATACTACGACAAGTTTTGAGACAAAAATTGATACGACAAACCATCCAAGTAATCCAATCTACCCAAACTGCGTGATGCCATGCATTGCGCTTTATTTATAAGCCTTTATTCAATGAGCACCAATGATCAATTTAGAATGATCATTTTAACTGGTTGATCAATTTGACATGTTCGCACTAAATCATTCGTAACTTTTGATTAGAGATCAGAATGACACAAATCCAAAGCCCACGTTAAGCTATCTCAATTTTCTATATGGTGATAAAATTTCAGACTAATATTATTACTACAAATTCTCCAAATAATCGAATCTATCAAAAACGGCATAACGCCATTCATCATGCTTCATTTATAAGCCTTTACTCAATGAGCACTAGTGATCAGTTTAGAATGACCATTTTAACTAGCCGATAACCTTGACATGTCTGCACTAAATCGTATGTAATTTTTGATTTATAGCTCAGAATGACACGAATCCAATGCCTACATTAAATTAGCTCAATTTTCTATATTGTGACAAGTTTTGAGATAAAAATAGATACGACAAAGCATCCAAGTAATCCAATCTATCCAAACTGCGTGATGCAATGCATTGTGCTTTATTTATAACCTTTTATTCAATGAGCACCAATGATCAGTTTAGAATAACCATTTTAACTGGTCGATCAATTTGACATATTTTAACTAAATCGTCTGTAGCTTTTGATTTATACCTCACAATGACACGAATCCAATGCCCACGTTAAGCTACCTCAATTTTCTATATTGTGACAAAACTGGAGACATAAATCGATATGACAAAGCATTTAAGTTATTAAATCTATCTCGAACTGCGTGATACCATGCATTATGCTGCACTTATAATCCTCTAATCAATGAGCACCAATGATCAGTTAAAAATGTTCATTTTAAACGGCCAATCAACTTGACATGTTCGCACTAGATCCTCTATAACTTTTGATTTAGAGATCAGATTGACACAAATTTAAAGCTAGGTTAATCTATCTCAATTTTCTATATTGTGATCAAAATTCAAACTAAAATTGTTACGTCAAATCATCCAAGTAATCGAATCAATCAAAAACGGCATAACGCCATTCATTATGCTTCATTTATAAGCCTTTACTCAATGAGCACGACTGATATGTTTAGAATGACCATTTTAACTAGCTGATCAACTTGATATGTATGAACTTAATCATATGTAATTTTTAATTTATAGCTCCGAATGACACGAATCCAATGCCCACGTTAAGCTAGCTCAATTATCTTTATTGTGACTAAATTTGAGACAGAAATAGATACAACAAAAGTCCATGTTATCCAATCTACCAAAAACTGCGTGATGCCATGCATTGTGCTTCATTTGTAAGCCTTTACTCAATGAGCATCAATGATCAGTCTAGAATGATTATTTTAACTGGTCGATCAACTTGACTTGCATGCACTAAATCGTCCGACACTTTTGATTTATAGCTCAGAATGACACGAATCCAATTCCCACGTCAAGCTAGCTCAATTGTCTATATTGTGACAAGTTTTGAGGCAGAAATATATACGACAAACCATCCAAATAATCCAATATATCCAAACTGCGTAATGCCATGCATTGTGATTTATTTATAAGCTTTTACTCAATGAGCATCAATGATCAGTTTAGTATGATCACTTTAATTGGCTGATTAACTTGACATGTCTGCACTAAATTGTCTGTAACTTTTGATTTATAGATTAGAATGACATAAATCCAATGCCCACGTTAAACTAGCTCAATTTTCTATATTGTGACAAGTTTTTAGATAGAAATAGATACGACAAAGCATCCAAGTAATCCAATCTATCCAGCCTGCGTGATGCCATGCATTGTGCTTTATTTATAAGCCTTTATTCAATGAGACCACCAATGATCAATTAAGAATAATCATTTTAACTGCTCTAACAACTTGACATGTTTGCACTAAATCGTCCGTAGCTTTTGATTTATAGCCCACAATGACATGAATCCAATGCGCACGTTAAGCGGGCTCAATTTTCTATGCTGTAACAAAATTGGAGACAAAAATAGATAAGACAAAGCATTTAACTTATCCAGTCTTTCTCGAAATGCATGATACCATGCATTATGCTTCACATATAAGCCTCTAATCTATGAACACCAATGATCAGTTATGAATGATCATTTCAGCCAGCCAATCAGCTTGACATGTTCACAATAAATCATCCGTAACTTTTGATTTAGAGATCAGCATGACACAAATCCAAAGTCCAAAAGCTATCTCAATTTTTAATATTGTTATAAAATTTAAGACTAAAACAGCTAAGACAAATCCTCCAAGTAATCGAATCTATCAAAAAAGTCTTTACTCAATGAGCACCAGTGATCAGTTTAGAATGACTATTTTCACTGGCCGATCAACTTGACATTTCTGCACTAAATCGTATGTAATGTTTTATTTATAGCTCAGAATAACACGAATTTTGACTGGCCGATCAACTTGACATGTCTGCCCACGTTTTAACCAGCTCAATTTTCTATACTGTGACAAAATTTTAGACAGAAATAGGTACGACAAAGTGTCCAAGTTATGCAATCTATCCAAAATTGCGTGATGCAATGCATTGTGCTTCATTTATAAGCCTTTACTCAATGAGCATCAGTGATCAGTTTAGAATGATAATTATAATTGGCCGATCAACTTTACATGTCTGCACTAAATCGTCCGTTACTTTTGATTTATAGCTCAAAATGACACGAATCCAAGGCCCACGTTAAGGTAGCTCAATTTTCTAAATTGTGACAAGTTTTGAGACAAAAATAGATACAACAAAGCATTCAAATAATCCAATATATCCAAACCGCATAATGCCATGCATTATATTTCTTTTATAAGTATTTACTCAATGAGCACCAATGATTAGTTTAGAACTATCATATTAACTAGGCGATCAACTTGACATGTGTGCACTAACTCGGCGTAAATTTTGATTTAGAGCTCAGAATGAAACGATTCCGATGACAAAATTTGAGACACTAATAGATACGACAATTAGTCAACCTAATCCGATCTATCCAAACATGCGTGATGTCATGCATTGTGCTTCATTTATATACCTTTACTCAATGAACATCAATTATCAGTTTAGAATGGATCATTTTGAATTTCCGATCAACTTGACATGTCAGCACTAAATGGTCCATAACTTTTGATTTATAGCTCAGAATGGCACGAATCCTATGCCCATGTTAAGCTAGCTCAACTTTTATATTGTGATAAAGTTAAAGACTAAAATTGCTTCGACAAATCCTCCAATCAATCAAATCTATAAAAAACTACGTAAGGTCGTGCATTATGCTTTACTCAATGAGCACTAGTGATCAGTAGAGAATGATCAAATTAACTATCCGATAACCTTGACATGTGTGCACTAAATCGTACATAACTTTTCATTTTGAGCTCAGAATGACACGAATCCAAGCCGACGTTAAGCTAGCTCAAGTTTCTATATTGTGACAAAATTTGAGACAGAAATGGATATGACAATGTGTCCAAGTTATCCAATCTATCCCAAACTGTGTGATGTCATGTATTATGCTTCATTTATAAGCTTTTACTCAATGAGCACCAATAAATAGTTTGCAATGATCATAGTAACTGGCCGATTAACTTTACATGTCCGCACCAAATCATCTGTAACTTTTGATTTAGAGCTCATAATGACACGAATCTGATGCTCATGTTATGCTAGCTAAATTTTCTATATTGTGATAATATTTAAGACTAAAATTGCTTCGACAAATCCTCCAAGTAATCAAATCTATGAAAAAATGTGTAATGTCGTGCATTATGATTCATTTATAAGCATTTACCCAATGAGCACCAGTGATCAGTATAGATTGATCAAATTAACTGGCCGATAACCTTGACATGTGTGCAATAAATCATCCATAATTTTTTATTTTGAGCTCAGAATGATAGGAATCCAATACCCACTTTCAGCTACTGCAATTTTCTATATTGTAACAAAATTTGAGACAGAAATACCCACTTTTATAAGCCTTTACTCAATGAGCACTAAATCGCCCATAACTTTTGATTTAGAGCTTAGAATGACACGAATCCTGTGTCCACGTTAAGCTAGCTCAAGTTTATATATTGTGACTAATTTTGAGATAGAAATAAATACGACAAAGCGTCCAATCTATCCAATCTGTCCTGAACAGTGTGATGCCATGAATATCATGTATAACCCTCAACTCAATAAGCACCAAAGATCAGTTAAGAATGATCATTTTAACTTGCCGATCAACTTGACATGTCAACCCTAAATCATTCGTAACTTTGGATTTATAGTTCGAATCCAATACCCACGTTAAGCGAGCTCTATTTTCTATGTTGTGACAAATTTTGAGGCCGAAATAGTTACAACAAAGCTCTAAGTTATCCAATCTATCCCAAACTGCGTGATGCCATGCATTATGCTTCATTTATAAGTGTGAACTGAATAAAATCCAATCTACCCAAAACTACGTGATGTCATGGATTCTGCTTCATTTATAAGATTTTACTCAATGAGCATCAATGATCAGTTTAGAATGATCAAATTAACTGGCCGATAACCTTGACATGTTTGCACTAAATCATCGGTAACTTTTGATTTAGAGCTCAGAATGACACGAATCCAATGCCCACGTTAAGCTAGCTCAAATTTCTAAATTGTAACAAATTTGAGACAAAAAAATTGATACAACAAAGCGTCCAAGTAATTCAATCTATCCAAAACTACGTGATGCCATGCATTGTGTTTCATTTATAAGGCTTTACTCAAGGAGCATAAATAATCAGTTTAGAATGATCATTTGAACTTGCCAATCAACTTGACATGTATGCACTAGATTGTCTGTAACTTTTGATTTTGAGTTCCGAAATACACGAATCCAATGCCCACGTTAAGCTAGCTCACTTTTCTATATTGTGATAAAATTTATGACTAAAATTGCTTCCAAAAATCTTGTAAGTGATCAAATCTATCAAACACTGCGTAATGTCGTGCATAATGCTTCATTTATAAGCCTTTACTTAATGAGCACTAGTGATCAGTTTAGAATTATCAAATTTGGTGGTCCATAACCATGACATGTTTGCACTAATTCGCCCACAACTTTTTTCTTAGAGTCTAGAAGACACGAATCCTGTTCCCACGTTAAGCTAGCTCAAGTTTCTATATTGTGAAAATTTTGAGATAGAAATAGATACGAGAAAGCGTCCAATGTATTCAATCTATCCCGAACAAGGTGATGCCATGCATAATGCTTTATTTATAAGCCTCAACTCAATAAGCAGCAAACATCAGTTAAGAATGATCGTTTTAACTTGCCGATCAACTTGACATGTCCACACTAAATCGTTCGAAACATTTTAATTATAGTTCAAATCCAATACCCACGTTAAGCTAGCTCAATTTTCTATATTGTGACAAAATTAGAGAGAGAAATAAATACGAGAAAGCATCCAAGTTATCCTATCTATCCTAATCTATGTGATGTCATGCATTATTCTTCATTTATAAGCCTCAACTCAATAAGCACCAATGATTAGTTAAAAATGATAATTTTAACTAGCCGATCAACTTAACATGTGCGCACTAAATCTTCCGTAACTTTTGATTTATAGTTCCGAATTACACAAATCCAATGCGCACGCTAAGCTAGCTCAATTTTCTATATTGTGAAAAAATTAAAGATAGAAATATATATTGCATGATCCCATGCATTATGCTTCATTTATAAGCCTTTACTCAGTGTTGCACAAATGATCAGTTTCACATGATCTAATTAACTGGCCGATAACCTTGACATGTTTGCAATAAATCATACGTAACTTTTGATTTAAAGCTCAGAATGACATGAAACAAACGCCCATGTTAAGCGAGCTCAGGTTTCTATGTTGGGACAAATTTTGAGGTAGAAATAGATACAACAAAGCCTCCATGTAATCCAATCTATCCAAAAATGCACGATGTCATGCATTATGCTTCATTGATAAGCCTTTACTCAATGAGCACGAATGATCAGTATGAATGATCAAATTAACTGGCCGATAACCTGATATGTTTGCACTAAATCATCCCTAACTTTTGATTTAAAGCTCAGAATGACACGAAACAAATGCCCATGTTAAGCGAGCTCAAGTTTCTATGTTGTGACAAATTTTGATGCAGAAATAGATACAACAAAGCTCCAAGTTATCCAATCTATCCCGAACTACATGATGTCATGTATTATGCTTCATTTATAAGCCTCAACTCAATAAGCACCACTGATTTGTTAAGAATGAACATCTTAACTGGCTGATCAACTTTGCATGTTTGCATTAATCGTCCCTAACTTTTGATTTAGAGCTTAGAATGACACAAAACCAATGCCCACGTTAAGCTAGCTCAAGTTTCTATATTGTGACAAATTTTGAGGAAGAAATAGATATGACAAAGCAAACAAGTTATCAAATCCATCCCGAATTGCGTGATGCTATGCATTATGCTTCGTTTATAAGCCTCAATTTAAAAAGCAGCAATGACAGTTAGAATGATCATCTTAACTGGCCGACCAATTTGACATGTCTGCAGTAAATCGTCTGTAAATTTTAATTTATAGCTCATAATGACACGAATCCAATGCCCACGTTAAGCTTGATCAATTTACAATATTATGACAAATTTTGTAGATAGAAATTGATACGACAAAGCGTCCAAGTAATTCAATATATCCAAAACTGCGTGATGCCATGCATTGTGCTTCATTTATAAGCCTTTACTCAATGAACATCAATAATTTGTTTAGAATGATCATTTGAACTGGTCGATCAACTTGACATGTCTGCAATAAATCGTCTGTAGCTTTTGATTTATAGCTCAGAATGACACGAATCCAATGTCCACGTTAAGCTAGCTCAATTTTCAATATTGTGACAAATTTTGATACAGAAACAGATATAACAAAGCATCCAAGTAATCAAATCTATCCTAAAATGCGTGATACTATGCATTATGTTTCATTTGTAAGCCTTTACTCAATGAGCAACAATGATCAATTTAGAATGATCAAATTAACTGGTCAATAAACTTGACATGTTTGCACTAAATCGTCCATAACGTTTGATTCAGAGCTTAGAATGACACGAATCCAATGCACACGTTAAGCGAGCTCAAGTTTCTATATTGTGAAAAAAATTTGAGACATAAATAGATATGACAAAGCAACCAAATTATCCAATATATCCCGAACTGCGTGATGCCATGCATTATGCTTCATTTATAAGCTTGAACTGAATAAACACCAATGATCTGTTAAGAATGATCATTTTAACTCGCCGATAGACTTGACATGTCCGCACTAAACAATCCATAGTTTTTAATTTAGAGATCAAAATAACACAAATTCAAAGCCCCCGTTATGCTCGCTCAATTTTCTATATTGTGACAAAATTTGAGACAAAAATAGATACGAGGAAATGTCCAAGTCATCAAATCAATATAAAACAGCAAAATGTCATGCATTGTGCTTCATCCATAATCCCTTACTCAATGAGCATCAATGATCAGTTTAGAATGATCATTTTAACGGGTCGATCAACTTGACATGTCTACACTAAATCGTTTGAAAATTTTGAATTATCGTTCAGCATGACATGAATCCAATGCTCACGTTAAGCTAGCTCAATTTTCTATACTCTGAAAAAAATTAGACACATAAATAGATACGACAAAGCATCCAAGTTTTCTAATCTATCCCGAATTGTGTGATACCATGCATTATGCTTCATTTATAAGCCTCAACTTAATAAGTACCAATGATCAGTTAAGAATGATCATTTTAACTAGCCGATCAATTTGACATATCCGTACTAAATCGTCCGTAACTTTTTAATTATAGTTCAAAATGACAAAAATCCAATGTCCACGTTAAGCTAGCTCAATTTTCTATATTTGAAAAAATGAGAGATAAAAATAAATACGACAAAGTGTCCAAGTAATCAAATCTATCCAGAACTGCGTGATGCCATTCATTATGCTTCATTTATAAGCATTTACTCAGTGTGCACCAATGATCAGTTTAGAATGATCAAATTAACAGGCTGATAACCTTGACATGTTTGCACTAAATCGTCCATAACTTTTGATTTAGAGCTCACAATGACACGAAACCAATGCCCACGTTAAGCTTGCTCAAGTTTCAATATTGTGAAAATTTTTGAGGTAGAAATAGATACAACAAAGCATCCAAGTTATCCAATCTATCCCAAACTACGTGATGCCATGCATTATGCTTCATTTATAAGCCTCAACTCAATAAGCACCAATGATCAGTTAAGAATGATCATCTTAATTCGCCGCTCAACTTGACATGTTTGCACCAAATCTTCCCTAACTTTTGATTTAGAGCTCGGAATGACACGAAAAAATGCCTACATTAAGCTAGCTCAATGTTTTTTATAGTGAGAAAATTTGAGACTGAAATAGATACGAGAAATCGTCCAAGTAATCCAATATATCGAAAACTGCTTGATATTATGCATTATGCTTCATTTATAAGCCTCAACTAAATAATCAGCAATAATCAGTTAAGAATGATCATTTTAACTGGCCGATCAACTTGACATGTCCGCACTAAATAGTCCGTGACTTTTGATTTATAGTTCAGAATGACACAAATCAAATGCCCACGTTAATCTAGCTCAATTTTCAATTTTCTATGACAAAGCGTCCAAGTAATCAAATGAATCCAAAAATGCGTGATGCCATGCATTATGCTTCATTTATAAGCCTTTACTCAGTGTGCACCAATGGTCAGTTTTTAATGATCAAATTAACTGGCCAATAACCTTGACATGTTTGCTCTAAATCGTCCCTAACTTTGGATTTAGAGCTCTGAATGACACGAAACCAATGCCCACGTTACGCTAGCACAAGTTTCTATATTGTGATAAAATTTGAGACAGAAATCGATACGACAAAGCGTCCAAGTAATCCAATATATCCTGAACTACATGGTGCCATGCATTATGCTTCATTTATAAGCCTCAACTCAATAAGCACCAATGATCAGTTAAGAATGATTATCTTAACTGGCCGATCAACTTGACATGTTTACACTTAATCGTCCCTAACTATTGATTTAGAGCTCAGAATGACACGAAACCAATGCCCACATTAAGCTAGCTCAAGTTTCTATATTGTGACAAAATTTGAGAGAGAGAAATAGATACGAGAAAGCGTCCAATTAATCTAATCTATTCAAAACTGCTTGATGTCATGCATTATACTTCATTTATAAGCCTCAACTCAATAAGCACCAATGATCGTTAAGAATGATCATTTTAACTGGCCGATCAACTTGACATGTCCGAACTAAATCATCCATAAATTTTGGTTTATTGTTCTGAATGATACAAATCCAGTGCCCACGTTAAGCTAGCTCAATTTTCTATATTGTGACAAAATGAGAGAAAGAAATAGATACGACAAAGCGTCCAAGTAATCAAATCTATCCAAAAATGCTTGATGGCATACATTATGCTTCATTTATAAGCTTTTACTCAGTGTGCACCAATGATCAGTTTAGAATGATTAAATTAACTGGCCAATCAACTTGACATGTTTATACATAATCATCCCAAAATTTTGATTTAGAGCTTAGAATGACACGAAACCAGTACCAACGTTAAGCCAGCTCAAGTTTTTTTATTGTGTCAAAATTTGAGACAAAAATAGATACGAGAAAGCGTCCACCTAATCCAATCTATCCAAAACTATGTGATGTCATGCAGTGTGTTTCATTTATAAGCCTTTACTCAATGAGCATCAATGATCAGTTTAAAATGATCATTTTAATTGGCCGATCAACTAGATATGTCTTCACTATATCGTATGTAACTTTTGATTTATAGCTCAGAATAACACGAATGCAGTGCCCACGATAAGCTAGCTACATATTCTTTATTGTGACAAAATTTGAGACTAAAATTGCTTCGAAAAATCCTCCAAGTAGTCAAATCTATCAAAAACTGGAAATGTCGTGCATGATGCTTCATTTATAAGCCTTTACTCCTTGAGCACCAGTGATCACTTTAGAATGATCAAATTAGCTGGTCGATAACCATGACATGTTTGCACTAAATCTTCTGTAATTTTTGATTTAGAGCTCAGAATGACACGATTCTAGTGCCCACGTTAAGCTAGCTAAAGTTTCTATATTGTGATAAATTTTGAGACAGAAATAGATACAACAAAACGTCCAAGCTATCCAATCTGTCTCAAACTGTGTAATGCCATGCATTATGCTTCATTTATATGCCTACTCTCAATAAGCACCAATGATCAGACAAGAATGATCATTTTAACTGGCCGATCAACTTGAAATGTTTGCACTAAATCGTACGTAACTTTAGATTTATAGTTCAGAAAGACACGAATCCAATGCCCACATTAAGCTAGATCAATTTTCTATATGATGACAAAATTAGAGATAGAAATAACTACAACAAAGCATCTAAGTTACCCAATCTCTCCCGAAATGCGTGATGCCATACATTATGCTTCATTTACAAGCCTCAACTCAATAAGCACCAATGATCAGTTGAGAATAATCATTTTTACAGGCCGATCAACTTGACATGTCCGCACTAAATTTTCCGTAACTTTTGATTTATAGTTCAGAATGACACCAATCTAAAGCCCACGTTAAGCTACCTATATTTTCTATATTGTGACAAAATGAAAGATAGAAATAGATACGATAAAGCATCTAAGTAATGAAATCTATCCAAAACTGCGTGCTGCCATGCATTATGCTTCATTTGTAAGCCTTTACTCATTGTTCACCAATGATCAGTTTAGAATGATCAAATTAACTGGCTGATAACCTTGAAATGTTTGCACTAAATTGTTCTTAACTTTTGTTTAAGAGCTCAGAATGACACGAAACCAATGCCCACGTTAAGCTTGCTCAAGTTTCTTTATTGTGACAAATTTTGAGACATAAATAGATACGAGAAAGTGTCCAAGAAATCCAATCTATCCAAAACTATGTGATGTCATGCATTGTTTTTCATTTATAAGCCTTTACTCAATGAGCATTAATGATCAGTTTAGAATGATCATTTGAGCTGGCCAATCAAGTTTACATTTCTGCACTAGATTTTCTGTAACTTTTGTTTTAGAACTCAGAATGACACGAATCCAGTGCCCACGTTAAGCTAGCTCAATTTTCTATATTGTGTTAAAATTTAAGACTAAAATTGATTCGAAAAATCCTCCAAGTAATCAAATCTATCAAAAACTGCATAATGTCATGCATGATACTTCATTTATAAGCGTTTACTCAATGAGCACCAGTGATCAGTTTAGAGTGATCAAATTAGCTGGTAGATAACCATGACATGTTTGCACTAGATTGTCCGTAACTTTTGATTTTTAGCTCGGAATGATAAGAATTCAATGCCCACGTTAAGCAAGCTTAATTTTCTATGTTCTGCCACATTTGGAAACAGAAATAGATACGAGAAAGGCTCCAAGTAATCCAATATGTCCCAAACTGCGTGATGCCATGCATTATGCTTCACTTATAAGCTTCAATTCAATAACAACCAATGATCAGTTAAGAATGATCATTTGCACTGACCGATCAACTTGAAATGTTCGCAATAAATCGTCTTTAACTTTTTATATATAGTTCAGAATGACACGAATCCAATGCCCACGTTAAGGTAGCTCAATTTTCTATATTGTGAAAAAATTAGAGACAAAAATAGATACAACAAAGCATCCCAGTTATCCAATCTATCCCGAACTGTGTGATACCATGCATTATACTTCATTTATAAGCCTCAACTCAATAAGCACCAATGATTAGTTAAGAATGATCATTTTAACTCGCAGATCAACTTTACATGTCCGCACTAAACCATCTGTAACTTTTGGTTTATAGTTCAGAATGACACAAATCCAATGCCCACATTAAGCTAGCTCAATTTTCTATATTAAGCTAGAAATAGATACGACAAAGCATCCAAGTAATCAAATCTATCCAAAAATGTGTGATGCTATGCATTATACTTTATTTATAAGCTTTTACTTAGTGTGCACCAATGATCAGTTTAGAATGATCAAATTAACAGGCCGATAACATTGACATGTTTGCACTCAATCGTCCTTAACTTTTGATTTAGAACTCAGAATGACACGAAACCCATGCCCACGTTAAGCTAGCTCAAGTTTCTATATTGTGATAAATTTTGAAACAGAAATAGATACGACAAAGCCTCCAAATAATCAAATCTATCCCAAAATGTGTGATGTCATGGATTATGATTCATTTATAAGCCTTTGCTCAATGAGCACCAATGATCAGTTTAGAATGATCAAACTAGTTGGCCGATAACCTTGACATATCTACACTAAATTGTCCATAACTTTATATTTAGAGCTCAAAATGACATGAATCCAATGCCCATGTTAAGCTTGCTCAAGTTTCTATATTAAGACAAAATTTGAGACAAAAACAGATACGACAAGGCATCCAAGTAATCCAACCTATCCAAAACTCTGTGATGCCAAGCATTATGCTTCATTTATAAGCCTTTACTCAATGAGCATCAATGATCAGTTTATAATGATCATTTGAACTGGCCAATCAACTTGACATGTATGCAATAGATTATCTGTAACTTTTGATTTAGAGCTCAAAATGACACGAATCCGGTGCCTATGTTAAGCTAGCTCAATTTTCTATATTTTGATAAACTTTATGACTAAAATTGCTTCGAAAAATCCTCCAAGTAATCAAATCTAACAAAAACTGCGTAATATCGTGCATGATGCTTCATTTATAAGCCTTTACTCAATGAGCACCCGTGATCAGTTTAGAATGATCAAATTAGCTGTTCGATAACCAAGACATGTTTGCACTAAATCGTCCGTAACTTTTGATTTAGAGCTCTGAACGACACGAATCCAGTGCCCATGTTAAGCTAGCTCAAGTTTCTATATTGTGACAAATTTTGAGACAGAAATTGATATGAAAAGTGTCCAAGTTATCCAATCTGTCCCGAACTTTGTGATGCCATGCATTATGCTTCATTTATTAGCCTCAACTCAATAAGCACCAACGATCAGTTAACAATGATCATTTTAACTGGACGATCAACTTGACATGTCCACACTAAATCATCCGTAAATTTTGATTTATGGTTCAGAATGACACGAATCCAATGCCCACGTTAAGCTAGGTCAATTTTCTATATTGTGACAAAACTAGAGACAGAAATAGATACGACAAAGCAACCAAATTATCCAATCTATCCCAAACTGCGTGACGCTATGCATTATGCTTCATTCATAATCCTCAACTCAATAAGCACCAATGATCACTTAAGAATGATTATTTTAACTGGTCGATCAACTTGACATGTGCGCACTAAATCGTCCGTAACTTTTGATTTATAGTTTAGAATGACACCAATTCAAAGCCCACATTAAGCTAGCTTGATTTTCTATATCGTGACTAAATGAGAGATAGAAATAGATACGACAAAGCGTCAAAGTAAACAAAAATATATCCAAAACTGTGTGATGCTATGCATTTCTTCATTTATAAGCCTTTACCCAGTGTGCACCAATGATCAGTTTAGAATGATCAAATTAACTGGCCGATAACCCTGACATGTATGCACTAAATCGTCCCTAACTTTTGATTTAGAGCTCAGAATTCCACGAAACCAATGCCCACGTTAATATAGCTCAAGTTTCTATATTGCGACAAATTTTGAGGCATAAAAAGATACAACAAACCTCCAAGTTATCCAATCTATCCTGAACTACGTGATGCCATGCATTATGCTTCATTTATAAGCTTTAACTCAATAAGCACCAATGATCAGTTGAGAATGATCATCCTAACTGGCCGATCAACTTGACATGTTTGCACTTAATCATCACTAACTTTTGATTTAGAGCTTAGAATGACACGAAACCAATACCCATGTTAAGCTACCTCAAATTTCTATATTGTGAAAAATTTTGAGGCAGAAATCAAGTTATCCAATCTATCCCCAACTACGTGATGCCATGCATTATGCTTCATTTATAAGCATCAACTCAATAAGTACCAATAATCAGTTAAGAATGATCATCTTAACTGGCCGATCAACTTGACATGTATGCACTAAATCGTCCATAACTTTTGATTTATAGCTCATAATGTCACGAATCCAATGCCCACGTTAAGCTTGCTCAATTTACTATATTTTGCCAAATTTTGAGACAAAAATAGATACGACAATGTGTCCAAGTAATCCAATCTATCCAAAACTACGTGATATCTTGCATTATGCTTCATTTATAAGACTTTACTCAATGAGCATCAATGATCAGTTTAGAATGATCATTTAAACCAGTCGATCAACTTGACATGTCTGCACTAAATCATCCCTTAGTTTTTATTTGTAGCTCGGATTGACACGAATCCAATGCCCAAGTTAAGCTATCTCAATTTTCTATATTAAGACAAATTTTGAGACGGAAACATATACAACAAAGTATCCACGTAATCAAATCTATCCCAAAATGTGTGGTACTATTCATTATGCTTCATTTATAAGCCTTTACTCAATGAGCACCAACGATTAGTTTAGAATTATCAAATTAACTGGTCGATAACCTTGATATATTTGCAGTAAATCGTCGGTCACTTTTGATTTAAGAGCTCAAAAGGACACGAATCGAATGCCCATGTTAAGCTAGCTCAAGTTTCTATATTGTGGAAAATTTTGAGACCAAAATAGATACGACAAAGTAACCAAGTTATCCAATCTATCCCGAACTGCGTGATTGCATGCATTATGCTTCATTTAAAAGCCTCAACTGAATAAGTACCAGTGATCTGTTAAGAATAATCATTTTAACTGGATGATAGACTTGACATGTCCGCATTAAATCGCCCATAAATTTTGATTTAGAGCTCTGAAAAACACAAATTCAAAGCCCACATTAAGCTCGCTCAATTTTCTATATTGTGACAAAATTTGATACAAAAATAGATACGACAAAGCGTTCAAGTAATCCAATCTATCCAAAACTGCAGGATGTCATGCATTGTGCTTCATTTATAAGCCCTTACTCAATGAGCGTCAATGATCAGTTTAAAATGATCATTTTAACTGGTCAATCAACTTGACATGTGTGCACTACATCGTCCAAACCTTTTGATTTATAGTTCAGAATGACACAAATCCAATGCTCATGTTAATCTAGCTCAATTTTCTATATTGTGAAAAAATTAGAGACAAAATTAGATACGATAAAGCATCCAACTTATCCAATCTATCCCGAACAGCATGATGCCATGCAGTGATCAATTAATAATGCCTCAACTCAATAAGCACCAATGATCAATTAATAATGATCATTTTAACTGGCCGATCAACTTGACATGTCCGCAATAAATCGTTCGTAACTTTTGATTTATAGTTCAGAATGACAAAAATCCAATGCTCACGTTAACCTAGCTCAATTTTCTATATTGTGACAAAATGAGAGATAGAAATAGATACGACAAAGCATCCAAATAATCCAATCTATCCAAAACTGCATGATACCATGCATTATGCTTCATTTATAAGCCTTTACTTAGTGTGCACCAATGATCAGTTTAGGATGCTCAAATTAACTGGCCCATAACCTTGATATGTTTGCACTAAATCATCCCTAACTTTTGATTTAGAGCTCAGAATGACATGAAACCAATGCCCACCTTAATCTTGCTCAAGTTTCTATATTAGACATCTTTTGAGGCAGAAATAGATACAACAAAGCATCCAAGTTTTATAATCTATCCCGAACTACGTGATGCCATGCATTATGCTTCATTTATAAGCCTCAACTCAATAAGCACCAATGATCAATTAAGAATGATCATCTTAACAGGCCCATCAACTTGACATGTTTGGATTAAATCGTCCCTAACTTTTGATTTAGAGCTCTGAATGATACGAAACCAATGCCCACGTTAAGCTAGCTCAATTTTCTATATTGTGAAAAAATTTGACACAGAAATAGAATCGAAAAAGCATCAAAGTAATCCAATGTATCCAAAACTACGTGATGCAATGCATTGTCTTTCATTTATAAGCCTTTACTCTATGAGTATCAATGATCAATTTAGAATTATCATTTCAACTAGCCAATCAACTTGACATGTATGCACTAGATTGTCAGTAAATTTTGATATATAGCTCAGAATGACATGAATCCAATGCCCACTTTAAGCAAGATCAATTTTCTATATGGTAACAAGTTTTGAGACAAAAATAGATACGACAAAGCCTCCAAATAATCAATTCTATCCCAAAATGCATGATGCCATGCATTATTCTTCATTTATAACCCTTTACTCAATGAACACCAATTACCAGTTTTGAATGATCATAATAACTGGCCGATAACCTTGACATGTCTGCACTAAATCATCTGTAATCCAATGCCCACATTAATCTAGCTCAAGTTTCTATATTGTGACAAAATTTGAGACCAAAAAAGATACGACAAAGTGTCCAAGTTATCTAATCTATCCCAACCTGCGTGACGCCATGCATTATGCATAATTTATAAGCCTCAACTCAATGAGCACCAATGATCAGTTAAGAATGATCATTTTAACTGGCCAATAAACTTGACATGTATGCACTAAATTGTCCGTAAATTTTGATTTAGATCTCAAAATGACACAAATTCAAAGCCCACGTTAAAGTAGCTCAATTTTCTATATTGTGACAAAAATTGAAACAAAAATAGATATGACAAAGCATCCAACTAATCAAATCTATCCAAAACTGCATGATGGCATGCATTGTGATTCATTTATAAGCCCTTACTCAATAGCATCAATGATCAGTTTAGAATGATCAAATTAACCAGTTGATAACCTATGTCTGCACTACATCGTCCATAACTGTTTATTTAGAGCTCACAATGACACGAATCCAATGCCCAGGTTAAGCTAGCTCAACCTTCCATATTGTTACAAAATCTGAGACAGAAAAATATACGATAAAGCATCAAAGTAAACAAATCTATCCCAAAATACGTGATGCATGCAGTATTCTTCAATTATAAGCCTTTACTCAATGACCACCAATGATCTGTTTAGAATAATCAAATTAACTGGACGATAACCTTGACATGTTCGCACTAAATCATACATAACTTTTGGTTTAGAGCTTAGAATGACATGAACTAATGCCCACGTTAAGCTAGCCCATGTTTCTATATTGTGACAAATGATGAGACAGAAATTGATACGACAAAGTGTCCAAGTAATCCAATCTATCCATTTCTGCATGATGTCATGCACTATGCTTCATTTATAAGCCTTTATTCAATGAAAATCAATGATCAGTTTAGAATGATCACTTTAACTGGCCGATCAACTTGACATTTTTGCACTAAATCGGCCGTAAGTTTTTATTTATAGATCCCAATGACACGAATCCAATATCCATGTTAAGCTTGCTCAATTTTATATATTGTGACAAATTTTGAGACCGAAATAAATACGAAAAAGCCTCCAATTAATCCAATCTATCCCAAAATGCACGATGTCATGCATTATGTTTCATTTATAAGCCTTTACTCAATGAGTACCACTGATCAGTTGAGAATGATTAAATTAACTGACCGATAACCTTGACATGTATGCATTAAATCGTCCATAATTTTTTATTTAGACCTTAGAATGACATGATCCAGTGCCCACGTTAAGCTTGCTCAAGTTTCTATATTGTGATAAAATTTTAGACAGAAACAAATAAGACAAAGCGTTCAAGTAATCTAATCTAACCAAAATTACGGATGTCATGCATTGTGTTTCATTTATAAGCCTTTAATCAATGAGCATCAATGATCAGTTTAGAATGATCATTTGTGTAATAGCCGTCTCCAAAATATATGACATGTGTCATCGCCTCGTTCTTAACTTATAATTCATTTGAAATCTCATTTAATATATAGTATAAGTAATAATTCTTTTTATTAAAAGAATTTTTCTCAATACCAAATATAAAATTATTAAAAAAAACATAAGAGAATAACTTTATAAAAATTCAATGATACTCAAGATTCAAAATAAAATAAATAAATAACGTTTAAAATTTCTAAAACGTAGCACCCCTCCGACTCACTGCAGCACTACTGCTCGAGCTCACCTGCATCCAAAAGGAGGCATGAGTAACATAATTACTCAGTGAAACGATCACGCCTACTCACATAGTCCCATTATAAAAGTATGTATACATTCTTGATTTGACATGAATGAAAACTAACACGATTGACTCCACAAAAATTTGACACAAAGACTACCAACATATATGTATTTAAACCGTGCTTTCCTAAGTCACAACCACTCCTCCTCATCCCTAACCACGTCGGTTTAAGGATTCAGTACCCCTAAAGCCACGTCGGCTTAACACCACGGCCACGTCGGTCCATTTTCTCACGTCGACGATTGTTTTCGGCCTGCCAGCCGTTAATAAACTATGACTCAACACCGCTGTTGTCGTAACCCAACAGCCATCAGCGCAGTTGAACCAACTAACGTTGCTCAAATCCATCATACCCGCGTTACATGAATATAACATTCACCAGAAATTTATTCTCACATTAAAGAATCAGCCATTATACTTGCTTACACTAAATGTTTAATATTTATCTAATAATTATTTTAATTTATTTCAGTTAACTAATTGATTATGGTTCATTTTACTATAGCATAATCCACCATAAATAATTTAGTATCCTTAACCAATAAACCAACACATAACAATTTATCTTTCTTAATAATTAAGTAAACATACTAATCTCCCTTAAAATAATAAATTAACCTAATATTTCTACTCTTTTCTCCCACCACACAACACGAGTACACCACCACATTCCTATTCATTTTTTAATATTTATTTATTTATTATCTAATAAATCCCTAATAGGTTTAACTCTTTTTCCTTATACAAACACCATTAATTTCTGCAACAAATAATTAAAACCCTAACATCACACATGATTTCAACCTCTAATTTTCTTCCTAAACGAAGCACTCATCAAATACATATACATAATTGTATAATAAAAATCATATATCCTGTCTCAGGTCACGGCAAAACTTGGGTTAATGGAATGTTGGAATCGTTGGTCGTACGTAAATTTCTCTTCCTCCCGTGATGGTACACACAAACACTTGGGCTCTCCAACGCTGAACTTTCCACCCCTCTGCTCTGTCGAAATCTCTCCCTCTCTTCTTGCTTTTTTCTGATGAACAACTTCCTCTAATGTCCTTTGACGACATCTTATATAGCCATTAGGGTTAATTAGCGTTTCAAAAGAATTGTCCGTTATACCCTCACTTCTATTTATGTGGGTTTCATGGTTTAAATTTAGGCCCAGGATGTTACAATTCTCCCCCACCAAAGAAGAATTCATCCCCGAATTTGATGGTTCCACCTCACTCTTGTCGTGGTCCTTAAAACGACCAGGATAATAAATTCTCATACGATGTTCAGATTCCCACGTCTCTTCTTCAATTCCATCTCTTTCCCAATGAACACGCACTGATTTAACATGCTTCCCTTGCATATCAATTTTTTGTTGTCCAGTGATTTTTACCGGTTTACTTAGAATTGTCAAGTTTTCTTCCAAATCCTTTGGGGTAGCTGAATAATGAGTTGGGGTTCTTTGACAACTTTTCGGAAGACTGTTACATGAAACACATCATGAAAGGCTGCTAACTCCTTTGGTAATCTCAATCTATATGCAATTGTACCAATCCTTTCAATAATTGGATAAGGCCCCATAAAACGTGGTTTGAGTTTTCCCAACTTCTTATTCCTATTTGCTCCTCTGAATACCCTCATTTTCAAATATACTTCGTCTCCCACTCTAAACTCCAATTCTCTTCTCCCTTTATCAGCGTAACTCTTCTGACGATCGTGAGCCTCCTTTAATCTAGCACAAAGAGTTTCCACTTGTTCCACTGTCTCTTGAACCACCTCAGGTTCCAAGTCTCTACGCTCTCCTACTTCTGTCCAGCAAAGTGGTCCGACAAGGTCACCCATACATAGCCTCATATGGTGACATCTTTATGCTACTATGATAGCTATTGTTATACACAAATTCTGCTAACGGTAAATATCTCACCCAACGACCTCCCCAATCGAACATACACGCTCGCAACATATCCTCAAGGGTTTGAATTGTTCTTTCCGACTGTCCATCTGTGTGTGGGTGATATGCGGTACTCATATGCACTTTCGTCCCAAGTGCCTTTTGTAATGCCTGCCAAAATATTGAGGTAAATTTTGGGTCTCAGTCCAAAAAAATGCTCACTGGAACCCCATGCAGCCTAACAATCACTTCCAAATATTCTCTTGCTAAGTGGTCCACATTGTCTGTCTTCTTAATCGCCAAGAAATGAGCTGACTTCGTAAGTCGATCAACAATTACCCAAACTGTATCCAGTTTACTAACTGTCCTTGGGAGTTCTGTCACAAAATCCATAGTGACCATATCCCTTCTCCATTTAGGCAACGGTAGACTTTGCAATAACCCACCAGGTACTCTATGTTCTGCCTTTACTAGTTGGCACGTAGGGCACTTCACTAACCATTCTTCACTATCTCGTTTTATACCATTCCAATGATAATAACGTTATAGATCTCGATGCTTTGTCGCCCCCAGATGGATTGCAAAACGTGAGTGGTGTGCATGCGATAAGATCTCATCCTTTAATTCTTTAACATTGGGAACACATAACCGATTCCTATACAAGTAGGTTCCGTTGTTTGCGGTATGGTATCCTTCCACATTATTATCCATGGCTTTTCTGAGTGCATCGTCTACCTTTTGAGCCTCACATATTTTCCAAACTAAGTCTCCGGTTTATGGCTTCCAATCCTAATGGCATCTTTGGTAACCGTTGTAGCACACAAGCTTAATTCTCCCAAGAAAGCCACTAACTCCTCTGCTTCCCGTTCTTGATATGTCTTTTCTCCTTCTACTTAATGCATCTGCTACCATGTTAGCCTTTCGAGGGTGGTACGCGATTTACAAGTCATAATCTGCTACTAGCTCCATCCATCTCCTCTTTCTCAGATTAAGATCTGGTTGCGTAAATATATATTTTAACTCTTGTGATCAGTAAAAACTTGGACTTTTTCCCCATATAAATACGCACGCCAAATTTTTAAAGCAAAAACAACTACTGCCAATTCTAAATCATGGATGGGATAATTTATCTCATGTTTCCTAAACTGTCTAGATGCATAGGCAATTACTCGTTCTTCTCGCATCAACACACAACCCAATCCTGATCCTGATGCGTCAGTGTATACCAGATATGGTACCCCAGTCCTTGGTAAAACCAATATTGGAGTCTTAGTCAAATGCCCTTTCAACCTTTGAAAGCTCTCTTCACTCTTTGGTCAAATTAAATTTCACATCCTTTCCCGTAAGTTGGGTCATAGGCTTGGCTATCCTTGTGAAACCTTCAACAAAGTTTTGATAGTAACCCGCTAGGCCCAGAAAACTACGGACCTTTGTTACGTTTTTAGGTGTCGGCCATCCCATAGTCGTTGCAATTTTTTTGGATCCACTGATACTCCAGCTTCAGACACAACGTGACCTAGAAAGCCAATCTTCCTCTGCCAGAAACTACATTTGCTCAACTTAGCAAATAACTTGTATGCTTGCAACTTTTCCAGTACTACCGTTAAGTGCTCCATATGTTCATCCCGACTCTTAGAATAAATTAGGATGTCATCAATGAACACAATAACAAATTTGTCTAAATACTCCTGAAACACGTTCATGAGCTTCATAAAAGCGTCTGGTGCATTAGTCAAACCGAATGGCATTACCACAAATTCGTAATGACCATAGCGTGTCCTAAAAGCTGTATTCTTTATATCTTTTTCAGCAATCATAATCTGGTGGTACCTTAACGTTAGATCAATCTTACAGAACCATGAAGGTCCTTCTAATTGGTGCAATAGCTCGTCAATTCGTGGTAATGGGTACTTATTTTTGATGGTCACTTTATTTAATCCACGATAGTCAATGCAAAGTTTAAAACTTCCATCTTTCTTTTTCACAAACAACATAGGTGCCCCCATGGCGAACTACTATGTCTTATAAATCCTTTAATGGTTAAGTCTTCTAATTGTTTTTTTAGCTCAACCATTTCCGCAGGGGCTAACCGGTATGGTGGCATAGACACGGGAGTGGTTACAGGCTCCAAATCTATGGTAAAATCATCACCTCGTGATGGTGGACCCCATTTAACGTTTCAAATACATCTTCGTATGTTGCTGCTACTGGGATACCACTTAGCTCAAATTCTTCTGATTTTCTTTCAATCGTGATTGTTGCGAAGTAAGCCTCATTCCCTCTATTGATAAGCCCTTATGCATGAATCATAGAAACTATGAGAACTCCACATTGCACTCGAACCCCTTGAGACGTCAATCTTCCTTCAGCACTAGCAAAGGTAACGCGTGCACGTCGACAATCCAACATAGCTTGATGGCGTGTTAGCCAATCCATACCCAATATTACTTCATAACATTTTAACTTCATCTCTACAATGTCTCCAAGTAATTTCACTCCTTCCAAGATTACAGGAACCTCCTTGTAAGTACACCACACGAGTACACCACCACATTCCTATTCATCTTTCTAATATTTATTTATTTATTATCTAATAAATCTTTAATAGGTTTAACTCTTTCTTCCTGATAAAAACACCATTTATTTTTGCAACAATTAATTAAAACCCTAACACCACACATGATTTCAACCTCTAATTTTCTCCCTAAACGAAGCATTCATCAAAATACATATACATAATTGTATAATGAAAATCATAGAACCTGTCTCATCTCACGGCGAAACTTGGGTTAATGGAACGTTGGAATTGTCGGTCGTGCGTAAATTTCTTTTCCTCCGGCGATGGTACATATGAACTTGGCTCTCCAACGCTAAACTCTTTACCCTTCTGCTCTGTCAAAATATCTCCCTCTCCCTCTCTTCTTGATTTTTTTTATGATGAACGGCTTCCTCAAATCCTCTTTGACGACATCTTATATAGCCATTAGGGTTAATTAGGGTTTCAGAAGGATTGTCCGTTATACACTCACATCTATTTATGTGGGCTTCATCGTTTAAATTTAGGCCCGAGATGTTACTATTTGAACTGGCCAATCACTTGACATGCATGCACTAGATTATGCGTAACTTTTGATTTATAGCTCAGAATGACACGAATCCAATGCCCACATTAAACAAGCAATTTTTTATATTGTGATAAATTTTAAAACATAAGTAGATACCACAAAGCGTACAAGTAATCCAATCTATCCCAAAATGCATGATGCCATGCATTATGTTTCATTTATAAGCCTCTACTCAATGAACACCAATTATCTGTTTAGAATGATCATAGTAACTTTCCGATAACCTTGACATGTTTGCACTAAATTTTCCGTTACGTTTTATTTAGACCTCAGAATGACAAAAATTCAAAGCCCACATTAAGCAAGTACAATTTTCTATATTGTGACAAAATTTGAAACAAAAATAGATACGACAAAGCCTCCAAGTAATCCAATCTATCCAAAACTGCATGATGTCATGCATTGTGATTCATTTATAAGCCTTTACTCGATGAGCACCAATGATCAGTTTAGAATGATCAAAATAATTGGCAGATAACCTTGACATATCTGCACTAAATAGTCCATAACTTTTTATTTAGAGCTCACAATGACACGAATCCAATGCCCATGTTAAGCTAGCTCAAGTTTCTATATTGTGGCAAAATTTGAGATAGAAAAGATACGACAAAGTGTCCAAGTTATCCAATCTATCCCGAACGGTGTTATGCAATGCATTATGCTTATAAGCCTCAACTCAATGAGCACCAATGAATAGTTGAGAATGATCATTTTAACTTGCCGATCAACTTGACATGTCCGTACTAATTCATCTCTAACTTTTAATTTAAAGCTCAGAATGACAGCAATTCAAAGCCCACGTTAAACTAGCTTATTTTTCTATATTTTGACAAAATTTGAAACAAAAATCGATACGTCAAAGCATCCAAGTAATCCAATATATCCAAAACTGCTTCATGCCATGCATTGTGCTTCATTTATAAGCCACTACTTAATGAGCACCAATGATAAGTTAAGAATGATCATTTTAACTGGCCGATCAACTTGACATGTCCGCACTAAATCATCCGTTAATTTTGATTTAGAGCTTAGAATGACACAAATCTAATGCCCACGTAAAGCTAGCTCAATTTTCTATATTGTGAAAAAATTTGATACAAAAATAGATTCGACAAAGGGTCCAAGTAATCCAATATATCCAAAACTGCATCTTGCCATGCATTGTGCTTCATTTATAAGCCTTTACTCAATGAGCAGCAATGATCAGTTTATAATGATCATTTTAACTCGTCTTTCAACTTGACATGATTGCACTATATCGTCCGTAACTTTTGATTTAGAGCTCAGAATGACACGAATCCAAAGCTCACGTTAAGCTAGCTCAATTTTCTATATCATGACAAAATTTGAGACAAAAATAGAATCGATAAAGCCACCAAGCTATCCAATCTATCCAGAACTGCTTCATGCCTTGCATTGTGCTTCATTAATAAGCTGTTACTCAATAAGCATCAATGATTACTTTAGAATGATCATTTTAACTGGCCGATAAACTTGACATGTATGCACTAAATCGTTCATAACTTTAGATTTAGAGCTTAGAATGACACAAATCCAAAGCCCACGTTAAACAAGCTCAATTTTCTATATTGTTACAAAATTTGAGACAGAAATAGATACGACAAAGCGTCCAACTAATCCAATCTGTCCAATACTATGTCATGCCATGCATTGTGCTTCATTTATAAGTCTTTATTCAATGAGCATCAATGATCAGTTTAGAATGATCATTTTAACTGACCGATCAACTTGACAAGTCTGCAGTATATCGTCAATAACTTTTGATTTAGAGCTCAGAATGACACAAATCCAAAGCCCACGTTAAGCTAGCTCAATTTTTTATATTTTGACAAAATTTGGGACGAAAATAGATTCGAAAAAGCGTCTAAGTAGAAACTGCGTCATGCCATGGATTGTGTTTCATTTATAAGCGTTGACTCAATGAGCATCAATGATCAGTTTAGAATGATCATTTTAACTAGGCGATCAACTTGACATGTTTGAACTATATCTCCCGTAACTTTTGATTTATAGCTTAGAATGACACGAATCCAATACCCACGTTAAACTAGCTCAATTTTTTATATTGTGACAAAATTTGAGACATAATAGATTCAACAAAGTGCCCAAGTAAAACATTCTATCCAAAACTTTGTCATGCCATGCATTGCGCTTCATTAATAAGCCATTACTCAATGAGCATCAATGATTAGTTTACAATGATCATTTTAACTGGCCGATGAACTTGACATGTCTATACTAAATTGTCCATAAATTTTGATTTAGAGCTCAGAATGATACAAATCCAAATCCCACGTTAAGGTAGCTAAAGTTTTGATATTGTGACAAAATTGAGATAGAAGTAGATTTGACAAAGCAACCAAGTAATCCAATCTATCCAAAACTGCTTCATGCCATGCATTGTGCTTCATTCATAAGCCTCTACACAATGAGCACCAATGATCAGTTAAGAATGAACAGTTTAACTCGCCGATAAACTTGACATGTCTGCAATAAATCGTCCATAACTTTTGATTTACAGCCTAGAATGACAAATCCAAAGCCCATTTTAAGCTAGCTCGATTTTCTATATTGTGACAACATTTGAGAAAGAAATGGATACAAAAGCATCCAAGTAATCCAATCTATCCAAAAAGCATCATGCCATGCATTGTGCTTCATTTCTAAGACTTTACTCAGTGAGCACCAATGATCAGTTTAGAAGGATCATTTTAACTGGCCGATCAACCTCACATGTCTGCACTATATCGTCCGTAACTTTTATTTACAGCTCAGAATGACATGAATACAAATCCCAAGTTAAACTAGCTCAATTTCTATATCGTAACAAAATTTGAGACAAAAATAGATTTGATAAAGCCACCAAGTTATCCAATCTATCCAGAACTGCTTCATGCCTTACATTGTGGTTCATTTGTAAGCCGTTACTCAATAAGCATCAATGATTACTTTAGAATGATCATTTTATCTGGCCAACCAACTTGACATGTATGCACTAAATCGTCCATAACTTTTGATTTACAGCTTAGAATGAAACAAATCCAAAGCCCACGTTAAGCAAGATCAATTTACTATATTGGGAGAAAATTTGAGATAGAAATAGATATGACAAAGCGTCCAACTAATCCAATCTATCCAAAACTGCATCATGCCATGCATTGTGCTTCATTTATAAGTCTTTACTCAATGAGCACGATTGATCAGTTTAGAATTATCATTTTAACTATTAGATCAAATTGACATGTCTGCACTATATTGTCCGTAACTTTTGATTTAGAGCTCAAATCACATGAATCCAAAACTCACATTAAGCTAGCTCAATTTACTATATCGTGACAAAATTTTGGACATAAATAGATTCGACAAAGCATCCAGGTTATCAAATCTATCCACAACTACTTCATGCCATGCATTGTGCTTCATTTATAAGCCTTTTCTCAGTGAGCATCAATGATCAGTTGCGAATGATCATTTTAACTAGTCGATCAACATGATATGTCCGCATTATATCGTCCATAACTTTTGATTTAGAACTCAGAATGACACAAATCCAATCCCACGTTATGCTAGCTCAATTTTCTATATTGTGATAAACTTTGAGACAAAAATAGATTCGACAAAGCGTTCAAGTAATCCAATCTATCCGAAATTGCATCATGCCATACATTGTGCTTCATTTATAAGCCCTTACTCAATGAGCATCAATGATCAGTTTAAAATGATCATTTTAACTGGCCGATCTACTTTACATGTATGCACTAAATCGTCCGTAACTCTTGATTTATAGCTTAGAATGACACAAATCCAAAGCCCATGTTAAGATAGCTCAGTTTTCAATATTGTGATAAAATTTGAGACAGAAATATATACGACAAAGCTTCTGACTAATCTAATCTATCCAAAATTGTTTCATGCCATGCATTGTGCTTCTTTTATAAGCCTTTACTCAATGAGCACCAATGATCAGTTTAGAATGATCATTTTAACTGGTAGATCAACTTGACATGTATGCAATATATTGTCCGTAAGTTTTGATTTAGAGCTCAAAATGACATGAATCCAAATCTCACATTAAGCTAGCTCAATTTATAATATCGTGGCAAAATTTGAGACAGAAATAGATTCGGCAAAGCATCCAAGTTATCCAATCTATCCAAAACTACTTCATGCCATGCATTGTGCTTCATTTATAAGCCTTTTCTCAATGAGAATCAATGATAAGTTGAGAATGATCATTTTAACTGGTCAATCATTTTGACATGTCTGCACTATATCGTCCATAACTTTTGATTTAGAGCTCAAAATGACGCAAATCCAACCCTAGTTAAGGTAGCTCAATTTTCAATATTGTGATAAAATTTGAGACAAAAATAGATTCGACAAAGCGTTCAAGTAATCCAATCTATCCGAAATTGCGTCATGCCATACATTATGCTTCATTTATAAGCCTTTACTCAATGAGTATCAATGATTAGTTTAGAATGATCATTTTAACTGGCCGATCAACTTCATATGTATGCACTAAATCGTCCGTAACTCTTGATTTATAGCTTAGAATGACACAAATCCAAAGCCCACGTTGATATTTTTAATATTTATATTTTAAAAGTATTTAATGAAAAGTTTTTTAAAAATAATTTTTTTGTTTTTTTCAATTAAATTAAATTAAATTTATATTAAATTAAAATAACATTTTTAAATATTTTAAAAAACAATACAATTAATAAAAATAATATTCTAATTACAAATATAATAATTAAGCAATTGTTTCAAAATACAAAATTACTACAGAAGGGCAAGAGGAGAAGGAGGAGAAAAAAATCATCAGAGAACTTGTTTATCATCATTTCTACAATACTTTTGAGATCATTCATCTGTATTTTCATAGCTACCATTTCTCTTGTTAACTGTTCATTCTCCTTGTTTCTAGCTGTATATGTTGCGCCACCAGTATCTACAACTCTCCTGAGTCATGGACAACGACCCTTAGAAAATGTTACTTCCTGTAAAAATAAAAAACAGTATTATTTGAAAATTATTATAATATTAATTATATATTTTTAAAAAAATCAAACTTACATCAAGAACGAGACGGTTAATCTCAGAACGAGGCAATTCGGCGACCGAAGATGAAGAACCAACTTGAGACTGCTGGGTTAAAATATCACTTTTTTCTTTTTTACTTTTTCGATGATCTCACTAATGAAACCATCATGGATACGACCAGTCTTTTTGTTCGTGTGAACGTCCTCGAGAAGTTGCGAGTGATCTGGAGGCGCTCCAATTTCTTGTGCCTAAAAGTAAAAAAATTTTAAATTAATAATTTTAAAATTTTTAAATAATAATAAATAAAATTAATATAATAATTAATTTACAAATTGATCGGCTCGTCTCAGAAAACTAGTCGATCCGACATTGTGAATATAAATGCATTTGCCTCCTTGGTCGCTCTTCCGGTTTTCTAAATTAGTTCTCGAGATGACCTCATCACTGGAAAATTCCCAATAACGAATAAAGTTGTTCCAAACCAACTCATTCAACCCTCTTGGTTTATCTTTTCCCTTTTTACATTTGTTTCCCCTCGTTCATGTGGAGGGAAAATTGTAGTGCAACCTCATTTTCGAAAGCTTCTTCCAGCAATTTTGTGTTCATGGGATCACATGTAAATTCAGGCTGCGAAATTTACTTATATATTACTAAAAATTATTATAAAAAACTATTTAAAACAATTATATATTTAAAATTTAAATAACATACCGCAAAATATCCTGAACCAGATCTGACATTCTTCGTACAGAATATCTCTAAATTTGGTATATGGTTTGTTCAAAAGAGAGTGAAGCATCTTTAATATAGATTTGCTTATTCTGTTATTTGAAATACCAAACTTACGAATTTTTATTAGAATAACGTTATAATAATTATTTTAAATATAATTATAGAATATCGTTAAAATATTTATTTTAAATATAATTATAGAAAATTTTAATTTACCATGTCGAATTTCCTTGAAGCCTCGGATCGAGAAAAGTAAGAAGTTCACGACTAGGCTGCTGAACCAATTCTTCAATTGTCATTGGTTGGAAAGAATCATTTGCAGATTCTAGAACTTGAGTTGGTATGCAACTCGAAGTAGACGACTCACCACGTCTTTGGTAATCTTGATACGACATTAAAACATTATGATTGTGACATTTTATCAATCTATCTTCATTTACTATTTGCCATTTTATCAATCATTTATGATTGTGAAAATCATTTCATACATCAGCGTGCTGTCGAATCTGGAATAATTTAGGAGTATGGACGACACATACTCAAATTTGAAATTTGTGTCAAACAAATTAAAAATCATCAACAATTTAAAATTTTGGTTATTAACAAACTTCATAGAGTAAAATAAATAAAAGTTAAAAAAATCATATCTATAAATTTAGATTTCTAAATATTTTAATGCAAATTGTTTGAAATATATATTAGATTACGTATGTTTAAAATAATATTTACATATTATACCTAATTTTCCATTATTCAAAAAATTAATTTAGCTATGGCATAATATCCTAAAATATTCTGAAATCAAACGTTTGCAATAACTATAGTAAGAAAAAGAAAATAAAAATTTCTTTTCTAATTAATTTAGGTGATTAAAAGAAATAATAATAATCCACACATTGCACAATCTTACACTATATAAGTCAACTCGTAGAAGTAGATTAAGAGCAACTTCACCATCCTGATACTATTCAAAAATTTATATTATGACCAAAACAAATCCAAGACATGATGAAGATCACAAATTTAGTATTCATCATGTTTGTTCTACTCCTCCTATCATCTATGGATCTGATCAAATCAACAATGGTCATAAATTCTACAAAACCGCCTTGTACCGATATCGAGATTACAAGTTGTCTACCGGCCATAATTACTCGAAGTAAACCATCGGCACAATGTTGTGACAAACTAAAAGCACAAAAGCCATGTTTTTGTTAAGCTAATTCCCGTATACTCAAAATTGGTCAAGTTGTTCAAGTTCCCACTACTCAAACTACTAATTAAGATCCTTGAAGAAAAAAAAAAGCTCTCAACTCTCAAGTCTCGACTAGTAAATTAAATTCACAAAAACAGACACACCGGAAAACTGACATGTTCATGACCAAAGCCATTCTAACTTGCATATACATTCTAAGTATTTTCTAGATAAAACTTACATGATTTCCGACGAGTGCAAAAAAGGTGACGAGTAAAGGCAATTTTTGGCGAAAACAACGGCGGGGAGGCGAAGAGGCAGAGAGAAGGAGAGAAACACGAGAGAGAGGAGAAGAAACAGAACCGTAGGTTATATTAGATTTTCCCGACGGCAATTTCCATTGGGAATCCGTCGGGATTGTAATAAATATTTTCACGAAAGCCCGCGTTGGGAATTATGTTTCCCGCGTTAAATTTTAATCCGTCGGAAATCCATTGGTATTTCGACGGACGGCTTAAAACCCGTGCATGTTCGACAAATAGTCTGACCATGTTTCAATTGATGGTTTTCCGACGGCCTTCCGATGGAATACGAAATCCATCGGAAATCCGTCGGTTACGTATATCAATATTTCAAAAAGATATTTATATTAAATATTTCCAACGGTCTTAGCAAAGCCATCGGAAATCCATCAGTTAAGTATTTCCATACTTTTCCAAACCTGCGTGGAAGTATTTATGAACATATGTAAATGAAGTATGGAAAATTTTTTATTAAATCTGAATGTGAATCTGAATATATAAAATATAATTTATGTATAATTAAATTATGGAAAAAAATATTATTATTAAAAATTTAATTTGAATCTGATGAACATTCCGAATTAATTGAATTTTGATCGTCAAACTCGTCAATCTCTTCTTCTGAATCTTGAAACACGTTGTAATCTGCATTCGTGGTATCATCAACAACAAGGTTAACTTCAAAAGAAGTGTCTATTGAACCTAAGTTACCAATTGTGCCTTGTTGCATAGGCTCTTGTTCGGTAATACCACATACCATTCCTCTAGGATGTATTGAAGTCACTAAAATCCAAGGATCTCCTCACACAAGGATATCGAATGTAACAAACCTGATCCGCTTGTGATGCAAGTATAAAAGGATCGTATTTTCGATGTCGCTTACGAGAGTGGACAGATGTAACAGCGAATTCGTATTCACGTTGACCCATGACAGGATGATACCAGTCACAATAGAACACAATACACTTCAAATCAATTATTCCTGGATAGTGAACTTCTAATATTTCACGAAGAACACCATTGTATACAATTTCTCCCAATTGAGATGATTCACCATAATTACAAGTTGTTTGTGAGTTTTCTTCGCGATGTCTCTTAAAAGCATATCCACGAGTGCAGTACATTCGATAAGATTTTACAGTAAATGTAGGACCACTCACCAACTCAACTAACCATGTGGGAAACTAACCATGTGGGAAACAAAATAATTGAATGTAGTTAATTATATATATATAGTAAACTATTAATGAAAATTACATAATTGTGGTAACACTAACATAAAAATGCAACCATCTTGCAAATTCTTTTTTTTTTAAGTTCGACCAACTCATTCTCGCTGTAATTAGAATAATGAACACGTATTTGTTCCATGTATATCCTGTTAATTATGAAAAAAATAATTAACAATAAATTATAATAACAACTAAAAACAAAATTTAATTGAATGCACCTTTCATATTCTAAAACGTCATCGCAATTTGTCAAAATATATAAATGCAAGTGATTGTGTTCCTCTTTTGATAGGCATCGCTTCTTTTTTCTACTTAAACGTCCAATTTGTGCAAATATTTCTGGCACATACACTAGATAGCTTGGTTTTTCTCCTCCATCATTATGTCGTGCTGGTCGTGTATTTTTTGTTTGCACTTGCGATGGAAAATAGTAGATGGTGAAGTTAGATGTTTCTTCATTAATATTTTGTGCGACGATTAGACCTTTAACCCTGGCAAGATTTTTAAATTTTTTCTTTAGACGGAACATATAGCTTTCAAAAAGATACATCCATCGGTATTGAACAGGTCCTCCAAACACTGCTTCTCTAGGGAGGTGAATATGAAGATGCTCCATAACATCAAAAAATGCTGGTGGAAATATTTTCTCCAGGTTACAAATGAGAATCAGTATTTTTTCCTCCAAATTTCATATATCGTCTACAGTAAGTAATCTTGTACATAAATCTCAGAAAAAAGCACCAATCCCTACATAAAAAATATTTAATATCATATAATATATGAAATTATGATTATTTATAAATAAACTAATGTAACCGTACGTGCAATTTCTCCGTGGACGTTTTTAGGCAGCATATCGCTAAACGCAAATGGAAATAGTCTTTCCATGAAAACATGACAATCATGACTTTTCATCTCTGAAAATTTACCTTCATTAGTATCGACACAATTACGAATATTAGATGCGTATCCATCTGGAAATTTCGCACTATGCTTAATCCAGTCAAAGAATTCATCTTTTGCATGCGCATCAGCGTGATGCCATGCATTGTGCTTCATTTATAAGCCTTTACTCAATGAGCATCAATGATCAGTTAAGAATGATCATTTTAACTAGTCGATCAACTTGACATGTTTGCACTATATTGTCCATAACTTTTGATTTATAGCTTAGAATAACATGAATCCAATGTCCACATTAAGGTAGCACACGTTTTTATATTGTGACAAAATTTGAGATAGAAATAGATTCCACAAAGCATCCAAGTAATCCTATCTATCCAGAATTGTGCCATGCCATGCATTGTGCTTCATTTATAAGCCTTTGCTCAATGAGAACCAATGATCAGTTTAGAATGATAATTTTAACTGGCCAATAAACTTGACATGTTTGCACTATATCGCCTATAACTTTTGATTTAGAGCTATGAATGACATGAATCCAAAGTCCACGTTAATCTAGCTTAATTTTCTATATCGTGACGAAATTTGACACAAAAATAGATTTGATAAAGCCACCAAGTTATCCAATCTACCCAAAACTACTTCATGCCTTGCTTTGTGCTAACCCCTTACTCGATAAGCATCAATGATTACTTTAGAATGATCATTTTAATGGGCCGATCAACTTGACATGTATGCACTAAATTCATGTCCAAATAGAAAAAAGTGGTAAAAATAAGTTGGAAATAAGTCAACTCGAATCAACGGATTCATGATAAAATCCCTTTATTTATTAAAATTTTTTAGTGGGTAAGAGAACCCCCATCTGGGAGTGAAATAGAACATGAAACCGTAAGTACCCAAGCAATGGGAGGAGCCCTGGGCTCTGACCGCGTGCCTGGTTAAGAATCCACAACTTTTGATTTAGAGCTTAGAATGACACAAATCCGAAGCCCATGTTAAGCAAGCTCCATTTTCTATACTATGACAAAATTTGATACAGAAATAGATACGACAAAGCGTCAAACTAATCCAATCTATCCAAAACTGCGTCATGCCATGCATTGTGCTTCATTTATAAGCCTTTACTCAATAAGCACCAATGATCAGTTTAGAATGATAATTTTATAGGCTAGGCTCATATGCAAAACTAGGATAAACCTGTTGAAAATGTTTCCATGATTTTGTATCCCCGAGGGATGCACAATTTCTCCATTTGGATTATGTTCTGCATGCCATCTCATAGGTTTTGCCGTGTGTTCAGATTGATATAACCTCTTTAACCTCTTTGTTAATGGCAAATACCCCATCAATTTATGCGGAATAGGTACTCTGCCGCTTGTCTCTTGAAATCGAGGTTTGTGACAAAATCGGCACTCCATGGGGTTTATATCATTTCTCCAATACATCATGCAGTTGTCAATACATACATCGATCATCTGATATGGCAATCCAAGACCAGCTACAAGTTTTTGAACCTCGTAATATGAAGCAGATGCAATATTATCTTCAGGTAATATATCTCTAACAAAATCAGCTATTGCATTCACACAATCTTCATCCAAGTTGAAATCCGTATTTATCGTCATCAACCTGCTTGCAGCAGATAAAAGCGATAATCCATCTCTACATCCTTTATACAAAGACTGCTTGGATGCATCTAACATATTAAAATACTTCCGGGCTTCTAAATTAGGTTCCTCAATGTAAGATGCTCTTTGTTAAATGCATCATTTACCATCTAAACAATATCTCCGTTTATATCAACTTATGATGCCGGTTCCTCTACCCTAACATTAGTATTATCTAACCCTTTTGAAGTACTACCATAATATTGCATCGTTGCATCAGTTTCGGCATGTGAATACCAAGTTTTGTAACCCGGCATAAATCCAGTCCTATACATATGACTACGTACTTCTGTAACAGATATTAATCTATGATTTTGACATTTAATACACGGGCAATACATTTTACAGTATTCCGATGTCATGATATTGTTTGATGCAAATGTCATGAACTCTTTAACACCTTGCGCAAATTTATCAGTCAATTTCCCCGTTGTTGAATCATAACGTGGTTTATCCATCCACGATAGAAAATAATCATAAGTACCCAAAGAGCACATTTTCTTAAAATTTTTTGTTCTGAAGAAATTGTGAATGATTATAGCATATTTATATTGAAAATTAGAGATTATCACTAATTTTTAAGAGATTATTATGAATTTTTAACAGATTATTATGAATTTTTAACATATTATTATGAATTTTTAACACATATTTATAAATTTTAAACAGATTATTCTAAAGAATATTCTCTTTTCCGATGGATTTCCGATGGTTTCCGACCACAACCAGATAATCACAAATTTTGAATAGATTTTTTCTTCCCTTACCGATGGATTTCCGACGGTTTTCGACCACCGCCGTATAATCACAAATTTTTATTAGATTATTCTTCAGTTTCCAATGGATTACCGACGGATTCCAACAACGGTCTGATTTTTCCGATGGCTATCCGATGACTATAGACGTCATCCCATCGGTATATTTCCGATGGATTACCGATGGATAGTAAAAACACAATCCGTCGGGAAGTTGTCGGAAAAATACCGACGGTCCTGTTTTTGTCTGTAATTTGCGATGGTTTCAAGTGGATATCCCGACGACCATGGGTTCAGTGGAAAACCAACGGTTTACCGTCAAGTTTTACCATCGATTTCTAGACGGTTGCTCAGGCGTTGTTAATTCCCTACGGATCCCCAACGATAGTCTCTCCCTCTGTATTCTGTCGGAAAACCATCACTATTTCGTTGGAAAATTCCGACGGTTTTTTTTCGTCAAACATGCAATTGGAAATGCTAATATTTTCTGGTAGTGCAATAAGCATCAATGATTACTTTAGAATGATCATTTTAACTGGTGGACTAACTTCACATGTATGCACTATATCGTCCATAACTTTTGATTTAGAAATTAGAATGACACAAATCCAAAGCCCACGTTAAGCAAGCTCAATTTTCTATATTGTGACAAAATTTGAGACAGAAATAGATACGGCAAAGCATCCAACTAATCCAATCTATCGAAAACTGCGTCATGCCATGTAATGTGCTTCATTTATAAGTCTTTACTCAATGAGCACAAATGATCAGTTTGGAATGATTATTTCAACTGGCCGTTCAACTTGACATGTCTGCACTATATTGTCCATAACTTTTGATTTAGAGATCTGAATGACACAAATCCAAAGCCCACCTTAAGCTAGCTCAATTTACTACATCGTGAAAACCTTTGAGACAGAAATAGATTCGTATAAAGCATTCAAGTTATCCTATCTATCCAGAACTATTTCATTCCATGCATTGTGCTTCATTCAAGTCCATACTCAACGAGCATCAATGATCAGTTGAGAACAATCATTTTAACTGGCCTATACCATGACATGTCTGCACTATATCGTCCATAACGTTTGATTTAGAGCTCAGAATGACACAAATCCAAAGCCCACGTTAAGCTAGCCCAATTTTCTATAATTTGACAAAATTTGAGACAAAAACAGATTTGAAAAAGTGTCCAAGTAATCCAATCTATCTGAAACTGCGTCATGCCATGGATTGTGATTCATTTAGAAGCCTTTACTCAATGAGCATCAATGATCAGTTTAGAATGACAATTTTAACTAGACGATCAACTTGACATGTTTGCACTATATCGTCCGTAACTTTTGCTTTAGAGCTTAGAAAGAAACAAATCCAAATCCCACGTTAAACTAGCTCAATTTTTTATAATGTGAAAAAAATTGAGACAGAAATAGATACGACAAAGGGTCTAAGAAATCCAATCTATCCAAAACTGCGTCATGCCATGCATTGTGCTTCATTTATAAGCCTTTACTCAATGAGCACCAATGATCAGTTTAGAATGATCAATTTAACTGGTCAATCAACTTGACATGTTTGCACTAAATTATCCGTAACCTTTGATTTAGAGCTTAAAATGACACAAATCCAAAGCCCACGATAAACTACCTCAATTTTTTGTATTGTGACAAAATTTGAGACAAAAATACGTACGACAAAGCGTCTAAGAAATCCAATGTATCCAAAACTACATCATGCTATGGATTGTGCTTCATTTATAAGCCTTTACTCAATGAGCATCAATTTAGAATGATCATTTCAACAGGCCGTTGAACTTGACATGTATGCACTAAATCGTCCGTAACATTTTATTTTGAGCTTAGAATGACACAAATCCAAAGTGCACGTTAATCTACCTCAAGTTTTTATATTGTGACAAAATTTGAAACAGAAAAAAAGATACGACAAAGTTTCCAACAAATCCAATCTATCCAACACTGCGTCATGTCATGCATTGCTTAATGAGCACCAATGATCAGTTTAGAATGATCATTTTAAATGGCTGATCAACTTGACATGTCCGCACTAAATTGTCCGTTACTTTTGATTTAGAGCTTAGAATGAAACAGATCCAAAGCCCACGTTAAGCTAGCTCAATGTTTTATATTGTAACAAAATTTAAGACATAAATAGATACGATAAGGCGTCTAAGAAATCCAGTCTATCCAAATCTGCGTCATGCCATGCAGTGTACTTCATTTATAAACCTTTACTCAATGAGCACAAATCATCAATTTAGAATGATCATTTTAAGTGGCTTATCAACTTGATTTATAGCTCAGAATAACACAAATCCAAATCCCACATTAAACTAGCTTAATTTTCTTTATTGTGACAAAATTTGAGATATAAATAGATACGACAAAGCGTCCAAGCTATTTAATCTATCCAAAACTTTTTCAGGGCATGCGTTGTGCTTGATTTATCAGCCTCTACTCAATGAGCACCAACGATCAGTTAAGAATGAAAATTTTAACTGGCCGATCAAGTTGACATGTCTGCACAAAATTGTCCGTAACTTTTGATTTAGAGCTCCAAATGACATAAATCCAAAGCCAACGTTAAGCTAGCTCAATTTTCCATATTGTGACAAAATTTGAGACAGAAATAAATTCGACAAAGCAACCAATTAATCCAATCTGTCGAAAACTGCTTCACGCCATGCATTGTGCTTCATTTATAAGCCTTTACTCAATGAGCATCAATGATCAGTTTAGAATGATCATTTTAACTACTTGATCAACTTGACATGTCTGCATTATATCGTCCGTAACTTTTGATTTATAACTCGTAATGACACGAATCCAATGCCCATGTTAAGCTAGCTCAATTTTCTATATTAGGAAAAAATTTCAGACAAAAATAGATTCAACAAAGAGCCCAAGTAATCCAATGTATCCAAAATTGTGTCATGCCATGCATTGTGCTTCATTTATCAGCCTTTACTCAATGAGCACCAATGATCAGTTTAGAATGATCATTTTAACAGGCCGATCAACTTGCTATGTCTGCACAATATCGTCTGTAACTTTTGATTTAGAGCTCAGATTGACATGAATCCAAACCCCACGTTAAGCTTTCTCAATTTTCTATATCGTGACAAAATTTGAGACAAAAATAGATTTGATAAAGCCACCAAGTTATACAATCTATCCAGAACTACTTCATGCCTTGCATTGTGCTTCATTTATAAGCCTTTACTCGATGAGCATCAATGATCAATTTAGAATGATCACCTTAACTTGCCAATCAGCTTGATATGTCTGCACTAAATCGTCCATAACTTTGGATTTAGAATTCAGAATGACACAAATCCAAAGCCCACGTTAAGGAAGCTCAATTTTCTATATTGTGACAAAATTTTAGGCAGAAATAGATTCGAAAAAGCGTCCAATTAATCCAATCTATCCAAAACTGCGTCATGCCTTGCATTCTGATTCATTTATAAGCTGTTACTCAATGAGCATCAATGATTAGTTTAAAATGATCATTTTAACTAGTCTATCAACTTGACATGTCCACATTATATGGTCCGTAATTTTTGATTTAGAGCTTAGAATTACACAAATCCTAAGCCCACGTTAAGCAAGCTCAATTTTCTATATTGTGAAAAAATTTGAGACAAAAATAGATTCAACAAAACACCCAAGTAATCTAATCTATCCAAAACAGCATCATGCCATGCATTGTGCTCTTTTATAAGGCGTCTACTCAATGAGCACCAATTATCAGTTAAGAATGATTATTTGAACTGGCCGATCAACTTGACATGTATGCACGAAATCCTCCATAACTTTTGATTTAGAGCGTAGAATGACACAAATCCAAATCCCACGTTAAGCAACCTCAGTTATCTTTATTGTGACAAAATTTGAGACAGAAATATATACGACAAAGCTTCCAAGTTATCCAATATATCCAAAACTCCGTCATGCCATGCATTGTGATTCATTTATAAGCCTTTACTCAATGAGCACCAATGATCAGTTTAGAATGACCATTTTAACTGGCCGATTAACTTGACATGTCCGCACTAAATCGTCTGTAACTTTTGATTTAGAGCTTAGAATGAAACAAATCCAAAGCCCACATTAAGCCAACTCAATTTCTTATATTGTGAAAAAATTTGGGATAGAAATAGATACGAAAAAGCCAACAAGTTATCCAATGTATCCAGCACTACTTCATGCCTTGCATTGTGCTTCATTAATAAGCCGTTACTCAATAAGCATCAATGATCAGTTTAGAATGATCATTTTAACTTGACGATCAACTTGACATGTATGAATTATAACGTCCGTAACTTTTGATTTGTAGCTCATAATGACACGAATCCAATGCCACGTTAAGCTAGCTCAATTTACTATATTGTCACAGAATTTTAGGAAGAAATATATAAGAAAAAGTGTCAAGTAATCCAATCTATCCAAAACTGTGTCTTGCCATGCATTGTGCTTTATTTATAAGCCTCTACGCAATGAGCACCAATGATCTGTTTAGAATGAGCATTTTTAAATGGCAGATCAACTTGATATTTCCACACTAAATCGTCCGTAACTTTTGATTTCAAGCTCAGAATGACACAAATCAAAAGCCCACGTTAAGCTAGCTCAAGTTTCTATATTGTTACAAATTTGAGACAGAAATAGTTTCGACCAAGCGTCCAAGTAATACAATCTATCCCGAATTACATCATTCCTTGCATTGTGCTTCATTTATAAGCTGTTACGCGATGAGCATCAATGATCAGTTTATAATGATCATTTTAACTCGCCGATCAACTTGACATGTATGCACTATATCGTCCGGAATTTTTGATTTATAGATCATAATGACACAAATCCAATGCCCAGGTTAAGCTAGCTCAATTTTCTATATTGTGACCAAACTTGAGATAGAAATATGTAAGAAAAAGTGCCAAATAATCCAATCTATCCAAACTGAGTCTTCACATGCATTGTGCTTGATAATATGCCTCTACTCAATGAGCACCATTGATCAGTTTAGAATTATCATTTTAAATGGTCGATCAACCTGACATTTCCGTTGTAAATCGTCCTTAACTTTTCATTTAGAGCTCAGAATGACACAAATCTAAAGCACACGTTAAGTTAGCTCAATTTTCTATATTGTGACAAAATTTGAGACGGAAATAGATTCAACAAAGCATCCAAGTAAACCAATCTATCCAGAACTGCTTCATGCCATGCATTGTGCTTCACTTATAAGCCGTTACTCAAGGAGAATCAATTATCAGTTTAAAATGATCATTTTAACTAGCCGATCAACTTGACATGTCCACATTATATTGTCCGTAATTTTTGATTTAGAGCTCAGAATGATACAAATCCAAAGCCCACGTTAAGCTAGCTCAATTTTCTATATTGTGACAAAATTTGAGTTAGAAATAGATTCGACAAAGCATCAAAGTAATCCAATTTAGCATGAACTGCTTCATGCCATGCATTGTGCTTGATTAATAAGCCTTTACTCAATGAGTATCAATGATCAGTTTAGAATGATCATTTTAACTGGCCGATCAACTTTAATTGTACGCACTAATCGTCCTTACCTTTGGATTTAAAAGCAAGAATGACACAAATCCAAAGCCCAAGTTAAGCTACCTCAATTTTTTATATTGTGACAAAGTTTAAAACAAAAGTAGATTCGACAAAGCATCCAAGTAATCCAATCTATCTAGAACTGCATCATTCCTTGCATTGTGCTTCATTTATAAGCCGGTAATCAATGAACATCAATGATCAGTTTACATTTTAACTGGCCGATCAACATGACATGTATGCACTATATCGTCCATAACTTTTGATTCATAGCTCATAATGACACGAATCCAATACCCACATTAAGCTAGCTCAATTATCTATATTGTCACAAAATTTTAGATAGAAATATATATATGAAAAAGTGTCAAGTAATCCAATGTATCCAAAACTGCGTATTGCCATGCATTGTGCTTCATTTATAAGCGTCTACTCAATGAGCTCCAATAATCAGTTTAGAATGATCACTTTAAATGGCCAATCAACATGACATTTCTGCACTAAATCTTCCGTAACTTTTGATTTAGAGCTCAGAATGACACGAATCCAAAGCCCACATTAAGCAAGCTCAATTTTCTATATTGTGACAAAATTTGAGACCGAAATAGATTCGACAAAGCATCAAAGTAATCCAATCTATCCAGAACTGCTTCATGCCATGCATTGTGCTTCATTTATAAGCCGTTACTCAATGAGCATCAATGATCAGTTTAGAATGATCATTTTAACTAGCCGATCAACTTGACATGTCTGCACTATATCGTCCGTAACGTTTGATTTATAGCTCATAATGACACGAATCCAATCCCAACGTTAAGCTAGCTCAATTTTCTATATTGTGACAAAATTTGAGATAGAAGTAGATTCGACAAAGCGTCCAAGTAATCCAATCTATCCAAAACTGCGTCTTGACATGCATTGTGATTCATTAATAAGCATTTACTCAATGAGCATCAATGATCAGTTTAGAATGATCATTTTAATGTGCCGATCAACTTGACATGTACGTGCTAAATCTTACGTAACTTTGGATTTTAAACTCAGAATGACACAAATCCGAAGGCCATGTTAAGCTAGCTCAATTTTCTATATTGTGACAAAATTTGAGACAGAAATAGATTTGACCAAGCATTCAAGTAATACAATCTATCCAGAATAGCGTCATGCATTGCATTGTGCTTCATTTATAGGCCGTTACTCGATGAGCATCAATGATCTGTTTAGAATGTTCATTTTAACTGGCCGATCAACTTGATATCTATGCACAATATCGTGCGTAACTTTTGATTTATAGATCATAGTGACACAAATCCAATGCCCACGTTAATCTAACTCAATTTTCTATATTGTTACAAAATTGTACATAGAAATATATAAGAAAAAGCATAAACTAATCCAATCTATCCAAAAATGTGTCTTGCAATGCATTGTGCTTCATTTATAAGCCTCTACTAAATGAGCACCAATGATCAGTTTGGAATGATCATTTTAAATGGCCAATCAACTTGACATTTCCGCTGTAAATCGTCCTTAACTTTTCATTTAGAGCTCAAAATGACACAATTCCAAAGCCCACGTTAAGTAAGCTACATTTTCTATATTGTGACAAAATTTGAGACAGAAATAGATTCGACAAAGCATCCAAGTAATCCAATCTATCCAGAACTACTTCATGCCATGCATTGTGCTTCATTTATAAGCCGTTACTCAATGAGCATCAATTATCAGTTTAGAATGATCATTTTAACTGGCCGATCAACTTGACATATCTGCACTATATCGTCTGTAACTTTTGATTTATAGCTCATAATGACACGAATTCAATGCCCACGTTAAACTAGCTCAATTTTCTATATTGTCACAAAATTTTAGATAGAAATATATAAGAAAAAGCATCAAGTAATCCAATCTATGCAAAACTTTGTCTTGCCATGCATTGTACTTCATTTATAAGACTCTACTCAATGAGCACCAATGATCAGTTTAAAATCATCATTTGAAATGGCCGATCAACTTAACATTTCCACACTAAATCGTCCGTAACTTTTGATTTAGAGCTCAGAATGACAAAAATCCAAAGCCCACGTTAAGCTAGCTCAATTTTCTATATTGTGACAAAATTTGACGCTGAAATAGATTCGACAAAGCATCAAAGTAATCCAATATATCCAGAACTGCATCATGCCATGCATTGTGCTTCATTTTTAAGCCGTTACTCAATGAGCATTAATGATCAGTTTAAAATTATCATTTTAACTGGCCGATCAACTTCATATCTCTGTACTATATTGTCCGTAACTTTTGATTTATTGCTCATAATGACACGAATCCAATGCCCATGTTAAGCTAGCTCAATTTTCTATATTGTGACAAAATTTGAGATAGAAGTAGATTCGACAAAGCGTACAAGTAATCAAATCTATCCAAAACTGCGTCTTGCCATGCATTTTGCTTCATTAATAAGCTTTTACTCAATGAGCATCAATGATAAGTTCAGAATGATCATTTTAACTGGCCGATCAATTTGACATATACGAACTAAATCGTCCGTAATTTTGGATTTAGAACTCAGAATGACACAAATCCAAAGCCACATTAAGCTAGCTAAATTCTCTGTGTTGTGACAAAATTTATGGCAGAAATAGATTTGACCAAGCATCCAAGTAATACATTCTATCCAAAACAGCGTCATGCCTTGCATTGTGCTTCATTTATAAGCTGTTACTCGATGAGCATCAATGATAAGTTTAGAATGATCATTTTAACTGGCCGATCAACTTGACATGTATGGACTATATCGTCCGTAACGTTTGATTTATAGCTCATAATGACACAAATCAAATGCCAACGTTAAGCTAGCTCAATTCTCTATATTGTGACAAAATTTGAGATAGAAATATATAAGAAAAAGCATCAAGTAATCCAATCTGTGCAAAACTGAGTCTTGCCATGCATTGTGCTTCATTTATAAGGCTCTACTCAATGAGGACCAATGATTAGTTGCGAATAATCATTTTAAATGGCCGATCAACTTCACATTTCCGAACTAAATCATCGGTAACTTTTTATTTAGATCTCAGAATGACACAAATCCAACGCCTACGTTAAGTTAGCTCATTTTTCTATATTGTGACAAAATTTGAGACAAAAATAGAATCGCAAATCATCCAAGTAATCCAATCTATCCAGAACTGTTTCATGCCATTCCTTGTGCTTCATTTATAAGCGGTTACTCAATAAGCATCAATGATCAGTTTAGAATGATCATTATAACTGGCTGATCAACTTGACATGTCAACACTATATCGTCCATAATTTTTGATTTAGAGCTCAGAATGACACAAATTGAAAGGCCACGTTAAGCTAGCTCAATTTTCTATAATGTGACAAAGTTTGAGACAGAAATAAATTCGACAAAGCATCCAAGTAATCCAATCTATCCAGAACTGCTTTATGCCACACATTGTGCTTCCTTTATAAGCTGTTACTCAGTGACCATCAATGATCAGTTTAGAATGATCATTTTAACTGTCCGATCAACTTTTCATGTCTGCACTATATCGTCCGTAACATTTGATTTATAGCTCATAATGACACGAATCGAATGCCTACGTTAAGCTGGCTCAATTTTCTATAATGTGAAAAAATATGAGATAGGAGTAGATTCGACAAAGCATCCCAGTAATCCAATCTATCGAAAACTGCGTCTTGCCATGCATTGTGCTTCATTGATAAGCCTTTACTCAATGAGCATCAATGATCAGTTTAGAAAGATCATTTTAACGTGCCGATCAACTTGACATGTATGCACAAAATCGTCCGTAACTTTGGATTCCGAACTCAGAATGACACAAAGCCCACGTTAAGCTAGATCAATTTTTTATATTGTGACAAAATTAGAGACAGAAATAGATTCGACCAAGTGTCCAAGTAATACAATCTATCAAGAACAACGTCGTTTATAAGCCGTTACTCGATGAGCATTAATGATCTGTTTATAATGATCATTTTAACTGGCCGATCAACTTGACATGTATGCACTATATCATCCGTAACTTTTGATTTATAGATCATAATGACACAAATCAATTTTCTATACTGTTACAAAATTTTACATAGAAATATATAAGAAAAAGCATCAAGTAATCCAATCTATCCAAAACTGCGTCTTGCAATGCATTGTGCTTCATTTATAAGCCTCAACTTGATATGCATCAATGATCAGTTTAGAATGATCATTTTAAATGGCCGATCAACTTGACATTTCCGCTTTAAATCATCCGTAACTATTGATTTAGAGCTCAAAATGACACAAGTCCAAAGCCCACGTTAATCTAGCACAATTTTCTATATTGAGACAAAATTTGAGACCGAAATATATTCAACAAAGCATCAATGTAATCCAATCTATCCAGAACTGCTTCATGCCATGCAATGTGCTTCATTTATAAGCCGTTACTCAACTAGCATCAATGATCAGTTTAGAATGATCATTTTAACTTGCCAATCAACTTGACATGTCCCCACTATATCGTCCATAACTTTTGATTTATAGCTCATAATGACACGAATCCAATGCCCACGTTAAGCTAGCTCAATTTTCAATATTGTGACAAAATTTGAGATAGAAGTAGATTCGACAAAGCATCCAAGTAATCCAATCTATCCAAAACTGCATCTTGTCATGCATTGTGCTTCATTAATAACCCTTTACTCAATGAGCATCAATGATCAGTTTAGAATGATCATTTTAATTGGCCGATCAAGTTGACATGTAAGCACTGTATCGCCCGTAACTTTGGATTTAGAACTAAGAATGACACAAATCCAAAGCCCACTTTAAGCTAGCTCAATTCTCTGTATTGTGACAAAATTTGAGACAAAAATAGACTTTACCAAGTGTTCAAGTAATATAATCTATCCAAAACAGCGTCATGCGTTGCATTGTGTTTCATTTATAAGCTGTTACTCGATGAGCATCAATGATCAGTTTAGAATGACCATTTTAACGGGCCGATCAACTCGACATGTATGCACTATATCGTCCGTAACTTCTGATTTATAGATCATAATGACACATTTCCAATGCCCACGTTAAGCTATCCCAATTTTTTATATTGTGATCAAACTTGAGATAGAAATATATAAGAAAAATCGTCAAGTAATCCAATCTATCCAAAACTGAGTCTTGCAATTCATTGTGCTTCATTTATAAGGCTCTACTCAATGAGGACCAATGATCAGTTTACAATAATTCTTTTAAATGACCGATCAACTTCACATTTCCGAACTAAATCGTTCGTAACTTCTTATTTAGATCTTAGAATGACACAAATCCAAAGCCCACGTTAAGTTAGCTCAGTTTTCTAGTTTGTGACAAAATTTAAGACAGAAATAGATTCGCAAAGCATCCAAGTAATCCAATCTATCCAGAACAGTTTCATGCCATGCATTGTGCTTCATTTATAAGCCGTTACTCAATGAGCATCCGTGATCAGTTTAGAATCATCATTTTAACTGGCCGATCAAGTTGACATGTCAACACTATATTGTCCATAATTTTTGATTTAGAGCTCAGAATGACACAAATCCAAAGCCCATGTTAAGCTAGCTCAATTTTCTATATTGTGACAAAGTTTGAGACCAAAATAGATTCGACAAAGCATCCAAGTAATCCAATCTATCCAGACCTGCTTCATGCCACACACTGGGCTTCATTTATAAGCTGTTACTCAATGAGCATCAATGATCAGTTTAGAATGACTATTTTAACTGGCCGATCATTTTTTCATGTGTACACTATATCGTCCGTAATATTTGATTTATAGCTCATAATGACACGAATCCAATGCCTACGTTAAACTAGCTCAATTTTCTATATTGTGAGAAAAGTTAAGATAGAAGTCGATTTGACAAAGCATCCAAGTAATTCAATCTATCTAAAACTCTGTCTTGCCATGCATTGTGCTTTATTAATAAGCCTTTACTGAATGAGCATCAATGATCACTTTAGAATGATCATTTTAACTGGCCGATCAACTTGACATGTACGCACCAAATCGTCCGTAACTTTGGATTGAGAACTTGGAATGACACAAATTCAAAGCCGAAGTTATGCTTGCTCAATTTTCTATATTGTGACAAAGTTTGAGACAAAAATTGATTCGACAAAGCGTCCAAGTAATACCATCTATCTAGAACTGCGTCATGCCTTGCATTGTGCTTCATTTATAAGCCGTTACTCGATGAACATCAATGATCAGTTTGGAATGATCATTTTTACTGGCCGGTCAACATGACATGTATGCACTATATCGTCCATAACTTTTGATATATATCTCATAATGACACTAATCCAATGCCCATGTTAAGCTAGCTCAATTTTCTATATTGTCACAGAATTTTAGATAGAAATATATAAGAAAAAGTGTCAAGTAATCCAATCTATCCAAATTTGCGTCTTGCCATGCATTGTGCTTCATCTATAAGCCTCTACTCAATGAGCTCAAATGATCAGTTTAGAATGATCATTTTAAATGGCCGATCAACATGACATTTTCGCACTAAATCGTTAGTATCTTTTGATTTAGAGCTTAGAATATCCAGAGGGCACATTAAGCAAGCTTAATTTTCTATATTGTGATAAAATTTGAGACCGAAATAGATTCGACAAAGCATCCAAGTAATCCAATCTATCCAGAACTGCTTCATGCCATGCATTGTGCTTCATTTATAAGCCGTTACTCATTGATCATCAATGATCAATTTAGAATGATCATTTTAACTGACCGATCAACTTGACATGTCTGCACTATATTGTCCGTAACTTTTGATTTATAGATCATAATGACCCGAATCCAATGCCCATGTTAATCTAACTCAATTTTCTATATTGTCACAAAATTTGAGATAGAAGAAGATTCGACAAAGCGTCAAGTAATCAAAACAATCCAAAACAGCATCATGCATTGCATGGTGCTCCCTTAATAAGCCTTTACTCAATGAGCATCAATGATCAGTTTAGAATGATCATTTTAACTGGCCGATCAACTTGACATCTATGCACTATATTATCTGTAACTTTTGATTTATAGATCATAATTATCATTTTAACTGGCCGATCAACTTGACATTTCCGCCCTAAATCATTTGTAACTTTTGATTTAGGGTATAGAATGACACAAATCCAAAGCCCACATTAAGCTAGCTCAATCTTCTATATTGTGACAAAACTTGAGACAAAAATAGATTCGACAAAGCATCGAAGTAATCCAATCTATCCGTAACTATTTCATGCCAAACATTGTGCTTCGTTTATAAGCCGTTACTCATTGAGCATCAGTGATCAGTTTAGAATGATAATTTTAACTGGCTGATCAACTTGATATTTCTGGACTAAATCGTCCATAACTTCTGATTTAGAGCTTAGAATGACACAAATCCAAAGCCTACATTAAGGTAACTCAATTTTCTATATTGTGACAAAATTTGAGATGGAAATAGATTCGACAAAGCATCCAAGTAATACAATCTATCCAGAACTGCTTCACGCCATGCATTGTGCTTCATTTATAAGACCTTACACAATGAGCATCAATGATCAGTTTAGAATGATCATTTTAACTGGCCGATCAACTTGACATGTCTGCACTATATCTTCTATAACTTTTTATTTATAGCTCAGAATGACACGAATCCAATGCCCACGTTAAGCTAGCTCAATTTTCTATATTGTAAACAATTTGAGACAGAAATAGATTCGACAAGGCGTTCAAGTAATTCAATCTATCCAAAACTGCATCATGCCTTGAATTGTGCTTCATTTATAAGCCGTTACTCAATGAGCATCAAAGATCAGTTTAGAATGATCATTTTAACTGGCCTATGAACTTGACATGTCCGCACTAAATCGTCCATAACTTTGGATTTAAAGCTTAGAATGATAGAAATCCAAAGCCCATGTTAAGCTAACTCAATTTTCTATATTGTGACCAAAGTTAAGACCGATATAGATTCGACAATGCATCAAAATAATCCAAACTATCCAGAACTGAATCATGCCATGGATTGTGATGCATTTATAAGCCTTTAGTCAATGAGCATCAATGATCAGTTTATAATGATCATTTTAACTGGATGATCAACTTTACTTGTTGGCACTATATCGTCCGTAACTTTGGATTTAAAACTTAGAATGACACAAATCCAAAGCCCACGTTAAGCAAGCTCAATTTTTTATATTGTGACAAAATTTGAGACAGAAATAGATTCGACAAAGTGTCCAAGTAATCCAATTTATCCAAAAGTGCGTCATGGCTTGCATTGTGCTTCATTTAGATGCCGTTACTCAATGAGGATCAATGATTCGTTTAGAGTGATCATTTTAACTGGCTGATCCACTTGACATGTCAGCACTAAATCATCCATAATTTTTGATTTAGAGTTTAGAATGACACAAATCCAAGGCCCAAGTTAATCTAGCTAAATTTAGGAAAGAAATAGATACGAAAAAGCGTCCAGTTATCCAATATATCCAAAACTTCGTCATGCCATGCATAGTTCTTCATTTATTAGCCTTTTTTCAATGAGCAACAATGATTAGTTTAGAATGACCATTTTAACTGGCCGATCAACTTGACATGTCTGCACTATATCGTCCATATATTTTGATTTATAGCTCCGAATGACACGAATTCAATTGCCATGTTAAGCTAGCTCAATTTTGTATATTGTGACAATTTTGAAAATGAAAAAGGGTCGACAAGGCGTCCAAGTAATCCAATCTATCCAAAACTGCGTCATGCCTTGCATTGTGCTTCATTTATAACCCGTTACTCAATGACCATCAATGATCAGTTCAGAATGATCATTTTAACTGGCTGTTCAACTTGACATTTCCGCACTAAATCTTCCATAACTTCAGATATAGAGATTAGAATGACACAAATCCATAGCCCACGTTAAGCTATCTCAATTTTCTATATTGTGACAAAAATTTGAGACAGAAATAGATTCGACAAAACGTCCAAGTAATCCAATCTATCCAAAACAGCGTCATGCCTTGCATTATGCTTCATTTATAAGAAGTTACTCAATGAGCATCAATGATTAGTTTAGAAATATCATTTTAACTGGGCGATCAACTTGACATGTTAGCACCAAATCGTCCAGAACTTTTGATTAGGAGCTGAAAATGACACAAATCCAAGGCCCACGTTAAGCTAGATAAATTTTCTGTATTCTAAAAAAATTTTAGAAAGAAATATATACAGAAAAGCGTCAAGTTATCCAATCTATCGAAAACTTCGTCATGCCATGCATTGTGCTTCATTTATAAATCTGTACTCAATGAAAACCAATGATAAGGTAGGAATTATCATTTTAACTGGCCTATCAACTTGACATTTCCGCAAGAATCGTCCGTAAACGTTTGATTTAAAACTTAGAATGACACAAATCCAAAGCCCACGTTAAGCTAACTCAATTTTCTATATTGTGACAAAATTTGAGACTGAAATAGATTCAACAAAGCATCCAAGTAATCCAATCTATCCATAACTACTTCATGCCAAGCATTGTGGTTCATTTATAAGCCGTTACTCAATGAGCATCAGTGATCAGTTTAGAATGATCATTTTAATTGGCCGATAAACTTGACATGTCCGCCAATCGTCCATATCTTTTGATTTAAAGCTTAGAATGACACAAATCCAAAGCCTACGTTAAGCTAGCTCAATATTTTATATTGTTACAATATTTGAGAAAGAAATAGATTCGACAAAGTATCCAAGTAATCCAATCTATCCAGAACTGCTTCATGCCATGCATTGTACTTCATTTGTAATCCGTTACTCAATGAGCATCAATGATCAGTTTAGAATGAACATTTTAACTAGCCGATCAACTTGACATGTCCACACTATATCATCCGTAACTTTTGATTTACACCTTAGAATAACAGAAATCCAAGGCCCACGTTAAGCTTCCTCAATTTTCTATATTGTGCCAAAATTTGAGACAGAAATAGATACAAAAAAGCGTCAAGTAATCCAATCTATCCAGAACTGCTTCATGCCATGCATTATGCTTCCTTTATACGCCATTACTCAATGAGCATCAATGATCAGTTTAGAATGATCATTTTTATTGGCCGATAAAACTTGACATGTACGTACTAAATCGTCCATAACTTTTGATTTAAAGCTTAGCAATAGACAAATCCAAAGACCATGTTAATCTAGCTCAATATTTTATATTGCGACAAAATTTGAGAAAGAAATAGATTCGACAAAGTATCCAAATAATCCAATCTATCCAGAACTATTTCATGTCATGCATTGTGCATTCTTAATTAGCCTTTACTCAATGAGCATCAATGATCAGTTTAAAATGATAATTTTAACTGGCCAATTAACTTCACATGCCTACATTAATACGCCTTTACTCAATGAGCATCAATGATCAGTTTAGAGTGACAGTTTTAACTGGCCGGTCAACTTGACATGTCTGCACTATATTGTCCATAACTTTTGATTTATAGCTCAGAATGACACGAATACAACGCCTATGTTAAGCTAACTCAATTTTCTATATTGTGACAAAGTTTGAGATTGAAATTTATTCGACAAAGCATCCAAGTAATCTAACCAATCCAAAATTGCGTAATGCCATGCATTGTGCTTCATTTATAAGCCTTTACTCAATAAGCATCAATGATCAGTTTAGAATGCTCATTTTCACTGGCCGATCAACTTGACATGTTTGCACTATATCGTCCATTGCTTTTGATTTATAGCTCAGAATGACACGAATCCAATGCCACGTTAAGCTAGCTCAATTTTCTATATTGTGACAAATTTTGTGACAGAAATATATTCGACAAAGCGTCCAAGTAATCCAATCTATCTAAAACTACGTCATGCCATGCATTGTGCTTCATTTATAAGCCTTTACTCGATGAGCATCAATGATCAGCTTAGAATGATCATTTTAACTGGCCGATCAACTTGACATGTATGCACTAAATCGTCTGTAACTTTGGATATAGAACTCAGAATGACACAAATCTAAAGCCAACGTTAAGCTAGCTCAATTTCCTATATTGTGACAAAATTAGAGACTGAAATTGATTCGATAGAGCGTCCAAGTAATCCAATTTATCCAAAACAGCGTCATGCTTTGCATTGTGTTTCTTTAATAAGCCGTTACTCAATGAGCATCAATGGTCAGTTTAGAATGATCATTTTAACTAGCCGATAAAATTGACATGTCCACACTAAATTGTCCATAACTTTTTGATTTAAAGCTTAGAATGACACAAATCCAAAGCCCACGTTAGGCTAGCTCAATTTTTTATAGTGTTACAAAATTAGGGAAAGAAATATATTCGACCAAGTATCCAAGTAATCCAATATATCCAAAACATCTTCATGCCACGCATTGTGCTTCATTAATAAGCCTTTACTTAATGAGCATCAATAATCAGTTTATAACAATCATTTCAACTGGTCGATCAACTTGACAGGTCTACACTATATCGTTCATTACTTTGGATTCATAGCTAATAATAACATGAATCCAATGCCCACGTTAAGCTAGCTCCATTTTCAATATTGTGACAAAATTTGAGAAAGAAATACATTCGTCAAAGCGTCCAGGTAATCTAATCAATCCAAAACTACGTCTTGCCATGCATTGTGCTTCATTAATAAGCCTTTACTAAATGAGCATCATTGATCAATTTAGAATGATAATTTTAACTGGCCTGTCAACTTGACATGTCTGCACTAAATCGTCTGTAACTTTGTATTGAGAACTCAGAATGACACAAATCCAATGCCCACGTTAAGCTAGATCAATTTTCTATATTGTGACAAAATTTGACACAGAAATAGAGTCGACAAAGTATCCAAGTAATCCAATCTATCCAAAACTACGTCATGCCTTGCATTGTGCTTCATTTATTAGCCGTTACTCAATGAGCATCAATGATCAGTTTTGAATGATCAGTTTAGAATGATCATTTTAACTGGCCGGTAAACTTGACATATCCACCCAAAATTGTCCATAACTTTTGATTTAAATCTTAGAATGACACAAATCCAAAGCCTACGTTAAGCTAGGTCAATATGTTATATTGTGACAAAATTTGAGAAAGAAATAGATTCGACAAAGTATCCAAGTAATCCGATCTATCCAGAACTGGTGCATGCCATGCATTGTGCTTCATTTGTAAGCCGTTACTCAATGAGCATCAATGATCAGTTTAGACTGATGATTTTAACTAGCCGATCAACTAGACATGTCCACTCTATATCATCCGTAATTTTTTTTACAGCTTAGAATAACAAAAATCCAAGGCCCACGTTAAACAAGCTGAATTTTCTATATTGAGTCAAAATTTGAGACAGAAATTAATACAAAAAAGCGTCAAGTAATCCAATCTATCAGAAACTGCTTCATGCCATGTATTGTGATTCCTTTATAAGCCTTTATTCAATAAGCATCAATGATGAGTTTAGAATAATCATTTTAACTAGCCGATTATCTTGACATGTCTGCACTATATCGTCCATAACTTTTGATTTATTGCTAAGAATGACATGAAACCAATGCCCACATTAAGCTGGCTCGATTTTCTATAGTGTGACAAAATTTTCACACAGAAATAGATTTGACAAAGCTTCCAAGTAATCCAATCTATCCAAAATTGCGTCATGCCATGCATTTTGCTTCATTTATAAGCCTTTACTCAATGAGCATCAATAATCAATTTAGAATGATCATTTTAAGTGGCCGATCAACTTCACATGTTTGCACTATATCGTCCATAACTTTTGATTTATAGCTCATAATGACACGAATCCAATGCCCACGCTAAGTTAGCTCACTTTTCTATATTGTGATAAAATTTGAGATAGAAACAGATTCAACAAAGCATCCAGGTAATCTAATCAATCCAAAACTGCGTCGTGCCATACATTGTGATTCATTAATAAGCCTTTACTCAATGAGCATCGGTGATCAGTTTAGAATGATAATTTTAACTGGCCAGTCAACTTGACATGTTTGTTTTAAATCGTCTGTAACTTTGTATTGAGAACTCAAAATGACACAAATCCAAAGCACATGTTAATCTAGATCAATTTTCTATATTGTGATAAAATTTGACACAGAAATAGAGTCGAGAAAGCGTCCAAGTAATCCAATCTATCCAAACGTCATGCCTTTCATTGTGCTTCATTTATAAGCCGTTACTCAGTGAGAATCAATGATCAGTTTAGAATGATCATTTTAACTGGCCGATAAACTTGACATATCCACCCAAAATCGTCCATAACTTTTGATTTAAAACTTAGAATGACACAAATCCAAAGCCTACGTTAAGCTAGGTCAATATGTTATATTGTGACAAAATTTGAGAAAGAAATAGATTCGAAAAAGTATCCAAGTAATCCGATCTATCTCGAACTGGTTCATGCCATGCATTGTGCTTCATTTGTAAGCCGTTACTCAATGAGCATCAATGACCAGTTTAGACTGATGATTTTAACTAGCCGATCAACTTGACATGTCCACTCTATATCATCCGTAATTTTTTTTACAGCTTAGAATAACAAAAATCCAAGGCCCACGTTAAACTAGCTGAATTTTCTATATTGAGTCAAAATTTGAGACAGAAATTGATACAAAAAAGCGTCAAGTAATCCAATCTATCAGGAACTACTTCATGCCATGCATTGTGATTCCTTTATAAGCCTTTATTCAATGAGCATCAATGATGAGTTTAGAATAATCATTTTAACTAGCCGATTATCTTGACATGTCTGCACTATATCGTCCATAACTTTTGATTTATTGCTAAGAATGACATGAAACCAATGCCCACATTAAGCTGGCTCGATTTTCTATAGTGTGAAAAAATTTTCACACAGAAATAGATTTGACAAAGCGTCCAAGTAATCCAATCTATCCAAAATTGCGTCATATCATGCATTTTGCTTCATTTATAAGCCTTTACTCACTGAGCATCAATAATCAATTTAGAATGATCATTTTAAGTGGCCGATCAACTTCACATGTCTGCACTATATCGTCCATAACTTTTGATTTATAGCTCATAATGACACAAATCCAATGCCCACGCTAAGTTAGCTCACTTTTCTATATTGTGATAAAATTTGAGATAGAAACAGATTCAACAAATCATCCAGGTAATCTAATCAATCCAAAACTGCGTCTTGCCATACATTGTGCTTCATTAATAAGCCTTTACTCAATGAGCATCAGTGATCAGTTTAGAATGATAGTTTTAACTGGCCAGTCAACTTGACTTGTTTGTTTTAAATCATCCGTAACTTTGTATTGAGAACTCAGAATGACACAAATCCAAAGCACATGTTAATCTAGATCAATATTCTATATTGTGATAAAATTTGACACAGTAATAGAGTCGAGAAAGCGTCCAAGTAATCCAATCTATCCAAACGTCATGCCTTTCATTGTGCTTCATTTATAAGCCATTACTCAATGAGAATCAATGATCAGTTTAGAATGATCATTTTAACTGGCCGATAAACTTGACATATCCACCCAAAATCGTCCATAACTTTTGATTTAAAACTTAGAATGACACAAATCCAAAGCCTACGTTAAGCTAGGTCAATATGTTATATTGTGACAAAATTTGAGAAAGAAATAGATTCGACAAAGTATCCAAGTAATCCGATCTATCCCGAACTGGTGCATGCCATGCATTGTGCTTCATTTGTAAGCCGTTACTCAATGAGCATCAATGATAGTTTAGACTGATGATTTTAACTAGCCGATCAACTTGACATGTCCACTCTATATCGTCCGTAATTTTTTTTTACAGCTTAGAATAACAAAAATCCAAGGCCCACGTTAAACTAGCTGAATTTTCTATATTGAGTCAAAATTTGAGACAGAAATTGATACAAAAAAGTGTCAAGTAATCCAATCTATCAGGAACTGCTTCATGCCATGCATTGTGCTTCCTTTATAATCCTTTACTCAATGAGCATCAATGATTAGTTTAGAATAATCATTTTAACTGGCAGATAATCTTGACATGTCTGCACTATATCATCCATAACTTTTGATTTATAGCTCAGAATGACACAAAACCAATGCCCACATTAAGCTAGCTCGATTTTCTATAGTGTGACGAAACTTTCACACAAAAATAGATTCGACAAAGCATCCAAGTAATCCAATCTATCCAAATATGCGTCATGCCATGCATTGTGCTTCATTTATAAGCCTTTACTCAATGACCATCAATGATCAGTTTAGAATGATCATTTTCACAGGCTGATCAACTTGACATGTTTCCACTATATCGTCTGTAAGTTTGGATTTAGAACTTAGAATGACACAAATCTAAAGCCCATGTTAAACTAGCCCAATTTCTTATATTGTGACAAAATTAGAGAAAGAAATAGGTTCGACAAAGCATCCAAGTAATCCAATCTATCCAAACGTCATGCCTTGCATTTTGCTTCATTTAAAAGATGTTACTCAATGAGCATCAATGATCAATTTAGAATTATCATTTTAACTGGCTGATAAACTTGACATGTCCACACTAAATTGTCCATAACTTTTTGATTTAAAGCTTAGAATGACACAAATCCAAAGCCCACGTTATATTGTGACAAAATTTGGGAAAGAAATATATTCGACAAAGTATCCAAGCAATCCAATCTATCCAAAACTTCTTCATGCCATACATTGTGCTTCATTAATATGCCTTTACTTAATGAGCATCAGTAATCAGTTTAGAATGATCATTTCAACTGGCCGATCAACTTGACATGTCTGCACTATATCGTCCATAACTTTTGATTTATAGCTCATAATGACATGAATCCAATGCCCACGTTAAGCTACCTCAATTTTCTATATTGTGACAAAATTTGAGATAGAAATAGCTTCGACAAAGCATGCAAGTAATGTAATCAATATAAAACTGCGTCTTGCCATGCATTGTGCTTCATTAATAAGCTTTTACTCAATGAGCATCAATTATCAGTTTAGATTGATAATTTTAACTGGGCGGTTAATTTGACATGTCTGCACTATATCTCCCATAACTTTTGCTTTATAGCTCAGAATGACATGAATCCAACGCCTACATTAAGCTAGCTCAATTTTCTATATTGTGACAAAATTTGAGATTGAAATATATTCGAAAAAGCTTCCAAGTAATCCAACCTATCCAAAACTGCGTCATGCCATGCATTGTTCTTCATTTATAAGCCTTTACTCAATGAGCATCAATGATCAATTTAGAATTATCATTTTACTGGCCGATCAACTTGACGTGTTTACTTTATATCGTCCATAACTTTTGATTTATAGCCCAGAATGACGCGAATCCAATGCCAACGTTAAGCTAGCTCGATTTTCCATATTTTAACAAATTTTGTTATAGAAATATATTCGACAAAGCATCCAAGTAATCTAATCTATCTACAACTATGTCATGCCATGCATTGTGCTTCATTTATAAGCCTTCACTATATGAGCATCAATGATCAGTTTAGAATGATCATTTTAACTGGCCGATCAACTTGAGAAATTTGCACTAAATCGTCTGTAACTTTGGATTTAGAACTCAGAATGACACAAATCTAAAGCCCACGTTATGCTAGCCCAATTTCCTATATTGTGACAAAATTAGAGACAGAAATAGATTCGATAAAGCATCCAAGTAATCCAATCTATCCAAAACTACATCATGCTTTGTATTGTGCTTCATTTATAAGCCGTTACTCAATGAGCATCAATGATCAGTTTAGAATGATCATTTTAATTAGCCGATAAACTTGTCATATCCACACTAAATTGTCCATAACTTTTTGATTTAAAGCTTAGAATGACACAAATCCAAAACCCACGTTAAGCTAGCTCAACTTTTTATATTGTGATAATATTTGAGACAGAAATAGATATGAAAAAGTGTCAAGTAATCCAATCTATCCAGAACTGCTTCATGCCATGCATTGTGGTTCATTTATAAGCCATTACTCAGTGGGCATCAATGATCAGTTTAGAATGATCATGTTAACTGGCCGATCAACTTGACATGTCCGCACTATACCATCCGTAACTTTTGATTTAGAGCTTAGAATGACACAAATCCAAGCACCATATTAAGCTAATCAATTTTCTATATTATGACAAAATTTGAGACATAAATAGATACGAAAAACTGTCAAATTATCCAATAGATCCAGAACTGCTTCATGCGAATTGTGTTTCATTTATAAGCCTTTACTTAACGAGCATCAATGATCAATTTAGAATGATCATTTTAACAGGCCGATCAATTTGATATGTCCGCACTAAATCATCCATAATGACACAAATCCAAAACCCACATTAAGCTAGCTCAATGTTTTATATTGCGACAAAATTTGAGACAGAAATAGCTTAGACAAAGCGTCCAAGTAATCCAATCTACCAAAAACTGCGTCATGCCATGAATTCTGCTTCATTTATAAGCATTTACTGAATGAGCATCAATGATCAGTTTACAATGATCATTTTAACTAGCCGATAAACTTAACATGTCGGCACTATAAAAGAAAAACAAATTTTCATAAACAGAAATACAAAAAAAATTACTAGTTATTAATCATATTAATATTATATTTTTAATATTAGAAACTATATCGTCCGTAACTTTGAATTTAGAACTTATAATGACACAAATCCAAAGCCCACGTTAAGCTAGCTCAATTTTCTATATTGTGAAAAATTTGAGACAAAAATAAATTCGAAAAAACGTCCAAGTAGTCCAATCTATCCAAAACTGTGTCATGCCTTGCATTGTGCTTCATTTATAAGCCGTTATTCAATGAGCATCAATGATCATTTTAGAATGATCATTTTAACTGGCCAATCAACTAGACATGTCCGCACTACATCGTCCATAACTTTTGATTTAGAGCTTAGAATTACAAAAATCCAAGGCCCACATTTAGCTAGCTCAATTTTCTATGTTGTGATAAAATTTGAGAAAAAAAACAGATACGAAAAAGCGTCAAGTTATCTAATCGATCCAAAACTTTTTCATGCCATGCATTGTGCTTTATTTATAAGCCTCTACTCAATATGCGCCAATGATCAGTTAAGAATTATCATTTTAACTGGCCTATCAACTTGACATTTCCGCCCTAAATCATCTGTAATTTTTGATTTAGGGTATAGAATGACACAAATCCAAAGCCCACGTTAAGCTAGCTCAATCTTCTATATTGTGACAAAACTTGAGACAAAAATAGATTCGACAAAGCATCCAAGTAATCCAATCTATCCATAACTACTTCATGCCAAACATTGTGCTTCGTTTATAAGCCGTTACTCATTGAGCATCGGTGATCAGTTTAGAATGATCATTTTAACTGGCCGATCAACTGGATATTTCCGCACTAAATCGTCCATAACTTCTTATTTAGAGCTTAGAATGACACAAATCCAAAGCATACATTAAGCTAGCTCAATTTTCTATATTGTGACAAAATTTGAGATGGAAATAGATTCGACAAAGCATCCAAGTAATACAATCTATCCAGAACTGCTTCACGCCATGCATTGTGCTTCATTTATAAGACCTTACACAATGAGCATCAATGATCAGTTTAGAATTATCATTTTAACTGGTCGATCAACTTGACATGTCTGCACTATATCTTCCATAACGTTTTATTTATAGCTCAGAATGACACAAATCCAATGCCCACGTTAAGCTAGCTCAATTTTCTATATTGTGAAACAATTTGAGACATAAATAGATTCAACAAGGCGTTCAAGTAATTCAATCTATCCAAAACTGCATCATGCCTTGAATTGTGCTTCATTTATAACACCTCAATGAGCATCAAAGATCAGTTTAGAATGATCATTTTAACTGGCCGATGAACTTGACATGTCCGCACTAAATCGTCCATAACTTTGGATTTAGAGCTTAGAATGATAGAAATTCAAAGCCCATGTTAAGCTACCTCAATTTTCTATATTGTGACCAAAGTTAAGACCGATATAGATTCGACAATGCATACAAATAATCCAATCTATCCAGAACTGAATCATGCCATGGATTATGATTCATTTATAAGCCTTTACTCAATGAGCATCAATGATCAGTTTATAATGATCATTTTAACTGGCTGATCAACTTCACATGTTGGCACTATATCGTCCGTAACTTTGGATTTAAAACTTAGAATGACACAAATCCAAAGCCCACGTTAAGCAAGCTCAATTTTTTATATTGTGACAAAATTTGAGACAGAAATACATTCGACAAAGCGTCCAAGTAATCAAATTTATCCAAAAGTGCATCATGGCTTGCATTGTGCTTCATTTATAAGCCGTTACTGAATGAGCATCAAAGATCAGTTTAGAATGATCATTTTAACTGGCCGATGAACTTGACATGTCCGCACTAAATCGTCTATAACTTTGGATTTAGAGCTTAGAATGATAGAAATCCAAAGCCCATGTTAAGCTACCTCAATTTTCTATATTGTGACCAAAGTTAAGACCGATATAGATTCGACAATGCATACAAATAATCCAATCTATCCAGAACTGAATCATGCCATGGATTGTGATTCATTTATAAGCCTTTACTCAATGAGCATCAATGATCAGTTTATAATGATCATTTTAACTGGCTGATCAACTTCACATGTTGGCACTATATCGTCTGTAACTTTGGATTTAAAACTTAGAATGACACAAATCCAAAGCCCACGTTAAGCAAGCTCAATTTTTTATATTGTGACAAAATTTGAGACAGAAATACATTCGACAAAGCGTCCAAGTAATCAAATTTATCCAAATGTGCGTCATGGCTTGCATTGTGCTTCATTTATAAGCCGTTACTCAATGAGGATCAATGATTCGTTTAGAGTGATCATTTTAACTGGCTGATCCACTTGACATGTCAGCACTAAATCATCCATAATTTTTTATTTAGAGTTTAGAATGACACAAATCCAAGGCCCACGTTAAGCTAGCTCAATTTTCTGTAATGTGACAAAATTTTGGAAAGAAATAGATACGAAAAAGCGTCCAGTTATCCAATATATCCAAAACTTCGTCATGCCATGCATAGTGCTTCATTTATTAGCCTTTTTTCAATGAGCAACAATGATTAGTTTAGAATGACCATTTTAACTGGCCGATCAACTTGACATGTCTGCACTATATCGTCCATATATTTTGATTTATAGCTCCGAATGACACGAATTCAATGGCCATGTTAAGCTAGCTCAATTTTGTATATTGTGACAATTTTGAAAATGAAATAGGGTCGACAAGGCGTTCAAGTAATCCAATCTATCCAAAACTGCGTCATGCCTTGCATTGTGCTTCATTTATAACCCATTACTCAATGACCATCAATGATCAGTTCAGAATGATCATTTTAACTGGCTATTCAACTTGACATTTCCGCACTAAATCGTCCATAACTTCTGATTTAGAGATTAGAATGACACAAATCCATAGTCCACGTTAAGCTATCTCAATTTTCTATATTGTGACAAAATTTGAGACAGAAATAGATTCGACAAAGCGTCCAAGTAATCCAATCTATCCAAAACAGCGTCATGCCTTGCATTGTGCTTCATTTATAAGAAGTTACTCAATGAGCATCAATGATCAGTTTAGAATTATCATTTTAACTGGGCGATCAACTTGACATGTTAGCACTAAATCGTCCATAACTTTTGATTAGGAGTTTAAAATGACACAAATTCAAGGCCCACGTTAAGCTAGATAAATTTTCTGTATTCTGAAAAAATTTGAGAAAAAAATATATACAGAAAAGCGTCAAGTTATCCAATCTATCGAAAACTTTGTCATGCCATGCATTGTGCTTCATTTATAAACCTGTACTCAATGAGAACCAATGATAAGGTAGGAATTATCATTTTAACTGGCCTATCAACTTGACATTTCCGCAAGAATCGTCCATAATTTTTTGATTTAAAACTTAGAATGACACAAATCCAAAGCCCACGTTAAGCTAACTCAATTTTCTATATTGTGACAAAATTTGAGACTGAAATAGATTCGACAAAGCGTCCAAGTAATCCAATCTATCCATAACTACTTCATGCCAAGCATTCTGGTTCACTTATAAGCCGTTACTCAATGAGCATCATTGATCAGTTTAGAATGATCATTTTAAGTGGCCGATGAACTTGATATTTCCGCACTAAATCGTCCATAACTTCTGATTTAGAGCTTAGAATGACACGAATCCAAAGCCCTGCGTTAAGCTAGCTTAATTTTCTATATTGTGACAAAATTTGAGATATAAATAGATTAAACAAAGCATCGCAGTAATCCGATCTATCCAAAACTGCTTCATGCCATGCATTGTTCTTCATTTATAAGCATTTACTCAATCAGCATCAATGATGAGTTTAGAATGATCATTTTAACTGGCCGATCAACTTGACATGTCTGCACCATATCATCCTTAACTTTTGATTCATAGCTCAGAATGATACGAATCCAATGCCCACATTAAACTAGCTCAATTTTCTAAATTGTGACAAAATTTGAGACAGAAATAGATTCGAAAAAGCGTCCAAAAAATTCTATCTATCCAAAAAATGCATCATGCCTTGCATTGTGTTTCAGTTATACACCGTTACTAAATGAACAACAAAGATTAGTTTAGAATGATCAGTTTAACTGGCCGATCAACTTGATATATCCGCACTAAATCGTCCATAACTTTTCATTTAGAGCTTAGAATGACACAAATCCACAGCCCACGTTAAGCTCGCTCAATTTTCTATATTGTCACAAAATTTGAGAAAGAAATAGATTCGAAAAAGTATCGAAGTAATCCAATCTATCCAGAACTGCTTCAATTATAAGCCGTTACACAATGAGCCTCAATGATCCGTTTAGAATGGTCATGTTAACTTGCCGATCAACTTGACTTGTCTGCACTATATTGTCCATAACTTTTTATTTATAGCTCGGAATGACACGAATCCAATGCCCACGTTAAGCTTTATCAATTTTCTATATTATGACAAAATTTTAACAGAAATAGATTCGAAAAAGTGTCCTAGTAATCCAATCTATCCGAAACTGCATCATGCCTTGCATTGTGCCTCATTTATAAGCCATTACTGAATGAGCATCAATGATCAGTTTATAATGATAATTTTAACTGGCCGATCAACTTGACATTTTCGCACTAAATCGTCCATAACTATTGGTTTAGAGCTTAGAATGAGACAAATCCAAAACCCGTGTTAAGCTAGCTCAATTTTCTATATTGTGACAAAATTTGAGATAGAAATAGATTCGAAAAATTATCCAAGAAATCTAATCTATCCAGAACTGCTTCATGCCATGCATTGTGCTTCATTAATAAGCCTTTACTTAATAAGCATCAATGATCAGTTTAGAATGATCATTTTAACTAGCCGAGCAACTTGACATATATGCACTATATCGTCCATAATTTTTGATTTATTTCTCAGAACATCCAATGCCCACGTTAAGCTAGCTCAATTTTCTATATTGTGACAAAATATGTGATGTAAATTGATTCGACAAAGTATCCAAGTAATCCAAACTACCAAGAACTGCATCCTGCCTTGCATTGTGCTTCATTTATAAGCCGTTACTCAGTGAGCATCAATGATTAGTTTATAATGATCATTTCAACTGTCTGATCAACTTGACATGTCCCGACTAAATCGTCCATAACTTTTGATTTACAGCTTAGAATGACACAAATCCAAAGCCCACATTAAGCTAGCTCAATAGATTGTGACAAAATTTGAGACAGAAATAGATTTGACAAAGCATCAAAGTAATCCAATCTATCAAGAACTGCTTCATGCCATGCATTGCGCTTCATTTGTTAGACTTTTTTCAATGAGCAACAATGAATTGTTTAGAATGATCATCTTAACTGGCCGATCAACTTGACATGTTTGTACTATATCGTCCATATATTTTGATTTATAGCTCCGAATGACACAAATTCAAAGGCCATGTTAAGCTAGCTCAATTTTCTATATTATGAAAATTTTGAAAATGAAATAGAGTCGGCAAAGCGTCCAAGTAATCCAATCTATCCAAAACTGTGTCATGCCTTGCATTGTGCTTCATTTATAAGCCGTTACTCAATGACCATCAATGATCAGTTCAGAATGATCATTTTAACTGGCTGATCAACTTGACATTTCCGCACTAAATCGTCCATAACTTCTGATTTAGAGATTAGAATGGCACAAATCCATAGCCCACGTTAAGCTATCTCAATATTCTATATTGTGACAAAATTTGAGACAAAAATTGATTCGACAAAGCGTCCAAGTAATCCAGTCTATCCAAACTGGATGATGCTATGCATTATGCTTCATTTATAAGCTCGCTCAATTTTCTATATTGTCACAAAATTTGAGACAGAAATAGATTCGAAAAAGTATCGAAGTAATCCAATCTATCCAGAACTGCTTCATCTATAAGCCGTTACTCAATGAGCCTCAATGATCCGTTTAGAATGGTCATGTTAACTGGTCGATCAACTTGACATGTACACTAAATCGTCTGTAACTTTTGATTTAGAACTCAGAATGACATGAATCAAATCCCGACCTTAAGCTAGCTCAATTTTCTATTATCCAACAAAAATTTGAGACAGAAGTAAAAACGACAAAATGTCCAAGTAATTCTATCCATCCCAAACTGTGTGATGCCATGCATTATTTTTCATTTATAAGCTTTTACTCAATGAGTACCAATGATCAGTTTAAAATAATCATATTAACTGGCTGATCAACTTGACATGTCCACGAATACAATGCCCACGTTAATCAAACTCAATTTTCTATCTTTTTGACAAAATTTATGAGAGTAATGGAGACGACAAAGCATCCAAGTAATATAATCTATCTAAACTACTTGATTCCATGCTTTACGCCTCATTTATAAGCCTTAATTAATGAGAACCAATGATCAGTTTAGAATGATCAGTTCAACTCGCTGAGTATCATAAACAGATACGACAAAACATCATAGTAATCCAAACCTTCCCAAACTGTGGGATGCCATGCATTATTTTCCATTTATAAGTTTTCCATTGAGCACCAATGATCAGTTTATAATGATCATTTTAACTGGCCGATAAATATGACATGTCTGCACTAAATCGTCAGTAACTTTTGATTTGTAGCTTAGAATAAAATGAATACAGTGCCCACATTAAGCTAGTTCAATTTTCAATATTTTGAAAAAATTTGAAACTGAACTAGATATGACAATGCGTCCAAGTAATCCAATCTATCAAAAACTGCGTGATGCCATGTTTTATGCCTTATTTATAAGCCTTTACTTAATACGCCCCAATGATCAGTTTGTAATGATCATTTTAACTTGCCAATCAATTTGAGATGCCGGCACTAAATCATACGTAACATTTAAATTAGAGCTCAGAAAATAAGAATCCCATGCGGGCACTAAATCATACGTAAATTTTGAATTAGAGCTCAGAAAATAAGAATCCCATGCCCATGTTAAGCTAGCTCAATTTTCGATAATGTAACAAAATATGAGGCAGAAATAGATATGATAAAGCGTCCAAGAAATCCAATCTATCCATAACTGTGTGATGCCATGCATTATGCTCCATTTATAAGCCTTTACTCCATGAGCACCAATGATCTGTTTTGAATTATCACTTTAACTAGCTGATCAAGTTGATATGTACGCAATAAATCGTCCATAACTTTTGATTTAGAGCTCAGAATGACACGAATCCAATGTCCGCTTTAACCTAGCTCATTTTTTGATATTGTGACAAAATTAGAGACATAAATACATCAACAAAGCATCCAGATAATCCAGTCCATCCCAAGCTGCGTGATGTCATGCATTATTCTTCATTTGTAAGCTTTTTTACTCAATGAGCATCAACTTGACATGTCTGTACTATCTAGTCCATAACTTTTGATTTATTGGTCAGAATGACACGAATCACTTGCCCACATTAAGCTAGTTCAATTTTCAATATGGTGACAAAATTTGAGACTTAATTAGATACAAAAAAGCATCCAAGTAATCCAATCTATCCCAAACTGCGTGATGCGATGCATTATGCTTCACTTATAAGCCTTTACTCAATGAGCACCAATTATAAGTTTAGATTTAGCATTTTAACTGGCCGATCATATGTCCACACTAAATCGTCCGTAACTCTTTATTTAAAGATCAGAATGACACGAATCCAATGTCCAGGTTAAGCTAGCTCAATTTTTGATATTGTGACAAAATTTGAGATTGAAATAGATTCGACAAAGCGTTCAAGTAATCCAATCCATCCCAAACTGCGTGATGTCATGCATTTTATTTTATTTATAAGCTTTTACTCAGTGAGCACCAATGATCAATTTAGAATGATCATTTTAACTGGCCGATCAACTTGTCATGCCTGCTTTAAATCGTGCATAACTTTTGATTTATAACTCAAAATGACACGAATCCAATGCCCACATTAAGCTAATTCAATTTTCTGTAATGTGACAAAATTTATAACAGAGCTAGATGGGACAAAGGGTCCAAGTAATCCAATCAATCCCGAACTATGTGATGCCATGGTTTATGCCTTATTTATAAGCCTTAATTAATGAGCAGCAATGATCAGTTTAGAATGATCATTTTAACTTGCCGATCAACTTGACATGTCCTCACTAAATCATCCGTAACTTTTGATTCAGAGCTCAGAAACACACGAATCCAATGCCCACGTTAAGCTAGCTCAATTTTCTATAGTGTAAAAAAATTTAGATAGAAATAGATATGACAAAGCATCCAAGTAATCCGATCTATCTAAAACTGTGTGATGCCATGCATTATGCTTCATTTCTAATCCTTTACTCAATCAGAACTAGTGATCAGTTTAGTATGATCACCTTAACTAGCCAATCAACATGACATGACCGCACTAAATCATCAGTAACTTTTGATTTAGTGCTCAGAATGACACGGATCCAATGCCCACATTAAGCTAACTCAATTTTCTATATTGTGACAAAATTTGAGATAGAAATAGATACGACAAAGCGTCCAAGTAATCCAGTCCATCACAAACTACGTGATGCCATGCAGTATTCTTCATTTATAAGCGTTCACTCAATGAGCACCAACGATCAGTTTAGAATGATCATTTTAACTCGCCGATCTACTTGACATGTGTGCACTAAATCTTCCATAACTTTTTATTTGTAGCTCAGAATGACACGAATCCAATGCTCACATTAAGCTAGTTCAATTTTCTATATTGTGACAAAATTTGAGATAGAAATAGATACGACAATGCATCTAGGTAATCCAATCAATCCCATAATGCGTGATGCCATGCATTATTTTTGATTTATATGCTTTTACTCAATGAGCACTAATGATCAGTTTAGAACCATCATATTAGCGGGCCTATCAACTTGACATGTCTGCACTAAATAGTCCATAACTTTTGATTTAGAGCTCATAAACACACGAATCTAATGCCACGTTAAGCTAGCTCAATTTTCTACAGTGTAACAAAAATTTTATACTGAAATAGATACGAGAAAATATCCAAATAATCCAGTCAATCCCAAACTGCGTGATGCCATGAATAATTCTTCATTTATAAGCTTTTACTCAATGAGCACCAACGATTAGTTTAGAATGATCATTTTAACTGGACGATCAACTTGACATGTCTCCACTAAATCGTCCATAACTTTTGATTTATAGCTCAGACTGACAAAAATCGAATGTCCACATTATGCTAGTTCAATTTTCTGTGTTGTTACAAAATTTGTAACGAAATTAGATACGACAAAGCGTCCAAATAATCCAATCTTTCCCAAACTGTATGATGACATGCTTTATGTCTCATTTATAAGCCTTTACCTAATGAGCGCCAATGATCATTTTAGAATGATCATTTTAACTCGCCGATCAACTTGACATGTGAGCACTAACTCGTCCGTAACTTTTGATTTAGAGATTAGAAACACACGAATCCAATGCCCATTTTAAGCTATCTCAATTTTCTATATTGTAACAAAATTTGAGATAGAAATAGATATGACAAAGCATCCAAGTAATCCAGTCCATCCCAAACTATGCTATGCCATGCATTATTCTTCATTTATAAGCGTTCACTCAATGAGCATAATTGATCAGTTTAGAATGATCATTTTAACTCGCCGATCAACTTGACATGTGTGTACTAAATCTTCAATAAATTTTGATTTGTAGCTCAGAATGACACGAATGCAATGCTCACATTAAGCTAGTTCAATTTTCTTTATTGTGACAAAATTTGAGATACGACAAAGCGTCCAAGTAATCCAATCAATCCCATACTGCGTGATGCCATGCATTATTATTCATTTATATGCTTTTACTCAATGAACATCAATGATCAGTTTAGAACAATCATATTAGCTGGCCGTTCAACTTGACATGTCCGCACTAAATGGTCAGTAACTTTTGATTTAGAGCTCATAAACACACGAATCCAATGCCCACGTTAAGCTAGCTCAATTTTGTACAGTGTAACAAAATTTGATACCAAAATCGATATAAGAAAGTGTCCAAATAATCCATTCAATCCCAAACTGCTTGATGCCATGCATTATTCTTCATTTATACACTTTTACTCAATGAGCACCAACGATTCGTTTAAAATGATCATTTTAACTGGCGGATCAACTTGACATGTCTCCACTAAATCGTCCATAAATTTTCATTTATAGCTTAGAAGGAAAAAAATCGAATGCCCACATTATGATAGTTCAATTTTCTGTGGTGTTACAAAATTTTGTTACGAAACTAGATACGACAAAGCGTCCACGTAATCAAATCATTCCCAAACTGCATGATGACATGCTTTATGTCTCATTTATAAGCCTTTACTTAATGATAACCAATGATCATTTTAGAATGATGATTTTAACTCGCCGGTCAACTTGACATGTTCGCACTTACTCGTCCGTAACTTTTGATTGACAGATTAGAAACACGAATCCAATGCCCATTTTATGCTACCTCAATTTTCTATATTGTAACAAAATTTGAGATAAAAATAGATATGACAAAGCGTCCAAATAATCTAATCCATCCCAAACTGCGCTATGCCATGCATTATTCTTTATTTATAAGCTTTTACTCAATGAGCACCAACGATCAGTTTAGAATGATCATTTTAACTAGCCGATCAATTTGACATGTATGATTTATACCAATAACTTTTGAATTATAGGTCAGAATGACACAAATCCATTCCCCACATTAAGCTAGTTCAATTTTCTATATTGTGACAAAATTTGAGAAATAACTAGATACAACAAAGTGTCCAAGTAATCCAATCTATCCAGAATTGTGTGATGCTGTGCTTTATGCCTCATTTATAAGCCTTTACTTAATCAGCACCAATGATCAGTTTAGAATGATCATTTTAACTCGCCGATCAACTTGACATGCCCACACTAAATAGTCTGTAACTTTTGATTTAGAGCTAAGAAAACACGAATCCAATGCCAACGTTAAGCTAGCTAAATTGTCTATATTGTGATAATAAATTGAGAAATAAATAGATATGAAAAAGCATTAAAATAATCCAGTCCATACCAAACTGCGTGATGCCATGCATTATTCTTCATTTATAAGCGTTTACTCAATGAGCACCAATGATTAGTTTAGAATGATCATTTTAACTGGCCGATCAACTTGACATGTATGCACTAAATCGTCCATAACTTTTAATTTATTGCTTAGAATGACACGAATCCAATGCCCACATTAAGCTAGTTCAATTTTCTATAATGTCACAAAATTTGAAACAGAACTTGATATGAGAATGCGTCGAAGTAATCCAATCTATCCCAAACTGCGTGATACCATGCTTTATGCCTCATTTATAAGCCCTTACTCAATGAACACCAATGATCAGTTTAGAATGATTGTTTTAACTCGCCGATCAACTTGACATGCCCCGACTAAATCATCTATAACTTTTGATTTAGAGCTCAGAAAAGATGAATCCAATACCCACATTAATCTAGCTCAATTTTCTATAGCATATAAAAATTTGAGAAAGAAATAGATATGACAAAGCGTCCAAGTAATCCAATCAATTCAAAACTGTATGATGCCATGCATTATATTCCATTTATAATCATTTACTTAATGATCACTTTAACTGGCTGATCAATTTGACATGTACGCACTAAATCGTCCGTAACGTTTGATTTAGAGTTCAGAATGACACGAATCCAATGCCCACATTAAGCTAGCTCAATTTTCTATATTGTGACAATATTGGAGAAATAAACAGATATGACAAAGCGTTCAAATAATCCAGTCCATCCCAAATTGCGCGATGCCATGCATTATTCTTCATTTAAAACGGTTTACTCAATGAGCACCAATGATCAGTTTGGAATGATCATTTTAACAGGCCGATCAACTTGACATGTCTGCACTAAGTCATCCATAACTTTTGATTTGTACCTTAGAATGACACTAATCCAATGCCCAGAGTAAGCTAGTTCTATTTTCTATATTGTGACAAAATATGAAACAGAACTAGATACAACAGTGCGTCCAACTAATCCAATCAATCCCAAACTGTGTGATGCCATGCTTTATGCCTCATTTATAAGCCTTTACTTAATGAGCAGCAATGATCAGTTTAGAATGATCATTTTAACTTGCCGATCAATTTGACATGCCCACACTAAATCATCCGTAACTTTTGATTTAGAGCTTAGAAAATACGAACCCAATGCCCATTAAGCTAGCTCAATTTTCTATAATGTAACAAAATTTGAGGCAGAAATAAATATGACAAAGCGTCCAGGAAATCCAATCTATCCATAACTGTGTGATGCCAGTCATTATGCTCCATCTATAAGCCTTTACTCATTGAGCACCAATGATCAGTTTTAAATGATCACTTTAACTAGCCGGTCAACTTGTAATGTACGCACTAAATCGTAGGTAACTTTTGATTTAGATCTCAAAATGACACGAATCCAATCCCCACTTTAAGCTAGCTCAATTTTCTATATCTTTACAAACTTTGAGACCGAAATAGATACGACAAAGCGTCCAGGTAATACAGTCCATCCAAAACTGCGTGATGCCTTGCATTATTCTTAATTTATAAGCTTTTACTCAATGACCACCAACGATCAGTTTAGAATTATCATTTTAACTACCCGATCAACTTGACATGTCTGCACTGAATCGTGCATAACTTTTGATTTATATAACAAAATGACACGAATCAATTGCCCACATTAAGCTAGTTCAATTTTCTATATTGTGACAAAATTTGAGACATAACTAGATGCAATAAAGCGTCCAAGTAATCCAATCTATCCAGAATTGCGTGATGCCGTGCTTTATGCCTCATTTACAAGCCTTTACTTAATGAGCACCAATGATCAGTTTAGAATGATAATTTTAACTCGCCGATCAACTTGACATCCCCGCACTAAATAGTCTGTAACTTTCGATTTAGAGCTAAGAAAACACGAATCCAATGCCCACGTAAAGCAAGCTAGATTGTCTATATTGTGACAATAGTTGAGAAATAAATAGATATGAAAAAGAGTTCAAATAATCTAGTCCATACCAAACTGCGTGATGCCATGCATTATTCTTCATGTATAAGCGTTTACTCAATGAGCACCAATGATCAGTTTAGAATGATCATTTTAACTGGCCGATCAACTTGACATTTATGCACTAAATCATCCATAACTTTTAATTTATTGCTCAGAATGACACGAATCCAATGCCCACATTAAGCTAGTTCAATTTTCTATAGTATCACAAAATTTGAAACAGAACTTTATACGAGAATGCGTCGAAGTAATCCAATCTATCCCAACCTGCGTGATGCCATGCTTTATGCCTCATTTATAAGCACTTACTGAATGAGCACCAATGATCAGTTTAGAATGATCGTTTTAACTCGCCGATCAACTTGACATGTCCAGACTAAATCTTCTGTAACTTTTGATTTAAAGCTCAGAAAAAATGAATCCAATACCCACGTTAAGCTAACTCAATTTTCTATAGCGTATAAAAATTTGAGAAAGAAATATATATGACAAAGCGTCCAAGTAATCCAATCTATTCAAATCTGTGTGATGTCATGCATTATATTCCATTTATAAGCATTTACTTAATGATCACTTTAAATGGCTGATCAATTTGGCATGTACGTACTAAATCGTCCGTAACTTTTGATTTAGAGTTCAGAATGACACGAATCCAATGCCCACGTTAAGCTAGCTCAATTTTCTATATTGTGACAATATTGGAGAAATAAATAGATATGACAATGCCTTCAAATAATCCAGTCCATCCCAAATTGCGCGATGCCATGCATTATTCTTCGTTTATAACGGTTTACTCAATGAGCACCAATGATCAGTTTGGAATGATCATTTTAACAGGCCGATCAACTTGACATGTCTGCACTAATTCGTCCATAACTTTTGATTTGTACCTTGGAATGACACTAATCCAATGCCCACATTAAGCTAGTTCTATTTTCTATATTGTGACAAAATATGAAACAGAACTAGATACGATAATGCGTCCAACTAATCCAATCAATCCCAAACTGCGTGATGCCATGCTTTATGCCTCATTTATAAGCCTTTACTTAATGAGCAGCAATGATCAGTTTAGAATGATCATTTTAACTCGCCGATCAATTTGACATGCCCGCACTACATAGTCCGTAACTTTTGATTTAGAGCTTAGAAAATACGAACCCAATGCCTATGTTAAGCTAGCTCAATTTTCTATAATTTAACAAAATTTGAGGCAGAAATAGATATGAAAAAGCGTCCAGGAAATCCAATCTATCCATAACTGTGTGATGGCAGTCATTATGCTCCATTTATAAGCCTTAACTTGTTGAGCACTAATGATCAGTTTTAAATGATCACTTTAACTAGCCGGTCCACTTGAAATGTACACACTAAATCGTCGGTAAATTTTGATTTAGATCTCAAAATGACACGAATCCAATGGCCACTTTAAGCTAGCTCAATTTTCTATATCTTGACACACTTTGAGACCGAAATAGATACGATAAAGCATCCAGGTAATCCAGTCCATCCAAAACTGCGTGATGCCTTGCATTATTCATAATTTATAACCTTTTACTCAATGAGCACCAACGATCAGTTTAGAATGATTATTTTAACTGCCCGATCAACTTGACATGTCTGCGGTGAATCGTGCATAACTTTTGATTTACATATCAAAATGACACGAATCAATTGCCCACATTAAGCTAGTTCAATTTTCTATATTGTGACTAAATTTGAGACTGAACTAGATACGCCAAAGTTTCCAAGTAATCCAATCTATCCTGAACTGCGTGATGCGATGCAGTATGCTTCATTTATAAGCATTTACTGAATGAGCACCAATGATCTGTTTAGAATGATCACTTTAACTAGCCGATGAACTTAACATGTCTGCACTAAATCGTCAGTAACTTTTCATTTAGAGCTGAGAATGACACTAATCCAATACCCACGTTAAGCTAGCTGAAGTTTTGATATTGTGACAAAATTTGAAAAATAAATAGATACGACCAAGCATCCAAGTAATCCAGTACATCTCAAACTGCCTGATACCATGCATTACTATTCCTTTATAAGCGTTTACTCAATGAGCACCGATGATCAGTTTAGAATGATCATTTTAGCTGGCCGATGTACTTGACATATTTGCACTAAATCGTCCATAACTTTTGATTTGTAGCTCTGAATGACACGAATCCAATGTCCACATGAAGCTAGTTCAATTTTATATATTGTCAACCAATTTTAAACAGAACTAGATACGATAATGCATCCAAGTAATCCAATCTATCCCAAATTGCGTGATGCCATTCTTTATGTGTCATTTATAAGCCTTTATTTAATGAGCACCAATGATAAGTTTAAAATAATCATATTAGCTGGCTGATCAACTTGACATGTCCACACTAAATCGTCCGTAACTTTCGATTTAGAGCTCAGAATAACACGATCCAATGCCCAAGTTTAGCAAGCTCAAGTTTCTCTATTTTCACAAAATTTGAGATAGAAATAGAGATGAAAAAACATCAAAGTAATCCAATCTATCCAAACTACTTGATGCCATGATTTATGCTTGATTTATAACCCTTTAGTTAATGAGCACCAATGATTTGTTTAGAATGATCACTTTAACTTGCCATTAAACTTGACATGTCCGCACTAAATTATCCGTAACTTTTGATTTAGAGCTTAGAATGACACGAATCCAATGTCCAAGTTTAGCTAGCTCAATTTTCTATATTGTGACAAACTTTGAGACAGAAATAGATACGACAAATCGTCCAAGTAATCCAATCCATCCCAAACTGCGTGATGCCATGCATTATTTTCATTTATAAGCTTTTACTCAATAACCACACATGATCAGTTTAGAATAATCATTTTAACGGTTCGATCAACTTGTCATGTTTGCACTAAATCAGCCATAACTTTTGATTTATTGGTCATAATAACACGAATAAAATACCCACACTAAGCTAGTTCAATTTTCTATGTTGTGCACAATTTGAAACAGAACTTGGACGACAATGCGTCCAAGTAATCCAATCTATCCAAAACTGCGTGATGCCATGCTTTATGCCTCATTTATAAGCATTTACTAAATAAGCACCAATGATTATTTTAGAATGATCATTTTAACTGGCCGATCAACTTGAAGTACCCGTACTAAATTGTCCGTAGCTTTTGATTTAGAGGTCAGAAAATACGAATCCATTGCCCACGTTAACCTAGCTCCATTTTCTATAATGTAACAAAATTTGAGACAGAAATAGATATGACAAAGCGTCCAAGTAATCCAATCTATCCATAACTGTGTGATGTGATGCATTATGTTCCATTTATAAGCGTTTACTCAGTGTGCACCAATGACCAGTTTTGAATGATCACTTTAACTATCCGATCAACTTGCCATGTACGCACTAAATCGTGCCTAACGTGTTATTTAGAGCTCAAAATGACACGAATCCAATGTCCACATTAAGCTAGCTCAATTTTCTATATTGTGGCAAAATTTGAGACAAAAATAGATACGACAAAGCGTCCAAGTGATTCAATTCATCCTGAACTGCGTGATGCCATGTATTATTTTTCATTTATAAGCTTTTACTCATTCGGCACCAATGATCTGTTTAGAATAATCATTTTAATTGTTCGATCAACTTGTCATGTCTGCACTAAATCATCCATAACTTTTGATTTATTGCTCAGAATAACACAAATCAAATGCCCACATTAAGGTAGTTCAATTTCTATATTGTGACAAAATTTGAAACAGAACTAGGACAACAATGCGTCCAAGTAATCCATTCTATCCAAAACAGTGTGATGCCATGCTTTATGCCTCATTTATAAGCATTTACTAAATAAGCACCAATGATCAGTTTAGAATGATCATTTTAACTGGCAGTTCAACTTGAAATACCCGCACTAAATTGTTCGTAACTATTGATTTATTGCTCAGAATGACACGAATCCAATATCCACATTAACCTAGTTCAATTTTCTATAATGACTAAAAATTTGAAACATAACTAGATACGACAATGCGTCCAAGTAATCCAATCTATCCCAAACTGCATGATGCCATGCTTTATGCCTTATTTATAAGCCTTTATTAATGAGCACCAATGATCAGGTTAGAATGATCAGGTTAACTCGCCGATCAACTTGACATGCCCGCAATATATCTTCCGTAACTTTCGATTTAGATCTCAGAAAACACGAATCCAATGCCCACGTTAAGCTAGCTAAGTAATCCAATCTATCCGAAATTGTGTGATTCTATGCATTTTGCATCATTTCTAACCGTTTCGTGAATCAGCACCAATGATCCATTTAGAATGATCACTTTCACAGGCCGATCAACTTGACATGTCCGAACTAAATCATCCATAACTTTTTATTTAGAGCTCAAAATGAATCCAATGCTCACGTTAAGTAGATCAATTTTCTATATTGTGACAAAATTTAAGACAAAACTAGATATGACAAAGCGTCTAAGTAATCCAATCTATCCCAAACTGCGTGATGCCATGCTTTATGCTTCATTTATAAGCCATTTCCTAATGAGCAGCAATGATCTGTTTAAAATGATCACTTTAACTGGCCACCCAACTTGACATGTCCGCACTAAATCGTTTGTAACATTTGATTTAGAGCTCAGAATGACACGAATCCAATGCCCAAATTAAGCGTCCAAGTGATTAACTTGCCATGTACACACTAAATCGTGCCTAACGTGTTATTTAGAGCTCAAAGTGACACGAATCCAATGTCCACATTAAGCTAGCTCAATTTTCTATATTGTGGCAAAATTTGAGACAAAAATAGATACGACAAAGCGTCCAAGTGATTCAATTCATCCCGAACTGCGTGATGCCATGTATTATTTTTCCTTTATAAGCTTTTACTCATTCGGCACCAATGATCAGTTTAGAATAATCATTTTAATTGTTTGATCAACTTGTCATGTCTGCACTAAAGCATCCATAACTTTTGATTTATTGCTCAGAATAACACAAATCAAATGCCCACATTAAGGTAGTTCAATTTCTATATTGTGACAAAATTTGAAACAGAACTAGGACAACAATGCGTCCAAGTAATCCATTCTATCCAAAACAGTGTGATGCCATGCTTTATGCCTCATTTATAAGCATTTACTAAATAAGCACCAATGATCAGTTTAGAATGATCATTTTAACTGGCAGTTCAACTTGAAATACCCGCACTAAATCGTTCGTAACTATTGATTTATTGCTCAGAATGACACGAATCCAATATCCACATTAACCTAGTTCAATTTTCTATAATGACTAAAAATTTGAAACATAACTAGATACGACAATGAGCCCAAGTAATCCAATCTATCCCAAACTGCGTGATGCCATGCTTTATTCCTTATTTATAAGCCTTTATTAATGAGCACCAATGATCAGGTTAGAATGATCAGGTTAACTCGCCGATCAACTTGACATGCCCGCAATATATCTTCCGTAACTTTCGATTTAGATCTCAGAAAACACGAATCCAATGCCCACGTTAAGCTAGCTAAGTAATCCAATCTATCCGAAATTGTGTGATGCTATGCATTTTGCATCATTTCTAACCGTTTCGTGAATCAGCACCAATGATCCATTTAGAATGATCACTTTCACAGGCCGATTAACTTGACATGTCCGAACGAAATCATCCATAACTTTTTATTTAGAGCTCAAAATGAATCCAATGCTCACGTTAAGTAGATCAATTTTCTATATTGTGACAAAATTTAAGACAAAACTAGATATGACAAAGCGTCTAAGTAATCCAATCTATCCCAAACTGCATGATGCCATGCTTTATGCTTCATTTATAAGCCATTTCCTAATGAGCAGCAATGATCTGTTTAAAATGATCACTTTAACTGGCCACCCAACTTGACATGTACGCACTAAATCGTTTGTAACATTTGATTTAGAGCTCAGAATGACACGAATCCAATGCCCACATTAAGCGTCCAAGTGATTAACTTGCCATGTACGCACTAAATCGTGCCTAACGTGTTATTCAGAGCTCAAAGTGACACGAATCCAATGTCCACATTAAGCTAGCTCAATTTTCTATATTGTGGCAAAATTTGAGACAAAAATAGATACGACAAAGCGTCCAAGTGATTCAATTCATCCCGAACTGCGTGATGCCATGTATTATTTTTCCTTTATAAGCTTTTACTCATTCGGCACCAATGATCAGTTTAGAATAATCATTTTAATTGTTTGATCAACTTGTCATGTATGCACTAAATCATCCATAACTTTTGATTTATTGCTCAGAATAACACAAATCAAATGCCCACATTAAGGTAGTTCAATTTCTATATTGTGACAAAATTTGAAACAAAACTAGGACAACAATGCGTCCAAGTAATCCATTCTATCCAAAACAGTGTGATGCCATGCTTTATGCCTCATTTATAAGCATTTACTAAATAAGCACCAATGATCAGTTTAGAATGATCATTTTAACAGGCAGTTCAACTTGAAATACCCGCACTAAATCGTTCGTAACTATTGATTTATTGCTCAGAATGACACGAATCCAATATCCACATTAACCTAGTTCAATTTTCTATAATGACTAAAAATTTGAAACATAACTAGATACGACAATGAGCCCAAGTAATCCAATCTATCCCAAACTGCGTGATGCCATGCTTTATTCCTTATTTATAAGCCTTTATTAATGAGCACCAATGATCAGGTTAGAATGATCAGGTTAACTCGCCGATCAACTTGACATGCCCGCAATATATCTTCCGTAACTTTCGATTTAGATCTCAGAAAACACGAATCCAATGCCCACGTTAAGCTAGCTAAGTAATCCAATCTATCCGAAATTGTGTGATTCTATGCATTTTGCATCATTTCTAACCGTTTCGTGAATCAGCACCAATGATCCATTTAGAATGATCACTTTCACAGGCCGATTAACTTGACATGTCCGAACGAAATCATCCATAACTTTTTATTTAGAGCTCAAAATGAATCCAATGCTCACGTTAAGTAGATCAATTTTCTATATTGTGACAAAATTTAAGACAAAACTAGATATGACAAAGCGTCTAAGTAATCCAATCTATCCCAAACTGCGTGATGCCATGCTTTATGCTTCATTTATAAGCCATTTCCTAATGAGCAGCAATGATCTGTTTAAAATGATCACTTTAACTGGCCACCCAACTTGACATGTCCGCACTAAATCGTTTGTAACATTTGATTTAGAGCTCAGAATGACACGAATCCAATGCCCATGCTAAGCTTGTTCAATATTTTTATTGTGACAAAATTTTAAACAGAATTGGATTCGAAAAACCGACCAAATAATCTAATCTATCCTAAACAACGTGATGCCATGCATTATGCTTCATTTAAAAGCCTTTACTCAATGAGCACCAATGATCAGTTTAGAATGGTCACTTTAACTGGTTGATCAACTTGACATGTCTGCATTAAATCGTCTGTAACTTTTGATTTATTGCTCAGAATTACACAAATCCAATGCCCACATTAAACTAGTTCAAATTTCTATATTGTGACAAAATTTGAAACACAACTAGATACGGAATAGCATTCAAGTAATCCAACCTATCCCGAACTGCGTGATGCCATTCTTTATGCCTCATTTATAAGCCTTCACTTAATGAGCACGAATGATCAGTTTAAAATGATCATTTTAACTCACCGATCAACTTGACATGTCCGCACTAAATCGTCCGTAACTTTTGATTTAAGGCATAGAAACACCCAAAACTAATGCCCACGTTAAGCTAGCTCAAATTTCTATAATGTAACAAAATTTGAGACAGAAATAGATACGACAAAGTGTCCAAGTAAGCAAATCTATCCAAAAATGTGTGATGCTATGCATTGTGCTTCATTTACAAGCCTTTACTCAATCAGCACCAATGATAAGTTTTGAATGATCACTTTCACTTGCCGATCAACTTGACATGTCCGCACTAAATCGTCTGTAACTTATGATTTAGAGATCAGAATGACACGAATCCAATCCCCACGTTAAACTAGTTCAATTTTCTTTAATGTGACAAAATTTGATACAAAACTAGATTATGTGATGCCATGCATTATACTTCATTTGATAAAAAAGTGTACAAGTAATCCAATCTATCCAAAATTATGTGATGTCATCCATTATACTTCATTTATAAGCTCTTTCTCAATGAGCACCAATGATCTGTTTAGAATGATCACTTTAACTGGCCACTCAACTTGACATTTCCACACTAAATTGTCCGTAACTTTTGATTTAGAGCTCAGAATGACACGAATCCAATACACACGTTAAGCTAGCTCAATTTTTTATATTGTAACAAAATTTGAGACAAAAATAAATACGACAAAGCGTACAAGTAATCTAATCTATCCAAAACCGTATGATGGCATGCATTATGCATCATTTATAAGCCTTTAGTTAATGAGTACCAATGATCAGTTTAGAATAATCATATTAATTGGCCGATCAACTTGACAGGTCTACAGTAAATCGTTCGCAACTTTTGATTTTGAACTCAGAATGACACAAATCCAATGCCCACGTAAAACAAGATAAATTTTCTATATTTTGACAATATTTTAGACCAAAGTAAAGACGACAAATCATCGAAGTAATCCAATCTATTACAAATTGCGTGATGCCACACGTTATACTTCATTTATAAGCTTTTACTCAATGAGCACCAATGATTAGTTTAGAATGATCACTTTAACTGGCCGATCAATTTGACATGTCCCACTAAATCGTCCATACGTTTTCATTTAGCGTTCGAAAACACAAAAATCCAATGCCCACGTTAAGCTAGCTCAATTTTCTATATTGAAACAAAATTTGAGACCGAAATAGATTCGACAAATCTTCCAAGTAATCCAATCTATCCAAAACTTTGTGATGCCATGCATTATGCTTCATTTATAAGCCTTTACTCAATGAGCACCAATGATCTGTTTAGAATGATCACTTTAACTGGCCGATTAACTTGACATGGCGGCACTATATCGTCCGTAAATTTTGATTTATAGCTCTGAGAGACACGAATCCAATGCCCACACTAATCTAGTTCAATTTTCTATATTTTGACAAAATTTGAAACTTAAATGGACAAGACAAACCGTCCAAGTAATCTAATCTATCAAAAACTGCGTGATGCCATGCATTTTGCTTCATTCATAAGCCTTTACTGAATGAGCACCAATGATCAGTTTTGAATGGTCACTTTAACTGGCCGATCAACTTGACATGTCTGCACTAAATCGTCCATAACTTTTGATGTATAGCTCAGAATGACACGAATCTAGTGCCCACATTAAACTATTTCAATTTCTATATTATGACAAAATTTGAAACAAAACTATATAAGAAAAACTGCCCAAGCAATTCAATCTATCCCATACTGCATGATACCGTGCATTATGCTTCATTTATAAGCCTTTACTCAATGAGCACCAATGATCAGTTTAGAATGATCATTTTAACCGGGGGATCAACTTGTCATGTGTGCACCAAATTGCCTAAAACTTTTGATTGATAGCTGAGAATGACAGGAATCCAATGCCCACATTAAGCTAGTTCAATTTTTTATATTGTGACAAAATTTGAGACAGAAATAGATACGAGAAAGTGCCCAAGTAATCAAATCCATCCAAAATTGTGTGAGGCCATGCATTATTTTCATGTATAAGCTTTTACTCAATGAGCACCAATGTACGGTTTAGAATGATCATTTTAACCGGCCAATAAACTTGTCATGTTTGCACTAAATCGTCCATAACTTTTGATTTGTAGCTCAAAATGAACGAATTGAATGCCCACATTAAGTTAGTTCAATTTTCTATACTGTGAAAAAATTTGAAACAGAACTAGATACGATAAAGTGTTAAAGTAATCCAATGATCAGTTTAGAATAATCATATTAACTCTCCGATCAACTTGACATGTCTACAGTAAATCGTCTGTAACTTTTGATTTTGAGTTCAGAATGACACAAATCCAATGCTCATGTTAAACTAGATAAATTTTCTATATTTTGACATAATTTGAGATAGAAGTAGACAATAAAGCATCCAAGTAATCCATTCGATCGCAAACTGCGTGATGCCACATGTTATGCTTCATTTATAAGTTTTTACTCAATGAGCACCAATGATTAGATTAGAATGATCACTTTACTGGCCGATCAATTTGACATGTTCGCACACAAATCCAATGGCCACGTTAAGCTAGCCCAATTTTCTATATTGTAACAAAATTTGAGACAGAAAGAGATACGACAAAGCATCCAAGTAATCCAATCTATTAAAAACTAAGTGATGCCATGCATTATGCTTCATTTATAAGCCTTTACTCAATGAGCACCAATGATGAGTTAAGAATGATCAAGTTAACTGGCCAATCAACTTGTCATGTACTTACTAAATCGTCCGAACTTTTGATTTAGAGGTCAAACTGGAACGAATCCAATGCCCACATTAAATTAGCTCAATTTTCTATATTGTGAAAAAATTTAGATAGAAATGGAAACGACAAAGCGTCCAAGTAATCCAATCTATCCCGAACAGCGAGATGTCATGCATTGTGCATCATTTATAAGCCTTTATTCATTAAGCACCAATGATCAGTTTAGAATGATCACTTTAACTGGCCGAATAATTTGACATGTACGCACTAAATCGTTCATAAATTTTGACTTAGAGCTTAGAATGACACGAATCCAATGCCCACATTAAGCTACCTATATTTTCAATATTGTGACAAAATTTGAGGTAGAAATAAATAAGACAAAGTTTCCATCTAATCCAATCTATCCCAAACTGCATGATGTTATGCATTATGCTTCATTTGTAAGCCTTTACTCAATGAGCATCAATGTTCAGTTTAGAATAATCACTATAACTGGCCGATCAACTTTACATGTCTGCACTATATCATCCATAACTTTTGATTTAGGGCTCAGAATGACACGAATCCTATGCACCCGATAAGCTAGCTCAATTGTCTTTGTTGTGATAAAATTGGAGATAGAAATAGATACGATAAAGCTTCCATGTAATATATTATATCCCGAACTGCCTGATGCCATGCATTATGCTTTATGTACAAGCCTTTACTCAATGAGCATCAATGTTCAGTTTAGAATAATCACTAATTTAAGAATGACACGAATCCAATGCCCATGTTAATCTAGCCCAATGTTCTATATTTTAACAAATTTGAAACAGAAATAGAGACGACAAAACGTTCATGTAATCCAATCAATCCTAAACTGCGTGATGCCATGCTTTAAGCTTCATTTATAAGCCTTTACTAAATTAGCACCGGTGATCAGTTTAGAATGAACACTTTAACTAGTCGATCAACTTCATATTTCCGCACTAAATCGTCCGTAACTTTTGATTTAGAGCTCTGAAACACAAGAATCTAATGCCCACGTTAAGCTAGCTCAATTTTCTATATTGTAGCAAAATTGGAGACTGAAATAGATTCGACAAAGCGTCCAAGTAATCCAATCTATTGAAAATTTTGTGATGCATGCATTTCTCTTCATTTATAAGCCTTTACTCAATGAGCACCAATAATCTATTTAGAATGATCATTGTAACTGGCCGATCAACTTGTCATGTCTACAACGAATGGTATATAAGTTTTCATTTATAGCTTAAAATGACACGAATCCAGTGCCCACTTTAAGATAGTTTAGTTTTTTAAATTGTGACAAATTTGAAACATAACTAGATACTAAAAAGTGTCCAAGTAATCCATTCTATCCCAAACTGCGTGATGTCATGCATTATGCTTTATTTATAAGCGTTTCTCAATGGGCACAATTGATTAGTTAAGAATGATCACTTTAATTGGCCGATCAACTTAAGTTGTCCGCACTAAATCGTCCGTAACTTTTGATTTAGTGTTTGAAACTCACGAATCCAATGCCCACATTAACCAAGATCAATTTTCTATATTTTGACAAAATTTGAAACAAAAATAGAGACAACAAAGCATCTAAGTAATCCAATCTATCCAAAACTGTGTGATTCCATGCATTATACTTCATTTATAAGCCTTTACTCAATGAGCACCAATGATCTGTTAGAATAATCACTTTATTTGGCTGATCAACTTGACATTTGCCCACTAAATCGTCAGTAGCTTTTGATTTATAGCTCAGAATGACATGAATCCAATGCCCACATTAAGCTAGTTCAATTTTCTATATTGTGACAAATTTTGAGACAGAACTAGATACTACAATGCGTCCTAGTAATCCAATCTTACCCAAACTTCGTGATGCCATGAATTATGTTTCATTTATAAACTTTTACTCAATGAGCACCAATGATCAGTTTCGAATAATCATATTAACTGGCCGATCAACTTGACATGTCCACACTAAATTGTCCGTCAGTTTTGATTTATAGCTCAGAATGACACGAATACAATGCCCACGTTAAGAAAGCTCAATTTTCTATATTTTAACAAAATTTGAGACAGAAATAGAGACGACAAAGCGTCCAAGTAATCCAATCTATCCAAACTACTTGATGTCATGCTTTATGCTTCATTTATAAGCCTTTACTTAATGAACACCAATGATTTGTTTAGAATGATCACTTTAACTGGCCACTCAACTTGACATGTACGCACTAAATCGTCCGTAGTTTTTTATTTAAATCTCATAATGACACGAATCCAATGCCACCTTAATCTAGCTCAATTTTCTATATTGTTACAAAATTTGAGACAGAAATAGATACGACAAAGTGTTCAAGAAATCCAATCTATCCAAAACTATGTGATGCCATGCATTATTCTTCATTTATAAGGCTTTACTCAATGAGCACCATTTATCAATTTAGAATGATCACAGTAACTGGCCGATCAACTTGACAATTCCCCACTATATCCCCTGTAATTTTTAATTTAGAGCTCTAAAACACACGAATCCATTGCCCACATTAACCTATCTCAATTCTCTGTAGTGTAACAAAATTTGAGACAGAAATAGATACGGCAAAACGTCCAAGTAAGTCACTCCATCCCCAACAGCGTTTTGCCATGCATTACTTATCATTTATAAGCTTTTACTCAATGAGCACCAATGATCAGTTTATAATGATCACTTTAACTGGCCGATAACCTTGACATGTCCTCTCTAAATCATCTGTAACTTGTGTTTTATAGCTCAAAATAGCATAATTTTCTATACTTTGACGAAATTTGAAACAGAAATAGAGATGACAAAGCGTCGAAATAATCCAATCTATCCCACAATGCGTGATGCCATGATTTATGCTTCATTTATAAGCCTTTATTTAATGAGCAACACTGATCAATTTAGAATGATCACTTTAACTGGCCAATCAACTTGACATGTTCGCACTAAATCGTCCGTAAGTTTTGGTTTAGAGCTTAGAAACACACGAATCCAACACCCAAGTTGTGCTATCTCATTTTTCTATATTGTAACAAAATTTGACACATAAATAGATATGGCAAAGTTTCCAAGTAATCCAATCTATCCAAAACTATGTGATGTCATGCATTATGCTTCATTTATAAGCGATTACTTAATGAGCACCAACGATCAGTTTAGAATGATCTCTTTAACTGGCCTATCAACTTCACATGTCTGCACTAAATCGTCCATAACTTTTGATTTATATCTAAGAATGACACGAATCCTTTGCCCACATAAAGCTATTTCAATTTTCTATATTGTGACAAAATTTGACACATAACTAGATATGACTAAGTGTCCAAGTAATCTAATCAATCCCAAACTGCGTGATGCCAATCGTCCATAACTTTTGATTTATATCTAAGAATGACACGAATCCTTTGCCCATATTAAGCTATTTCAATTTTCTATATTGTGATAAAATTTGACACAGAACTAGATACGACTAAGTGTCCAAGTAATCTAATCAATCCCAAACTGCGTGGTGCCATGCATTATGCTTCATTTATAAGAATTTACTCAATGAGCACCAATTATCATTTTAGAATGATCATTTTAACTGACTACTCAATTGGAAATATCCGCAATAAATCGTACGTAACATTTTATTTAGAGCTAAAAATGACACGAATCCAATGCCCACATTAAGCTAGCTAAATTTTTTATACTGTAACAAAATATGAGACCGAAATGGAGACGACAAACTGTCCAAGTATTCCAATCTATCCAATCTATCCAAACTACTTGATGCCATGCTTTATGCTTCATTTATAAGCTTTTACTTAATGAGCACCAATGATCTGTTTAGAATGATCACTTTAACTTGCCACTCAACTTGACATGTCAACACTAAATTGACCGTAACATTTTATTTAGAGCTCAAAATGACACGAATCCAATGCCCACGTTAAGGTAGCTCATTTCTCTATATTTTGACAAAATTTGAAACAGGAATAGAGACGACAAAGCGTCCAAGTAATCCAATCTATCCAAACTGTTTGTTGCCATGCTTAATGCCATGCTTTATACTTCATTTATAAGACTTTACTTAATGAGCACCAGTGATTTGTATAGAATGATTACTTTAAGTGGCCACTCAACTTGATATGGCAGTACCGAATCGTCCGTAAATTTTGATTTAGAGCTCAGAATGACACGAATCCAATGCCCACATTAAACTAGCTCATTTCTTTATATTTTCACAAAATTTGAGACATAAATAGAGACGACAGAGCATCCAAATTATCCAATTTATCGCAAATTGCGTGGTGCCATGCATTATGCTTCATTTATAAGCCTTTACTAAATGAGCACCAATGATCAGTTTAGAATTATCACTTTAACTGGCCGATCAACTTGAGATGTCAGCACTAAATCATCCGTAACTTTTTATTTATGGCTCAGAATGACATGAATCCATTGCCCACGATAAGCTAGCTCAATTTTCTATATTTTCACAAAATTTGAGACAAAAATAGATATGAAAAAGCATCCAAGTAATCCAATCCATCCAAAACTGTGTGATGCAATGTATTATGCTTCATTTATAAGCCTTTACTCAATGAGCACCAATGTTAGTTTATAATTATCACATTAACTGGCCGATCAACTTGACGTGTCCGCACTGAATCGTTCGTAAATTATTATTTAGGGTTCAGTATAGCACGAATCCAATGCCCACGTTATAGTAGCTAAATTTTCTATATTTTGACAAAATTTGAAACAAAAATACCGACGACAAAGCGTCCAAGCAATCCAATCTATCCCAAATTGCGTGCTTCCATGTTTTATGCTTCATTTATAAGCCTTTACATAATGAGCACCAATGATCAGTTTAGAATGATCACTTTAACTGGCCGATCAACTTGACATGTCCGCACTAAATCGTGTGTATTTTCGATTTAGAGCTCTGAAACACACGAATCCAATGCCCACGTTAAGCTAGCTCAATTTTCTATATAGTAATAAAATTTGAGACAGAAATAGATATGACAAGCATCCAAGTAATCCAATATATCCAAAACTGTGTGATGCCATACATTATGCTTCAATTATCAGGCTTTACTCAGTGAGCACCAACGATAAGTTTAGAAAGATCAATTTAACTAGCTGATCAACATGACTTGTCCGCACTAAATCGTCCCTAACTTTTGATATAGAGCTCGGAAGGACATGAATCCAATGTCCACATTAAGCTAGTTCAAATTTCAATATTGTGAAAAAATTATAGATAGAACTAGATACGACAAAGCGTCCAAGTAATCCAATCTATCCCTATCTGCATGATGCATTGCCTTATGCTTCATTTATAAACCTTTACTCAATGAGCACCACTGATTAGTTTAGAATGATCACTAGAACAGGCTGATCAACTTGACTTGTCTGCACTAAATCGTCCGTAACTTTTGATTTAGAGTTTAAAATGGCACAAATCCAATGCCCATGTTAACTTAGCTCAATTTTCTATATTTTTTTACAAAATTTGAGACAGAAATATAGACGTAAAAGCGTCCCAGTAATCCAATCTATCCCAAACTGCGTGATGCCATGCTTTATGTTTCATTTATAAGCCTTTTGTTAATGAGCACCAATGTTCAGTTTAGAATGAGCACCAATGCTCAGTTTAGAATTAGCACCAATGTTCAGTTTAGAATGAGCACCAATGTTCAGTTTAGAATTATCACTTTAACTGGCCGATCAACTTTACATAACTGTAATAAATCATCCTTAACTTTTGATCTAGAGCAGAGAATGGTTCGAATCCAATGCCCACGTTAAGCTAGCTCAATTTTCTATATTGTAACAAAATTTGATACAAAAATAGATATGACAAAGCATCCAAGTAATCCAATCTATAAAAAGATGTGTGATCCCATGCATTACGCTTTATTAAGCCTTTACTCAATGAGCACCAATGATCAGTTTAGAATAATCTTATTAACTGGCCGATCAACTTGACATGTCCATAGTAAATCGTCCATAACTCAATTTTGAGCTCATAATGACACGATTCCAATGCACACGTTAAGCTAGATAAATTTTCTATATTTTTACAAAATTTGAGATAAAAGTAGAGACGACAAAGTGTCCAAGTAATCAAATCTATCCCAAACTGCGTGATGCCATTCTTTAGGCTCTATTTATAAGCCTTTACTTAATGAGCACCAATGATAAGTTTAGAATGATTACTTAACAGGCCGATCAACTTGACATGTCCACACTAAATCCTCTGTATTTTTTTATTTAGAGATCAGAATGACACGAATCCAATGCTTACGTTAAGCTAGATAAATTTTCTATATTTTTACAAAATTTGAGATAAAAGTAGAGACGACAAAGTGTCCAAGTAATCAAATCTATCCCAAACTGCGTGATGCCATTCTTTAGGCTCTATTTATAAGCCTTTACTTAATGAGCACCAATGATAAGTTTAGAATGATTACTTAACAGGCCGATCAACTTGACATGTCCACACTAAATCCTCTGTATTTTTTTATTTAGAGATCAGAATGACACGAATCCAATGCTTACGTTAAGCTAGATAAATTTTCTATATTTTTACAAAATTTGAGATAAAAGTAGAGACGACAAAGTGTCCAAGTAATCAAATCTATCCCAAACTGCGTGATGCCATTCTTTAGGCTTTATTTATAAGACTTTACTTAATGAGCACCAATGATAAGTTTACAATGATCACTTAACAGGCCGATCAACTTGACATGTCCACACTAAATCCTCTGTATTTTTTTGATTTAGAGATCAGAATGACACGAATCCAATGCTCGCGTTAAGCTTGCTCATTTCTCTATATTTTGAAATTTTTTTTGACAGAAATAGAGATGACAAAGTGTCCAAGTAATCCAATCTATCCTAAAATACGTCATGCCATGCTTTATGCTTCATTTATAAGCATTTACTTAATGAGCACCAATGATCAGTTTAGAATGATCACTTTAACTGGCCGATCAACTTGACATGTACACATTAAATCGTCTGTAAATTTTTATTTCAGGCTCAGAAACACACGAATCAAATGCCCATGTTAAGCTAGCTCAATTTTCCATATGTAAGATATTTTTGACATGTTTGCACTATATCGTCCATAACTTTTGATTTATACCTCAGAATGACACGTTTCAATTGCCCACATTAAGCTAGCTCAATTTCTATATTGCGATAAAATTTGATACAGAAATAGATACGAAAAAGCATCCAAGTAATCCAATCCATCCCAAAATGCGTGATGCCATGCATTATTTTTCATTTATATGCTTTTATTCCATGAGCACGAATGATCAGTTTGGAATGATCATTTTAACTGGCCGATCAATATGTATGCATTAAATCGTCCATAACTTTTGATTTATAGCTCAAAATGACACAAATACATTGCCTACATTAAGGTAGTTCAATTTTCTATATTTTGAAGAAAGTGGAGACAAAAATAGAGATGATAAATTGTCCAAGTAATACAATCTATCCAAGCTACTTGGTGTCATGCTTTATGTTTCATTTATAAGTCTTTACTTAATGAGCACCAATGATCTATTTAGTATGATCATTTTAACCAGCCACTCAACATGACATGTCCACACTACATCGTCCAGTAAGTTTTGATTTAGAGCTCAGAATGACATGAATCCAATGCCCACGTTAAGCTAGCTCAATTTTCTATATTGAACAAAATTTGAGACAGAAATAGATACGACAAACCGTCCAAGTAACTCAATCTATCCAAAACTGTTTGATGCCATGCATTATGCTTCATTTATAAGCCTTTAGTCAATGAGAACCAATGATCAGTTTAGAATAATCACTTTAACCAGCCGATTAACTTGACATGTCCGCACTAAATCGTCCTTAACATTTGATTTAGAGCTCAAAATGACACGAATCCAGTGCCGAAATTAAGATAGCTCAACTTTCTATACTGTGACAAACTTTGAGACAGAAATAGATACGACAAAGCATCCAAGTAATCTAATTCATCCCAAACTGCGTGATGCCATGCATTGTTATTCATTTATAAGTTTTACTCAATGAGCACCAATGATCTGTTTAGAATGATCATTTTAACTAGCTGATCAACTTGTCATGTCTGCACTAAATCATCCATCACTTTTGATTTATAGCTCAAAATGACATGAATCCAATGCCCACATTAATCTAGTTCAGTTTTCTATATTGTGACAAATTTGAAACAACTCTAGATAAGACAAAGCGTCCAAGTAATCAAATCTATACCAAACTGCGTGATGTCATGCATTATGATTCATTTATAAGCCTTTACTCTATGAGCACCAATTATCAGTTTACAATGATAGTTTTAGCTCACCAATCAACTTGCCATGTCCGCACTAAATGGTCCGTAACTTTTGATTTAGAGCTCAGAATGACACGAATCCAATGCCGACATTAAGATAGCTCAACTTTCTATACTGTGACAAATTTTGAGACTGAAATTGATACGACAAAGCATCCAAGTATTCTAACACATCCCCAACTGCGTGATGCCATGCATTACTTATCATTTATAAGATTTATTCAATGAGCACCAATGATCAGTTTAGAATGATCATTTTAACTAGCCAATCAACTTGTCATGTATGCACTAAATCGTGCATAGCTCAGAATGACACTAATCAATTGCCCACATTAAGCTAGTTCAATTTTCTATACTGTGACAAAATTTGAGACAGAAATAGATAAGACAAAGCGTCCAAGTAATCCAATTTATCCCAAACTACGTGATGCCATGCATTATTTTTCATTTACAAGCTTTTACTCAATGAGCACCAATTATCAGTTTAGAGTGATCATTTTAACTGGCTGATAACCTTGTCATGGCTGCACTAAATCATCCATAACTTTTGATTTAAATCTCAAAATGACGCGAATCCAATGCCCACATTAAACTAGTTCAATTTTCTATATTGTGACAAAATTTGAATCAACTCTAGATATGAAAAAGCATCCAAGTAATCCAATCTATCCCAAACTGCGTGATGCCATGCATTATACTTCATTTATAAGCCTTTACTTTATGAGCACCAATGATCGGTTTAGAATAATCATTTTAACTCGTCAATCAACTTGACATGCCCACACGAAATGGTATGTAACTTTTGATTTAGAGCTCAGAAACACACGAATCCAATACCCGCGTTAAGCTAGCTTAATTTTCTATAGTGTAACAAAATTTGAGAAAGAAATAGATATGACAAAGCGTCCAAGTAATCCAGTCCATCCCAAAATGTGTGATGCCATGCATTATTCTTCATTTATAAGCTTTTACTCAATGAGCACCAACGACAGTTTAGATTAATCATTTTAACTTGCCGATCAACTTGACATTTCTGCACTATATCGTCCATAAGTTTTTATTTATAGCGACATGTATCAATTTCCCACATTAAGGTAGCTCAATTTTCTATATTGTGACAAAATTTGAGATAGAAATAGATACGACAAAGCGTAAAAGTAATCCAATCCATCCCAAAATGCGTGATGCCAAGCATTATTTTCCATTAAAAAGCTTTTACTCAATGCGCACCAATGATCAGTTTAGAATGATCATTTTAACTGGCCGATAACCTTGTCATGTCTGCACTAAATCGTCCATAACTTTTGATTTATAGCTTTGAATGACACGAACAGTTGACCACACTAATCTAGTTCAATTTTCTATATTGTGGCAAAATTTGAGACAGAAATAGATACGACAAAGCATCCAAGTAATCTAATTCATCCGAAACTGCGTGATGTCATGCATTATTTTTTATTTATAAGATTTTACTCAATGAGCACCAATGCTCAGTTTAGAATGATCATTTTAACTGGCCGATCAAGTTTTCATGTCTACACTAATTCATCCATAACTTTTGATTTATAGCTCAAAATGACACGAATCCAATGCCCACATTAACCTAGTTCAATTTTCTATACTGAGACAAAATTTGAAACAACTCTACATACGAAAATACATCCAAGTAATCCAATCTATCCCAAATTGCGTGATGCGATGCATTATACTTCATTTATAAGCCTTTACTCAATGAGCACCAATGATAAGTTTAGAATAATTATTTTAACTCGCCAATCAACTTGACATGTCTACACTAAATGGTCTGTAACTTTTCCTTTAGAGCTCAAAAACACATAAATCAAATGCCCATGTTAAGATAGCTTCATTTTATATATTGTGACAAAATTTGAGATAGAAATAGATACGACAAAGAGTTCAAGAAATTCAGCCCATCCCAAACTGCGTGATGCCATGCATTATTCTTCATTTATAAGCGTTTACTCAATGAGCACCAATGATCAGTTTATAATGATCATTTTAACTTGCCGATCAATTTGACATGTCTGCACTAAATCGTCTATAACTTTTGATTTGTTGCTTAGAATGACACGAATCCAATGCCCATATTAAGCTCGTTCAATATTCTATGTTGTGGAAAAATTTGAAAGAACTAGATACAAAAGAGAGTCCAAGTAAGACAATTTATCCCAAACTGCGTGATGCCATGCATTATGCTTCATTTATAAGCCTCTACTCAATGAGCAGCAAAAATCAGTTTAGAATGATTAATTCAACTGGCCGATCAACTTGACATGTCCCGCACTAAATCGTCTGTAACTTTTGATTTAGATCTCAGAATGACACGAATCTAATTCCCATGTTAAGCAAGCTCAATATTCTATATTTTGACAAAATTTGAAATAGAAATTGAGACGACAGCCTCCAAGTAATCCAATCTATCCAAAATACTTTATGCCATACTTTATGCTTCATTTATAATCCTTTACTTAATGAGCACCAATGATCTATTTAGAATAATCACTTTAACTTGCCACTCAACTTGACATGTCTGCACTAAATCGTTTGTAACTTTTTGTTTATAGCTTTGAATGACACGAATCCAATGCCCACATTAATCTAGTTCAATTTTCTATACTGTGACAAGTTTAAGATAGAACTAGATACGATAAAGCGTCCAAGTAATCCAATCTATCCAAAACTACGTGATGCCATGCATTATACTTCATTTATAAGGCTAAACTGAGCACCAATGATCAGTTTAGAATGGTCACTTTAACTGGCTGATCACGTTTATATGTCCGCACTAAATCATTTGCAAATTTTTTCTAGAGCTCCGAATGGCACGAACCCAATGCACACATTAAGCTAGCTCAATTTTCTATATTGTGACAAAATTTAAGAAATAAATAGATACAACAAAGCGTTCAAGTAATCCAGTCCATCCCAAACTGCGTGATGCCATGCATTATTCTTCATTTTTAAGCATTTACTCAATCAGCACCAATGATCAGTTTATAATGCTCATTTTAACTGGCCAATCAATTTGACATGTCTGCACTAAATCGTCCATCACTTTTGATTTGTAGCATAGAATCACACGAATCCAATGCCCACATTAAGCTAGTTCAATTTTCTATATTGTGGACAAATTTGAGACAGAACTAGATACAAAAAAGAGTCCAACTAACACAATCTATCCCAAACTGTGTGATGACATGCCTTATGCTTCATTTATAAGCCTCTACTCAATGAGCACCAAAACTCAGTTTAGAATGATCACTTCAACTGGCCCATCAACTTGACATGTCCACACTAAATCGTCTATAACTTTTGATTTAGAGCTCAGAATGACACAAATCTAATTCCCATGTTAAGCAAGTTCCATATTCTGTATTTTGATAAAATTTGAAACAGAAATTGAGACAACAAAGCGTCCAAGTAATCCTCCAATCTATCCAAAATACTTTATGACATGCTTTATGCTTCATTTATAATCTTTTTCTTAATGAGCACCAATGATCTATTTAGAATGATCACTTTAACTGGCCACTCAACTTCACATGTCCGCACTAAATTGTCTGTAACTTTTGATTTATAGCTTTGAATGACACGAATCCAATGGCAACGTTAACATAGCTCAATTTTCTATATCATAACAAAATTTGAGACAGAAATAGATACAAAAAAGCGTCCAAGTAATTCAAACTATCCAAAACTGGGTGATGCCATGCATTATTCTTCATTCATAAGCCTTTACTTAATGAGCAACAATGATCGGTTTAGAATGATGACTTTAACTGGCCGATCAACTTGACATGTATGTCCATAACTTTTGATATATAGCTCAGAATGACATGAATCCAATGCCCATGTTAAGCTAGCTCAATGTTTTATATTGTGTCAAAATTTGAGACAGAAATAAATCCGAAAAAGCATCCAGGTACTCCAATCCATCCCAACAGCGTGATGCCATGCATTATTTTTCATTTATAAGATTTTACTCAATGAGCACCAGTGATCAATTTAGAATGATTATTTATAAGCCTTAACTTAATGACACGAAACGTCTCTAACTTTTGATTCATAGCTCAAAATGACACGAACCCAATGCCCACATTAAGCTATTTCAATTTTCTATACTGTAACAAAACTTGAAGCAGAACTAGGTACGACAAAGCGTCTAAATATGCCAATCTATCCCAAACAGTGTGATGTCATGCTATATGCCTTATTTATAAGCCTTTACTTAATGAAGACCAATGATCAATTTAGAATGATCATTTTAACTCGCCGATCAACTTTACATGTCTGCAGTAAATCGTGCGTAACTTTTGATTTAGAGCTCCGAAACACACGAATCCAATGCCCACATTAAGATAGCTCAATATTCTATAGTGTAACAAAATTTGAGACAGAAATAGTTTCGACAAATCATCCAAGTAATCCAATCAATCAAAAATTTTGTGATGCCATGCATTATTTTCCATTTTTAAGCCTTTACTCGATCAGCAACAATGATCAGTTTCGAATGATCACTTTAACTAGCCGATCAACTTGACATGTATGCACTAAATCATCCATAACTAGATATGACATATTCTCTAAGTAATCCAATCTATCCTAAACTGCATGATGCCATGCATTATGCTTCATTTATAACCCCTTACTGAATGAGCAGTAATGATCAGTTTAGAATGATCAATATAACTGGCCGATCAACTTGACATGTCCAAACTAAATCGTCCGTAACTATTGATTTAGAACTCATAATCACACGAATCCAATGCCAACGTTAAACTAGCTCAATTTTCTATATTGTGACAAAATTTGAGAAATAAAAAGATACGACAAAGTGTACAAGTAATCTAGTCCACTCCAAACTTCGTGATGCTATGCATTATTCTTCAATTATAAGCGTTTACTAAATAAGCACCAATGATAAGTTTAGAATGATCATTTTAACTGGTTAATCAACTTGACATGTCTGCTATAAATCGTCCATAATTTTAGATTTGTAGCTCCAAATGACACGAATCCAATGCCCACATTAAGCTAGTTCAATTTTCTATATTGTCACAAAATTTGAGATAGAAATAGATACGATAAAGCATCCAAGTAAAACAATCCATCCCAAACTCTGTGATGCCATGCATTATTTTTCATTTATAAGATTTTATTCAATGAGCACCAATGATTAGTTGAGAATAGTGATATTAACTGTCCAATCAACTTGACATGTCCACAATAAATTGTCCATAACTTTTGACTCAGAGTTTAGAATGACAGGAATCCTATGCCCACGTTAAGCAATCTCAATTTTCTGTATTTTCACAAAATTTGATACTGAAATAGAGACGACAAAGTTTCCAAGTAATCCAATCTATCCAAACTACTTGATGCCATGCTTTATGCATCATTTATAAGCGTTTACTTAATGAGCACCAGAGATCTGTTTAGAATTATCACTTTAAAGGCCACTCAACTTGACATGTCTGCACTAAATCGTCCATAATTTTTCATTTAGAGCTCGGAATGACACGAATTCAATGCCCACGTTAAGCTAGCTCAATTTTCTATATTGTAACAAAATTTGAGACAGAAATAGATACAACAAAGCGTCCAAGTAATCCAATCTATCACAAACTGCATGATGCCATGCATTCTGCTTCATTATAAGCCTTTACTCAATGAGCACAAATGATCAATTTAGAATAATCATATCAACTGGCCGATCAACTTGACATGTACAAACTAAATCGTACCCAACCTTTGATTTAGAACTCAGAATAAAACAAATCCAATGCCCATGATAAACATGCTCAATTTTCAATATTTTGACAAAATTTGAGACAAAAATAGAGAGGAAAAAGCATCCAAGTAATCCAATCTATCAAAACTACTTGATGCCATGCTTTATGCTTCATTTATAAGTCTTTACTTAATGAGCACGAATGATCTGTTTAGAATAATCACTTTAACTGGCCACTCAACTTGACATGTCCACTATAAATCATCTGTAACTTTTGATTTAGAGCTCAGAATGACACAAATCCAATGCCCACGTTAATCTAGCTCAGTTTTCTATATTCTAACAAAAATTGAGATAGAAATTGATACGACAAAGCATCCAAGTAATCCAATCTATCCAAAACTCTGTGATGCCATTCGTTATGCTTCATTTATAAGCTTTTACTTAATGAGCACAAATGATCAGTTTAGAATGATCATTTTAACTTGCCAATTAACTTGAAAAGTCCACACTAAATCGTCCATAACTTTTGATTTTGAGCTCAGAATGACACGAATCCAATGCCCGCGTTAAGCTAGCTCAATTTTCTATATTGTGACAAAATTTGAGGCAGAAATAGATACGAAAAAACGTTAAGGTAATCCAATCCATCCCAAACTGCATGATGCCTTTTATTAGTTTGGTTTATAAGCTTTAACTCAGTTAGCACCAATGATTAGTTTAGAATGATCATTTTAACTGGCTGATCAACTTGCCATGTCCGCACTAAATCGTCCGCAATAAATCATCCGTAACTTTTGATTTAGATCTCAGAAACACATGAATCCAATGCCCAAAATAAGCTAGCTCAATTTTCTATAGTGTAATAAAATTTGATACAGGAATAAATACGATAAAGCGTCCAAGTAATCCAATCTATCCAAAACTTTGTGATGCCATGCATTATGCTTCATTTATCAGCCTTTACTCAATGAGCAACAACGATCAATTTAGAATGATCATTTTAACTAGCCGATCATTTTGACATGTCTGCACTATATTGTCCATAACATTTCATTTATAGCTCTGAATGACACGAATCCAATGTCCATATTAAGCTAGTTCAATTTTTTATAATGTGACAATATTTGAAACAATACTTGATACGACAGCGTCAAAGTAATCCAATCTATCCCAAACTGCGTGATGCAATGCTTTATGCCTCATTTATAAGCCTTTACTTAAAGATCACCAATGATTAGTTTAGAATGATCGTATTAGCTCGCCGATCAACTTGACATGTCGGCAATAAATCGTTTGTAACTTTTGATTTAGAGCTCAGAAACACACGAATCCAATGCCCACATTAAGCTAGCTACATTTTCTATAGTGCAACAATATATGAGACAAAAATAGAGATGACAAAGCGTCAATGTAATCCAGTCTATCCCAAACTGTGTGAACCTATGCATATTCCTCATTTATAAGTTTTTACTCAATAAGCACCAAAGATCAGTTTAAAATGATCATTTTAAATAGCCGATCAACTTGATATTTCTGCACTATATCGTCTATAACTTTTCATTCATAGCTCTGAATGACACGAATCCAATGCCCACATAAAGCTAGTTCAATTTTCTATATAGTGACAAATTTTGAGATAGAATAAGATACGACAAAGCGTCCAAGTAATCTAATCTATCCAGAACTGCGTGATGCTATGCATTATGCTTCATTTACTAGCCTTTACTAAATGAGCACCAATGATCAGCTTAGAATGGCCACTTTAGCTGTTCGATCAACTAGACATGTCCGCACTAAATTTTCCGTAACTTTTTATTTAGATCTCAGAATGACACGAACCAATTGCCAACGTTAATCTAGCTTAATTTTCTATATTGTGACAAAGTTTGTGACAGAATTATAGATATGACAAAGCGTTCAAGTAATCCAATCCTTCCCACATTGCGTGATGCCATGCATTATTTTTAATTTATAAGGTTTTACTCAATGAGCACCAATGATCAGTTTAGAATGATCATTTTAACTGGCCGATCAACTTGTCATGTTTGTACTAAATCGTCCATAACTTTTGATTTATAGCTCAGAATGACACGAATCCAAATGCCCACATTAAACTAGATTAATTTTCTATATTGGGAAAATTTTTGAAAAAGAACTTGATACGACAAAGCGTCAAAGTAATCCAATCTATCCCAAACTGCGTGATGCCATGCTTTATGCCTCATTTATAAGCCTTTACTTGATGAGCACCAATGATTAATTTAGAATGATCATTTTAAACTCGCCGATCAACTTGACATGTACGTAGTAAATCGTTTGCAACTTTTGATTTAGAGCTCAGAAACACACGAATCCAATGCCCACGTTAAGCTAGCTCAATTTGAGACAGAAATAGAGGCGACAAAGTGTCCAAGTAATCCAATCTATCCCAAACTATGTGATGCTATGCATTATGCTTCATTTATAAGCGTTTACTCAATCAACACCAATGATCAGTTTAGAAAGATCACATTCACTGGCCGATCAACTTGACATGTCCGCACTAAATCATCCGTAAGTTTTTATTTATAGCTCTGAATGACACGAATCCAACGCTTACGTTAAGCTAGCTCAATTTTCTGTATTATGAGAAAATTTGAAACTGAAATAGATATGACAAAGCGTTCAAGTAATCCAATCAATCCTAAACTGCGTGATGCTATGCATTATTCTTCATTTATAAGCTTTTACTCAATGAGTACCAACGATCAGTTTAGAATGATAATGTTAACTAGCCGATCAACTTGACATGTCTACACTAAATCGTCCATAACTTTTGATTCATAGCTCAGAATGACACGAAACGAATGCCCACATTAAGATAGTTCAATTTTCTATATTGTTACAAAATTTACACAGAACTAGATACGACAAAGCATCCAAGTAATCCAATCTATCCCGTCCTGCAGGATTGCCATGCATTATGCTTCATTTATAATCCTTTACTCAATCAGCACCAATGATCAGTTTACAATGAACACTTTAACTGGCTGATCAACTTGACATATCCGCAAAAAATCGTCCATAACTTTTTATTTAGAGGTCAGAATGACACAAAACAAATGCCCACGTGAAGCTAGCTCAATTTTATATATTTTGACAAAATTTGAAACAGAACTAGATAAAACAATGCGTCCAAGTAATCTAATCTATCTTAAACTCTATGATGCCATGCTTTACCCCTCATTTATAAGCCTTTACTTACTGAGCACCAATGATCAGTTTAGAATGATCATTTTAACTCACCGATCAACTTGACATGTCCGTAGTAAATCGTCCGTAAATGTTTTTTTAGAGCTCTGAAACACACGAACCCAATGCCTTTGTTAAGCTAGCTCACTTTTCTGTAGTGTAACAACATTAGCGACAGAAATATATACGACAAAGTGTCCAAGTGTTCCAATCTATCCAAAATTGTGTGATACCATGCATTATGCTCCATTTATAAGCCTTTACTTAATGAGCACCAATGATCAGTTCAGCATGATCAATTAAACTCGCCGATCAACTTCACATGTCCACACTCAATCGTCCATAACTTTTGATTTAAAGCTCAGAATGACACGAATCCAATGCCCCCTTTAAACTAGCTCAATTTTCTATATTGTAACAAAATTTGAGACAGAAATAGATACGGCAAAGCGTCCAAGTAATCCAGTCCAACCCAAAGTGCGTGATGCCATGCATTATTTTTCATTTATAAGATTTTACTCAATGAGCACAAATGATCAGTTTGGAATGATCATTTTAACGGGCCGATCAACTTGACATGTCCGCTCTAAATCATCCATACTAAATTGTCCGTTACATTTGATTAAGAGCTCAGAAACACATGAACCCAATGCCCATGATAAGCTAGCTCAACTTTCTATAGTGTAACAAAATTTGAGACATAACTAGATACCACAAAGGGTCCAAGTACTCCAGTCTATCCCAAACTGCGGGATGCCATGCATTATTCTTCATTTACAAATTTTACTCAATGACAACCAACGATCAGTTTGAAATGATCATTTTAACTAGCCGATCAGCTTGACATGTCTACACTATATTGTCCATAACTTTTCATTTATAGCTGAGAATGACACGAATCCAAGGCCCACATTAAGCTAGTTCAGTTTTCTATACTGTGACAAAATTTGAGACAAAACTAGGTAAACAAACCGTCCAACTAATCCAATATATCCCACACAGCGTGATACCATACATTATGCTTCATTTAAAAGCCTTTACTCAACGAGCACCAATGATCATTTTAGAATAATCATATTAATTGGCCGATCAACTTGAAATAACCACACTAAATCACCCGTAACTTTTGATTTAGAGTTCCGAATGATACGAATCCAATGCTTAGGTTAACCAAGCTCAATTTTATATATTGTGACAAAATTTGAGAAAGAAATAGATATGACAAAGGTCCAAGTAATCCAATCCTTCCCAAACTCCGTGATGCCATGCATTATTTTTCATTTATAAAAGTTTACTCAATGAGAACTAATGATCAGTTTAGAATGATCGTTTTAACTGGGCGATCAACTTGTCATGTCTTCACTAAATCGTCCATAAATTGATTTGTAGCTCAAAATGACATGAATCCAATGCCCACATTAACCAAGTTCAATTTTCTATATTGTGATAAAATTTGAAACAGAAATACGACAAAGCGTCAAAGTAATCCAATCTATCCCAGACTGCATTATGTCATACATTATGGTTCATTTGTATGTCTTTACTCAGTCATCACCATTGATCAGTTTAGAATGATCACTTTAACTGGCCGACCAACTTGACATGTTTGCATTAAATCTTGTGTAACTTTTTTGAAAGCTCAGAAACTTACGAATCCAATGACCACATTAAGGTAGCTCAATTTTTATTGTATAACGAAATTTGAGACCAAAATAGATACGACAAAGCATGCAAGTTATTGAAACTATCCAAAATTTTGTGATGTTATGCATTATGCTTCATTTATAAGCGTTTACTCAATCAACACCAATGATCAGTTTAAAATGATCACTTTCACTGGCCGATCAACTTGACATGTCCGCACTAAATCATCTGTAACTTTTGATTTAGAGCTCCGAATGATACGAATCCAATGCTTACGTTAAGCTAGCTCAATTTTCTATATTGTGATAAAATTTTACAAAGAAATAGAGACGACAAAGCGTCCAAGTAATACAATCCATCCATACTGCTTGATGTCATGCACTATGCTTCATTTATAAGCCTTTACTTAGTGGGCACCAATGATATGTTTAAAATGATCACTTTAACTGGTCGATCAACTTGACATTACCGCACTAAATCATCTGTAACTTTTGATTTAGAGCTCAGAATGACACAAATCCAATGCCCACGTTAAGGTAGCTCAATTTTATATATTGTGAAAAAAATTTGAGATAGAACTAGATACAACAAAGCGTCCAATTAATCCAATCTATCTCAAACTGTGTGATTCCATGCAATATGCTTCATTTATACGCCTTTACTCAATGAACACCAATGATCAGTTAAGAATAATCATATTAACTGGTCGATCAACCTGACATGTCTGCACCAAATCTTTAATAAATTTTGATTTAGAGCTCAAAACAACACGAATCCAATGTCACGTTAAGCTAGCTATAAAATTTTCTATATTTTGACAAAATTTGAGACTGAAATAGAAACGACAAAGCGTCCAAGTAATCTAATCCATCCAATTTGCTTGATGTTATGAATTGTGCTTCATTTATAAGACTTTACTTAATGAGCACCAGTTATCAGTTTAGAATGATCACATTAACTGGCTGATCAACTTGACATGTATGCACTAAATCGTCCATAAGTTTTGATTTAGAGCTCGGAATGACAAAAATCCAATGCCCACGTTAAGGTTGCTCAATTTTATACATTGTAGCAAAATTTGCGACAACACTAGATACAAAAAGCTTCCAAGTAATCCAATCTATCTCAAACTACGTGATGCCATGGATTATGCTTCATTTATAATCCTTTACTCAATGAACACCAATGAACACCAATGATCAAATAAAAATAATCATATTAACTGGCCGCTCAACTTGACATGTCTGCACTAAATCGTCAATAAATTTTGATTTATATCTCAAAATGACATGAATCCAATGTCACGTTAAACTAGGTCAATTTTCTATATTTTGACAAAATTTGAGACAAAAGATAAAGACGACTAAGCGTTCAAGTAATCCAATCTATCCAAACTGCTTGATGCCATGCTTTATGCTTAATTTATAAGCCTTTACATAATGAGCACCAAAGATGTGTATAGAATGATCACTTTAACTGGCCACAGAACTTGACATGTCCATCATAAATTGTTCATAAATTTTTATTTAGAGCTCAGAATGACGCGAATCCAATGCCCACGTTAAGTTAACTCAACTTTCTATAATTTGACAAAATTTGAGACAGATATAGAAACCACAAAGCGTCCAAGTAATCCAATCTATCAAAAACTGTTTGATGTCATGCATTATGCTTCATTTATAAGCTTTTACTCAATGAGCACCAATAATCACTTAAGAATAATCATATTAACTGGCAGATCAACTTGACACATCCGCATTAAATCATCCGTACCTCTTGATTTGAGCTCATAATGACACGAATTGAATGCCCACGTTAAGCTAGATAAATTTTCTATATTTTGACAAAATTTGAGACAGATATAGAGATGAGAAAGCATCCAAGTAATCCAATCTATCCCAAACTGAGTGATGCCATTCCTTAGGCTTCATTTCTAAGCCTTTAGTTAAGGAGCACTAATGATAAGTTTAGAATGATCACTTTAATTGGCCGATCAACTTGACATGTCCGTACTAAATCATACGTAACATTTGATTTAGAGCTCAGAAACACACGAATCAAATGCCCACAATACGCTAGCTCAATTTTTTATATTGTAATGAAATTTGAGGCCGAGCTAGATACGATAAAGAGTCCAAGTAATCCAATCTATCCCAACTGTGTGATGCAATGCATTATGCTTCATTGATATGCTATTACTCAATGGGCACCAATTATCCATTTAGAATTATCACTTTAAATGGCATATCAACTTAACATGTCCACACTAAATCGTCCGTAAGTTTTGATTTAGAGCTAAGAATGACACGAATCCAAAGCCCATGTTAAACTAGCTCAATTTTCTATATTTTTACAAAAGTTGAGACAGAAATTGATACGACAAAGCGCCCAAGTAATCCAATCTATCCCAAACTATGAGATGCCATACATTATGATTCATTTATAAGCCTTTACTCAATGAGGATCAATGATCAAATTAGAATGATGACTTTAATTGGCCAATCAACTTGATATGTCCGCACTAAATCGTCCCTAACTTTTGATTAAGAGCTCACACTGACACTAATCCAATGCCCACATTAAGATAGCATAATTCTATATATTTGACAAAATGTGAAACAGAAATCGAGACAACAGAGCGTCCAAGTAATCCAATCTATCTAAACTGCTTGACGTTATGCATTATGTTTCATTTAAAATCCTTTACTTAATGAGCATCAATGATAAGTTTAGAATAATCATTTTAACAGGCCGATAAATTTGACATGTTCGTACTAAATCGTCATTAAAACTTTATTTAGTGCTTTGAATGACACGAATCCAATGCCCATGCCTATGTTAAGCTAGCTCAATTTTCTATATTGTGACAAAATTTGAGACTGAAATAGATATGAGAAAAAGTCCAAGTAATCCAATCTATTCAAAATTGTGTGAAGCGATGCATTATTCTTCCTTGATAAGCCTTTACTCAATGGGCACCAATGATCAGTTTAGAATGATCACTTTCATTGGCCGATCAACTTGAATTGTCCGCACTAAATAACCTGTAATTTTTGATTTAGAGATCACAATGACACAAATCTAACGCTCACGTTAATCTAGCTCAATTTTCTATATTTTGACAAAATTTGGAGCAGAAATAGAGACGACTAAGTATCCAGGTAATCCAATCTATCCCAAATTGGGTGCTGCCATGCTTTATGCTTCATTTATAAGCCTTTACATAATGAGCACCAATGATCAGTTTAGAATGATCACTTTAACTGGCCGATCAACTTGATATGTCTGCACTAAATTGTCCATAACTTTTGATTTAGAGCTCATAAACACATGAATCCAATGCCCACTTTAAACTTGGTCAATTTTCTATATTGTTAAAAAATTTGAGGCAGAACGTGATATGACAAAGCTTCCAAGTAATCCAATTTATCCAAAACTGTGTGATGCAATGCATTATGGTTCATTTATAAGCTTTTACTCAATGAGCACCAATGATCGGTTTAGAATGATCACTTTAACTGACCGATAAACTTGTATGTCTCCACTAAATCATCAGTAACTTTGGATTTAGAGCTCAGAATGACACGAATCCAATGCCCACGTTAAGTTGGTTCAATTTTCTATATATTGTGAAAATCTGAGAACGAAATAGATACAAAAAAGCGTTCAAGTAATCCAATCCATCCATACTGCTTGATGCCATGCATTATGCTTCATTTATAAGCCTTTACGTAATGAGCACCAATGATATGTTTAGAATGATCACTTTAACTGGTCGATCAACTTGACATCACCGCACTAAATCGTCGGTAACTTTTGATTTAGAGCTCAGAATGACACAAATCCAATGCCCACGTTAAGCTAGCTCAATTTTATATATTGTAAAAAAAAATTTGAGATCGAACTAGATACGACAAAGCATCCAAGTAATCCAATCTATCTCAAATTGTGTGATTCCATGCATTATGCTTCATTTATAAGCCTTTACTCAATGAACACTAATGATCAGTTAAGAATAATCATATTAACTGGTCGATCAACCTGACATGTCCGCACCAAATCGTTAATAGATTTTGATTTAGAGCTCAAAACAACACAAATCCAATGTCACGTTAAGCTAGCTAAATTTTCTATATTTTGAGAAAATTTGAGACAGAAATAGAGACGACAAAGCGTCCAAGTAATCTAGTCCATCCAATTTGCTTAATAAGCCTTTACTTAATAATCTAATCTAAGCCTTTACTTAATAAGCACCAATGATCAGTTTAGAATGATCACATTAACTGGCCGATCAACTTGACATGTCTGCACTAAATCGTCCATAACTTTTAATTTAGAGCTCGGAATGACACAAATCCAATGCCCACGTTAAGGTAGCTCAATTTTATATATTGTAAAAAAATTTGAGACAAAACTAGATACAAAAAGCATCCAAGTAATCCAATCTATCTTAAACTGCGTGATGCCATTCATTGTGCTTCATTTATAATCCTTTACTCAATGAACATCAATGATCAGTTTAAAATAATCATATTAACTGGCCAATCAACTTGACATGTTCGCACTAAATCGTCAATAACTTTTGATTTATATCTCAAAATGACAGGAATCCAACGTCACGTTAAACTAGCTCAATTTTCTATATTTTGAAAAAAATTGAGACAAAAGATAGAGACGGCAGAGCATTCAAGTAATCCAATGTATCCAAACTGATTGATGCCATGCTTTATGCTTAATTTATAAGCCTTTACATAATGAGCACCAATGATTTGTATAGAATGATCACTTTAACTGCCACTTTACTTCACATGTCCGCAATAAATTGTTCGTAACTTTTGATTTAGAGCTCAGAATGACACGAATCCAAAGCCCACGCTAAACTAGCTCAATTTTCTATCTGTTTACAAAATTTGAGACAGAAATTGATACGACAAAGCGCCCAAGTAATCCAATCTATCCCAAACTATGTGATGCCATACATTATGATTCATTTATAAGCCTTTACTCAATGAGGATCAATGATCAAATTAGAATGATGACTTTAACTGGCCAATCAACTTGATATGTCTGCACTAAATCGTCCCTAACTTTTGATTTAGAGCTCACACTGACACTAATCCAATGCCCACGTTAAGATAGCATAATTCTATATATTTGACAAAATTTGAAATAGAAATCGAGACAACATAGCGTCCAAGTAATCCAATCTATCTAAACTGCTTGACGTTATGCATTATGTTTCATTTAAAATCCTTTACTTAATGAGCATCAATGATAAGTTTAGAATAATCATTTTAACAGGCCGATAAACTTGACATGTTCGTACTAAATCGTCATTAAGACTTTATTTAGTGCTTTGAATGACACGAATCCAATGCCCATGCCTATGTTAAGCTAGCTCAATTTTCTATATTGTGACAAAATTTGAGACTGAAATAGATATGAGAAAAAGTCCAAGTAATCCAATCTATTCAAAATTGTGTGATGCGATGCATTATGCTTCCTTGATAAACCTTAACTCAATGGGCACCAATGATCAGTTTAGAATGATCACTTTCATTGGCCGATCAACTTGAAATGTCCGCACTAAATAACCTGTAACTTTTGATTAAGAGAGCACAATGACACGAATCAAACGCTCACGTTAATCTAGCTTAATTTTCTATATTTTGATAAAATATGAGACAGAAATAGAGACGACAAAGCGTCCAAGTAATCTAATCCATCATATTTGCTTAATAAGCCTTTAGTTAATAATCTAATATAAGCGTTTACTTAATAAGCACCAATGATCAGTTTAGAATGATCACATTAACTGGCCGATCAACTTGACATGTTTGCACTAAATCGTCCATAACTTTTCATTTTGAGCTTGGAATAACACAAATCCAATGCCCACGTTAAGGTAGCTCAATTTTATATATTGTAACAAAATTTAAGACAAAACTATATACAAAAACCATCCAAGTAATCCAATCTATCTTAAACTGCATGATGCAATTCATTGTGCTTCATTTATAATCCTTTACTCAATGAACACCAATGATCAGTTTAAAATAATCATATTAACTGGCTGATCAACTTGACATGTGCGCACTAAATCGTCAATAACTTTTGATTTATATCTCAAAATGACATGAATCCAACGTCACGTTAAACTAGCTCAATTTAATATATTTTGACAAAATTTGAGACAAAAGATAGAGATGACAGAGCATTCAAGTAATCCAATGTATCCAAACTGATTGATGCCATGTTTTATGCTTAATTGATAAGCCTTTACATAATGAGCACCAATGATCTGTATAGAATGATCACTTTAACTGCCACTTAACTTGACATGTCCGCAATAAATTGTTCGTCACTTTTGATTTAGAGCTCAGAATGACACGAATCCAATGCCAAATTTGAGATTCCATGCATTATGCTTCATTTATAAGCCTTTACTCAATGAACACTTATGATCAGTTAAGAATAATCATATTAACTGGTCGATCAACCTGACATGTCCGCACCAAATCGTCAATAAATTTTGATTTAGAGCTCAAAACAACACGAACCCAATGTCACGTTAAGCTAGCTAAATTTTCTATATTTTGACAAAATTTGAGACAGAAATAAAGACGACAAAGCGTCCAAGTAATCTAATCCATCCAATTTGCTTAATAAGCCTTTACTTAATAATCTAATCTAAGCCTTTACTTAATAAGCACCAATGATCAGTTTAGAATGATCACATTAACTGGCCGATCAACTTGACATGTCTGCACTAAATCGTCCATAACTTTTAATTTAGAGCTCGGAATGACACAAATCCAATGCCCACGTTAAGGTAGCTCAATTTTATATATTGTAAAAAAATTTGAAACAAAACTAGATACAAAAAGCATCCAAGTAATCCAATCTATCTTAAACTGCGTGATGCCATTCATTGTGCTTCATTTATAATCCTTTACTCAATGAACATCAATGATCAGTTAAAAATAATCATATTAACTGGCCAATCAACTTGACATGTTCGCACTAAATCGTCAATAACTTTTGATTTATATCTCAAAATGACATGAATCCAACGTCACGTTAAACTAGCTCAATTTTCTATATTTTGACAAAATTTGAGACAAAAGATATAGATGGCAGAGCATTCAAGTAATCCAATGTATCCAAACTGATTGATGCCATGCTTTATGCTTAATTTATTAGCCTTTACATAATGAGCACCAATGATTTGTATAGAATGATCACTTTAACTGCCACTTTACTTGACATGTCCGCAATAAATTGTTCGTAACTTTTGATTTAGAGCTCAGAATGACACGAATCCAATGCCAATGTTAAGTTACCTAAAGTTTCTATATTTTCACTAAATTTGAGACATAAATAGAGACCACAAAGCGTCCAAGTAATCCAATCTATCAAAAACTGTTTGATGTCATGAATTATGATTCATTTATAAGCTTTTACTCAATGAGCACCAATAATCAGTGTAAAATAATCATATTAACTGCCCGATCAACTTGACACATCCGCATTAAATCATCCGTACCTCTTGATTTGAGCTCGTAATGACACGTATTGAATGCCCACGTTAAGCTAGATAAATTTTCTATATTTTGACAAAATTTGAGACAGATATAGAGATGACAAAGCGTCCAAGTAACCCAATCTATCCCAAACTGCGTGATGCCATTCCTTAGGCTTCATTTATAAGCCTTTAGTTAAGGAGCACTAATGATAAGTTTAGAATGATCACTTTAATTGGCCGATCAACTTGACATATCCGTACTAAAACGTACGTAACTTTTGATTTAGATCTCAAAAACACACAAATCCAATGCCCACGTTAAGCTAGCTCAATTTTCTATATTGTAACAAAATTTGAGATAAAACTAGATTTGAAAAACGTCCCAGTAATCAAATCTATCCAAAACTCTGTGATCCATTCATAAGCCTTTACTCAAAGGGAACCAATGATCCGTTTAGAATGATCACTTTAACATGCTGATCAACTTGATATGTCCGCACAAAATCTTCTATAACTTTTGATTTAGAGCTCAGAATGAGACGAATCCAATATCCACGTTAAGCTAGCTAAAGTTTTTATATTGTGACAAATTTGCGACAGAAATAGGGACAACAAAGCTCCCAAGTAATCCAATCTATCCAAACTGCTTTATGTCTTGCTTTAGGCTTCATTTATAAGCCTTTACTTAATGAGCACCAATGATCTTTATAGAATGATCACTTTAACTGGCCACTCAACTTGACATGTCCGCAATAAATTATCCGTAACTTTTGAATTAGAGCTCACAATGACACGAATCCAATGCCCACATTAAGCTAGCTAAATTTTTTATATTGTGACCAAATTTGCGACCAAACTAGATACGAGAAAGGTCCAAGTAATTCAATCTATCTCAAACTACGTGATGCCATGCATTAGGCTTCATTTATAAGCCTTTACTCAATGAACACCAGTGATCATTTTAGAATAATCACTCTATTTGGATGATCAACTTGACATAGCCACACTAAATCGTCCATAACTTTTGACACGAATCTAATGCCCACCTTAATCTAGATCAATTTTCTATATTTTGACAAAATTTGAGACAGAAATTGAGTCGACAAAGCGTCCAAGTAATCCAATCTATCCAAACTGCTTGATGCCATGCTTTATGCTTCATTTATAAGCCTTTACTCAAGGAGCACCAATGATCAATTTATAATGATCAACTTGACATGCCCGCACTAAATCACGCGTAACTTTCGATTTATAGCTCCAAAATACACGAATCCAATGCCCACGTTAAGCTAGCTCAATTTTCTATATTGTAACAAAATTTGAGACAGAATTAGATATGAAAAAGCGTCCAAGTAATCCAATCTATAAAAACTCTATAATGCAATGCATTTTGCTTCATTGATAAGCCTTTACACAATGGGCACCAATGAACAGTTTAGAATAATCATATTAACTGGCCGATTAACTCGACATGTCTGTAGTAAATCGTCCGTAACTTTTGTTTTAGAGCTATGAATGACACGAATCCAATCCCCACGTTAAGCTACCTCAATTTTTTATATTTTGATAAAATTTGGAATAAAAATAGGGACGACAAAGCGTCCAAGTAATCCAATCTATCCCAAATTGTGTGATGCCATGCTTTATGCTTCATTTATAAGCCTTTACATAATGAGCACCATGATCATTTTAGAGTGATCAATTTAACTGGCAAATCAACTTAATATGTCCGTACTAAATCATCCATACCTTTTGTTTTAAAACTCATAATGACACGAATCAAATGCCCACTTTAAGCTAGCTCAATTTTCTATATTGTGACAAATTTGAGACAGAACTAGATACGAAAAAGCGTACAAGAAATCCAATCTATCAAAAACTGTGTAGTGCCATGCATTATGTTTCATTTATAAGCCTTTACTCAATGAGCACCAATGATCATTTTAGAATGATCACTTTAACAGGCCGATAAACTTGACATGTCCCTACTAAATCGTTTCTAACTCTTGATTTGAACTCATAGTGACACGAATGCAATCCCCACGTTAAGCTAGCTCAATCTTCAATATTTTGACAAAATTTGAGACACAATTAGATATAACAAAGCGTGCAACTAATCCAATCTATCAAAAACTGTGTGATGTCATGCACTATGCTTCATTGATAAGCCTTTACTCAATGGGCACCAATTATCAGTTTAGAATGATCACTTTAAATGGCCGATCAACTTAACATGTCCAAACTAAATCGTCCGTAACTTTTGATTTAGAGCTCTGAATGATACGAATCCAACGCCGACGTTAATCTAGCTCAATTTTCTATATTTTGATAAAATTTGGAACAGAAATAGAGACGAAAAAGCGTCCAAGTAATCCAATCTATCCCACATTGTTTGATTCCATGCTTTATGCTTCATTTATAAGCCTTTACATAATGAGCACCATTGATCATTTTAGAATGATCAATTTAACTGGCCAATCAACTTAATATGTCCGTACAATATCATCCATAACTTTTTATTTAAAACTCATAATGACACAAAACCAATGACCACGTTAAGCTAGCTCAATTTTCTATATTGTGACAAAGTTCGAGACAGAAATATTTATGATAAAGTGTCCAAGTAATCCAATCCATCCCAAACTGTTTGATGCCATGCATTATTTTTCATTCATAAGCTTTTAGTCAGTGAGAACCAAGGATCAGTTTAGAATGATCATTTTGATTGGCCGATGACTTTTTCATGTCTGAAATTAATCGTCCATAAGTTTTGATTTATAGCTCAGAATGAAACGAATCCAACGCCCGCATTAAGATAGTTCAATTTTCTATATTGTAACAACATTTCACATATAAATAGATTCAACAAAACATCAGAGTAATCGAATCTATCTAAAACTGTGTCATGCATTATGTTTCATTTATAAGCCTTTGCTCAATGAGCCGTAATAATCATTTTAGAATGATGAATTTAACTGGCCGATCAACTTGATATTTTCGTACTAAATCGTCCCTAACTTTGGATTTAGAGCTCAGAATGACACGAATCCAATGCCCATGTTAAGCTAGCTCAATTTTCTATATTTTGACAAAATTTGAGACCGAAATAGAGATGACAACCATCCAAGTAATCTAATCCATCCAAACTGATTGACGTCATGCATTATGCTTCATTTATAACCCTTTACTTAATGAGCACCAATGATCAGTTAAGAATGATCACTTTAACTAGATGATCAACTTGACATGTTGGTACTAAAATCATCCCTAACTTTTTACCTAGAGCTCTGAATGTAATGAATCCAATGCCCATTTTAAGCTAGCTCAATTTTCTATATTGTGACAAAATTTGAGAAAAAACTAGATACGCAAAGCGTCCAAGTAATCCAATCTATCCAAAACTCTGTGATGCCATGCATTATGCTTCATGTATAAGCCTTTACTCAATGAGCACCAATGATCATTTTAGAATGATCACTCTAACTGGCCGATAAACTTGAAATTTCCCCACTAAATTGTCTGTAGCTTTTGATTTAGAGCTCAGAATGACACGAATCCAATGCCCACGTTAAACTAGCTCAATTTTCTATATTTTGATAAAACTTGAGAAGGAATTAGAGACGACAAAGTGTTCAAGTAATCCAATCCATCCAAACTGCTTGATGTCATGCATTATGTTTCATTTATAAGCCTTTACTTAATCAGCACCAATGATCTGTAAAGAATGATCACTTTAATTGGCCGATCAACTTGACATGTCCGCTCTAAATCGTCCGTAAATTTGGATTTAGCGCTCAGAATGACATGAATCCAATGCCCACGTTAAGCTAGCCCAATTATCTATATTTTGACAAAATTTGAGACAGAAATAGAGACGACAAAGCTTCCAAGTAATCTAATCCATCCAAACTGCTTGATGTCATGCATTATGCTTCATTTATAACCCTTTACTTAATGAGCACCAATGATCAGTTTAGAATGATCACTTTAACTGGCCGATCAACTTGACATGTTTGTACTAAATTGTCCCTAACCTTTTATTTAGAGCTCTGAATGAATTGAATCCAATGCCCACTTTAATCTAGCTCAAGTTTCTATATTGTGACAAATTTGAGACAGAACTAGATACGACAAAGCGTCCAAGTAATCCAATCTATCAAGAACTGTGTAATGCCATGCACTATATTTCATTTATAAGCCTTTACTCAACGAGCACCAATGATCATTTTAGAATGATCACTTTAACTGACTGATAAACTTGACATGTCCACAGTAAATTGTCTGTAACTTTTGATTTATAGCTCGGAATGACACGAATCCAATGCCCACGTTAAGCTAGCTCAATTTTTTATATTTTGATAAATATAAGAAGAAAATAGAGATGACAAAGCGTCCATGTAATTCAATCCATCCAAACTGCTTGATGTCATGCATTATGATTCATTTATAAGCCTTTACTTAATGAGCACCAGTGATCTGTTTAGAATGACCACTTTAACTGGCCGATCAAATTGACATGTCTGCTCTAAATCGTTCATAAATTTTGATTTAGCGCTCAGAATGACACGAATCCGATGCCCACGTTAAGCTAGCTCAATTTTTTATATTGTAGGAAAATTTGAGATAGAAATGATACGAAAAAGCGTTGAAGTAATCCAATCTATCGAAAACTGTGTGATGCCATGCATTATGCTTTATATATAAACCTTTACTTAATGAGCACCAATGATCAGTTTAAAATCATCACCTTAACTCGCCAAACAACTTGACGTGTCTGCACTAAATCTTGTGTAACTTTCAATTTAGAGCTCCGACACACACGAATCTAATGCCCACAATTGAGACAGAGCTAGATGCGACAAAGCATCCAAGTAATCCAATCTATCCCAACAGTGTGATGCAATGCATTATGCTTCATTGATATGCTATTACTCAATGGGCACCAATTATCCATTTAGAATTATCACTTTAACTGGCAGATCAACTTACCATGTCCACACTAAATCGTCCATAAGTTTTGATTTAGAGATAAGAATGACACGAATCCAAAGCCGACGTTAAACTAACTCAATTTTCTATATTTTTACAAAATTTGAGACAGAAATTGATACGACAAAGCGCCCAAGTAATCCAATCTATCCCAAACTATGTGATACCATACATTATGATTCATTTATAAGCCTTTACTCAATGAGGATCAATGATCAAATTAGAATGATGACTTTAACTGGCCAATCAACTTGATATGTCCGCACTAAATCGTCCCTAACTTTTGATTTAGAGCTCAGACTAACACTAATCCAATGCCCACGTTAAGATACCTTAATTCTGTATATTTTACAAAATGTGAAACAGAAATCGAGACAACAGAGCGTCCAAGTAATCCAATCTATCTAAACTGCTTGACGTTATGCATTATGTTTCATTTAAAATCCTTTACTTAATCAGCACCAATGATAAGTTTAGAATAATCATTTTAACAGGCCGATAAACTTGACATGTTCGTACTAAATCGTCATTAAGACTTTATTTAGTGCTTTGAATGACACGAATCCAATGCCCATGCCTATGTTAAGCTAGCTCAATTTTCTATATTGTGACAAAATTTAAGACTGAAATAGATATGAGAAAAAGTCCAAGTAATCCAATCTATTCAAAATTGTGTGATGCAATGCATTATGCTTCCTTGATAAACCTTTACTCAATGGGCACCAATGGTCAGTTTAGAATGATCACTTTCATTGGCCGATCAACTTGAAATGTCCGCACTAAATAACCTGTAACTTTTGATTTAGAGATCACAATGACATGAATCAAACGCTCACATTAATCTAGCTCAATTTTCTATATTTTGATAAAATTTGAGACAGAAATAGAGACGACAAAGCGTCCAAGTAATCTAATCCATCCAATTTGCTTAATAAGCCTTTACTTAATAATCTAATCTAAGCCTTTACTTAATAAGCACCAATGATCAGTTTAGAATGATCACATTAACTGGCCGATCAACTTGACATGTCTGCACTAAATCGTCCATAACTTTTAATTTTGAGCTTGGAAAAACACAAATCCAATGCCCACGTTAAGGTAGCTCAATTTTATATATTGTGACAAAATTTGAGACAAAACTAGATACAAAAGCATCCAACTAATCCAATCTATCTTATACTGCATGATGCAATTCATTGTGCTTCATTTGTAATCCTTTACTCAATGAACACCAATGATCAGTTTAAAATAATCATATTAACTGGCCGATCAACTTGACATGTTCGCACTAAATCGTCAATAACTTTTGATTTATATCTCAAAATGACATGAATCCAACGTCACGTTAAACTAGCTCAATTTTCTATATTTTGACAAAATTTGAGACAAAAGATAGAGACGACAGAGCATTCAAGTAATCCAATGTATCCAAACTGATTGATGCCATGTTTTATGCTTAATTGATAAAACTTTACATAATGAGCACCAATGATATGTATAGAATGATCACTTTAACTGCCACTTAACTTGACATGTCCGCAATAAATTGTTCGTCACTTTTGATTTAGAGCTCAGAATTACACGAATCCAATGCCAAATTTGAGACAGAAATAGAGACCACAAAGTGTCCAAGTAATCCAATCTATCAAAAACTGTTTGATGTCATGCATTACACTTCATTTATATGCTTTTACTCAATGAGCACCAATAATCACTTTAGAATAATCATATTAATTGGCCGTTCAGCTTGACACATCCGCTTTAAATCATCCGTACCTCTTGATTTGAGCTCATAATGACACGAGTTGAATGCCCACGTTAAGCTAGCTCAATTTTCTATATTGTGACAAAATTTGAGACTGAAATAGATATGAGAAAAAGTCCAAGTAATCCAATCTATTCAAAATTGTGTGATGCGATGCATTATTCTTCCTTGATAAGCCTTTACTCAATGGGCACCAATGATCAGTTTAGAATATTCACTTTCATTGGCCGATCAACTTGAAATGTCCGCACTAAATAACCTGTAATTTTTGATTTACAGATCACAATGACACGAATCAAACGCTCACGTTAATCTAGCTCAATTTTCTATATTTTGACAAAATTTAAAGCAGAAATAGAGACGACTAAGTATCCAGGTAATCCAATCTATCCCAAATTGCGTGCTTCCATGCTTTATGCTTCATTTATAAGCCTTTACATAATGAGCACCAATGATCAGTTTAGAATGATCACTTTAACTGGCCGATCAACTTGACATGTCTGCACCAAATTGTCCATAACTTTTGATTTAGAGCTCATAAACACATGAATCCAATGCCCACTTTAAACTTGGTCAATTTTCTATATCGTTAAAAAATTTGAGGCAGAACGAGATATGACAAAGCATCGAAGTAATCCAATTTATCCAAAACTGTGTGATGCAATGCATTATGGTTCATTTATAAGCTTTTACTCAATGAGCACCAATGATCGGTTTAGAATGATCACTTTAACTGACCGATAAACTTGTAATGTCTCCACTAATCATCTGTAACTTTTGATTTAGAGCTCAGAATGACACGAATCCAATGCCCACGTTAAGTTGGTTCAATAATCTATATATTGTTAAAATCTGAGAACGAAATAGATACGAAAAAGCGTTCAAGTAATCCAATCCATCCATACTATTTGATGCCATGCATTATGCTTCATTTATAAGCCTTTACGTAATGAGCACCAATGATATGTTTAGAATGATCACTTTAACTGGTCGATCAACTTGACATCACCACACTAAATCGTCGGTAACTTTTGATTTAGAGCTCAGAATGACACAAATCCAATGCCCACGTTAAGCTAGCTCAATTTTATATAATGTAAATAAAAATTTGAGATCGAACTAGATACGAAAAAGCATCCAAGTAATCCAATCTATCTCAAACTATGTGATTCCATGCATTATGCTTCATTTATAAGCCTTTACTCAATGAACACTTATGATCAGTTAAGAATAATCATATTATTTGGTCGATCAACCTGACATGTCCGCACCAAATCGTCAATAAATTTTGATTTAGAGCTCAAAACAACACGAACCCAATGTCACGTTAAGCTAGCTAAATTTTCTATATTTTGACAAAATTTGAGACAGAAATAGAGACGACAAAGCGTCCAAGTAATCTAATCCATCCAATTTTCTTAATAAGCCTATACTTAATAATCTAATCTAAGCCTTTACTTAATAAGCACCAATGATCAGTTTAGAATGATCACATTAACTGGCCGATCAACTTGACATGTCTTCACTAAATCGTCCATAACTTTTAATTTAGAGCTCGGAATGACACAAATCCAATGCCCACGTTAAGGTAGCTCAATTTTATATATTGTAACAAAATTTGAGACAAAACTAGATACAAAAAGCATACAAGTAATCCAATCTATCTTAAACTGCGTGATGCCATTCATTGTGCTTCATTTATAATCCTTTACTCAATGAACATCAATGATCAGTTTAAAATAATCATATTAACTGGCCAATCAACTTGACATGTTCACACTAAATTGTCAATAACTTTTGATTTATATCTCACAATGACATGAATCCAACGTCACGTTAAACTAGCTCAATTTTCTATATTTTGACAAAATTTGAGACAAAAGATAGAGACGGCAGAGCATTCAAGTAATCCAATGTATCCAAACTGATTGATGCCATGCTTTGTGCTTAATTTATAAGCCTTTACATAATGAGCACCAATGATTTGTATAGAGTGATCACTTTAACTGCCACTTTACTTGACATGTCCGCAATAAATTGTTCGTAACTTTTGATTTAGAGCTCAGAATGACACGAATCCAATGCCAATGTTAAGTTACCTAAATTTTCTATATTTTCACTAAACTTGAGACATGAATAGAGACCACAAAGCATCCAAGTAATCCAATCTATCAAAAACTGTTTGATGTCATGAATTATGATTCATTTATAAGCTTTTACTCAATGAGCACCAATAATCAGTGTAAAATAATCATATTAACTGCCCGATCAACTTGAAACATCCGCATTAAATCATCCGTACCTCTTGATTTGAGCTCGTAATGACACAAATTGAATGCCCACGTTAAGCTAGATAAATTTTCTATATTTTGACAAAATTTGAGACAGACATAGAGATGACAAAGCATCCAAGTAACCCAATCTATCCCAAACTGCGTGATGCCATTCCTTAGGCTTCATTTCAAAGCCTTTAGTTAAGGAGCACTAATGATAAGTTTAGAATGACTTTAATTGGCCGATCAACTTGACATATCCGTACTAAAACGTGCGTAACTTTTGATTTAGATCTTAGAAACACACAAATCCAATGCCCACGTTAAGCTAGCTCAATTTTCTATATTGTAACAAAATTTAAGATAAAACTAGATTTGACAAACCGTCCCAGTAATCCAATCTATCCAAAACTGTGTGATGCATGCATTATGCTTCATTAATAAGCCTTTACTCAAAGGGCACCAATGATCCATTTAGAATGATCACTTTAACATGCTGATCAACTTGATATGTCCGCATAAAATCTTCTATAACTTTTGATTTAGAGCTCAGAATGAGACGAATCCAATATCCACGTTAAGCTAGTTAAAGTTTTTATATTGTGACAAAATTTGCGACAGAAATATTGACAACAAAGCTCCCAAGTAATCCAATCTATCCAAACTGCTTTATGTCTTGCTTTAGGCTTCATTTATAAGCCTTTACTTAATGAGCACCAATGATCTTTATAGAATGATCACTTTAACTGGCCACTCAACTTGACATGTCCGCAATAAATTATCCGTAACATTTGAATTAGAGCTCACAATGACACGAATCCAATGCCCACATTAAGCTAGCTGAATTTTTTATATTGTGACCAAATTTGCGACCAAACTAGATACGACAAAGGGTCCAAGTAATTCAATCTATCTCAAACTACGTGATGCCATGCATTAGGCTTCATTTATAAGCCTTTACTCAATGAACACCAATGATCATTTTAGAATAATCACTCTATTTAGACAATCAACTTGACATATCCGCACTAAATCTTCCATAACTTTTGACACGAATCTAATGCCCACATTAATCTAGATCAATTTTCTATATTTTGACAAAATTTGAGACAGAAATTGAGTCGACAAAGCGTCCATGTAATCCAATCTATCCAAACTGCTTGATGCCATGCTTTATGCTTCATTTATAAGCCTTTACTCAATGAGCACCAATGATCAATTTAGAATGATCAACTTGACATGCCCGCACTAAATCACGTGTAACTTTCGATTTATAGCTCCGAAATACACGAACCCAATGCCCACGTTAAGCTAGCTCAATTTTCTATATTGTAACAAAATTTGAGACAGAATTAGATATGACAAAGGGTCCAAGTAATCCAATCTATAAAAACTCTATGATGCAATGCATTTTGCTTCATTGATAAGCCTTTACACAATGGGCACCAATGAACAGTTTAGAATAATCATATTAACTGGCCGATTAACTTGACATGTCTGCAGTAAATCGTCCGTAACTTTTGTTTTAGAGCTATGAATGACACGAATCCAATCCCCACGTTAAGATAGCTCAATTTTTTATATTTTGATAAAATTTGGAATAAAAATAGAGATGACAAAGCGTCCAAGTAATCCAATCTATCCCAAATTGTGTGATGCCATGCTTTATGCTTCATTTATAAGCCGTTACATAATGAGAACCATGATCATTTTAGAGTGATCAATTTAACTGGCCAATCAACTTAATATGTCCGTACTAAATCATCCGTACCATTTGTTTTAAAACTCATAATGACACGAATCAAATGCCCACTTTAAGCTAGCTCAATTTTATATATTGTGACAAATTTGAGATAGAACTAGATACGAAAAAGCGTACAAGAAATCCAATCTATCAAAAACTGTGTAATGCCATGCATTATGTTTCATTTATAAGCCTTTACTCAATGAGCACCAATGATCATTTTAGAATGATCACTTTAACTGGCCGATAAACTTGACATGTCCCCACTAAATCGTCTCTAACTCTTGATTTGAACTCATAATGACACGAATGCAATCCCCACGTTGAGCTAGCTCAATCTTCAATATTTTGACAAAATTTGAGACACAATTAGATATAACAACGCGTGCAACTAATCCAATCTATCCAAAACTATGTGATGTCATGCATTATGCTTCATTGATAGGCCTTTACTCAATGGGCACCAATTATCAGTTTAGAATGATCACTTTAAATGGCCGATCAACTTAACATGTCCGCACTAAATCGTCCGTAACTTTTGATTTAGAGCTCTGAATGATTCGAATCCAATGCCGACGTTAATCTAGATCAATTTTCTATATTTTGATAAATTTGGAACAGAAATAGAGACGAAAAAGCGTCCAAGAAATCCAATCTACCCAAATTGTGTGATTCTATGCTTTATGCTTCATTTATAAGCCTTTACATAATGAGCACCATTGATCATTTTAGAATGATCAATTTAACTGGCCAATCAACTTAATATGTCCGTACAAAATAATCCTTAACTTTTTATTTAAAACTCATAATGACACGAAACCAATGACCACGTTAAGCTAGCTCAATTTTCTATATTGTGACAAAGTTCGAGACAGAAATATTTATGATAAAACGTCCAAGTAATCCAATCCATCCCAAACTGTTTTATGCCATGCATTATTTTTCATTCATAAGCATTTACTCAGTAAGAACCAATGATCAATTTAGAATGATCATTTTGATTGGCCGATGACTTTTTCATGTATGAAATTA
>CM032157.1:29308887-29388731 GCA_018901935.1 Pugionium cornutum | reverse complement strand
ATACAAAATTGAGTTAGTTTAACATGGGTATTGGAATTGTGCCTGTCTGACCTCTAAATCAAAAGTTTGGACAATGTAGTGTGGAAATGTCAAGTTGATCGGCCTGTTAAAGTGATCAGTCAAAACTGATCATTGGTGCTCATTGAGTAAAGGCTATAAATGATGCATAATGCATGACATCACACAGCTCGGGATATAATGGATTACTAGGACAATTTTTCGTATCTATTTTTGCCTAAAATTTTGTCACAATAAAGAAAATTGAGCTACCTTAACGTGGGCACGGGATTCGTATCTTTGTAAGCTCTAACTCAGAAGTTACGAACGATTTGTCGCATAATTGTCAAGTTGATCGGCCAGTTAATGTGTTCATTCTTTACTGATCATTGGTGCTCAATGAGTAAAGGCTTCTAAATGAAGCATAAGGCATGGCGTCACGCAATTTGGGATAGATTGGAGTACATTGATGCTTTGTCGTATCTATTTTGGTCTCAAATTTTGTGACAATATATAAAATTGAACTAGCTTAATGTCGGCATTGGATTCGTGTCATTCTGAGCTCTAAATCAAAAGTTAGGGAGGATTTAGTGCAGACATGTCAAGTTGATCGTCTAGTTAAACTGATCATTGGTGCTCATTGAGTAAATGCTTATAAATGATGCATAATTCATGACATCACGCAGTTCGAGATAGATTGGATTACTTGGACGCTTTAGTGTATCTATTTTTGCCTCAAATTTTGTCACAATATAGAAAATTAAGCTAGCTTAACGTGGGCATTTTATTCGTTTGATTCTGAGCTCTAAATCCAAAGTAATGCACGATTTAGGGCGGAAATGTCAAGTTGATCGGCTAGGTAAAATGATCATTCTAAACTGATCATTGGCGGTCATTGTGTAAAGGCTTCTAAATGAAGCATAATGCATGGCATCACTGAGGTTTAGTAGATTGGAGTACTTGAACGCTTTTTTATATCTATTTCTGTTTCAATTTTTGTCACAATATAAAAAAATTGAGCTAGCTTCGTGGGCATTGGATTCGTGTCATACTGAGCTCTAAATCAAAAGTTAGGGAAGATGTAGTGCGGACATGTTAACTTGATTGACCAGTTAAAGTGATCATTCTAAACTCATCATTGGTGCTCATTGAGTAAGAGCTTATAAATGAAGCATAATGCATGACATCACATTGTTCAGGATATATTGGATTATTTGGACGCTTTGTCATTTCTATTTCTGTCTCAAAATTCGACACAATATAGAAAATTGAGCTAGATTAATGTGGGCATTGTATTCGTGTCATTCTGAGCTCTAAATCATAAGTTACGGACGATTTAGAGCGGACATGTCAAGTTGATCGGCCAGTTAAAGTGATCATTCTAAACTGATCATGTGTGCTCATTAAGTAAAGACTTATAAATGAAGCATAACGCATGGAAGCACATAATTTGGGATAGATTGGATTACTTGAACGCTTTTATCTCTATTTTTGTCACAATATATAAAATTGAGCTACCTTAACGTAGGCATTGGATTCTTGTCATCCAGAGCTCTAAATCAAAAGTGATGATTTAGTGCAATCCTGTCAAGTTGATCAGGCAATTAAAGTGATCATTCTAAGCTGATCATTGGTGCTCATTGAGTAAAGGCTTAGAAATGATGCATAATCCAAGGTAGCACGCAGTTTTGGTTAAATTGGATTACTTGAATGCTTTTTCGTATATATTTTTGTCTCAAGTTTTGTCACAATATAGAAAATTGAGCTACCTTAACTTGGGCATTGGATTCGTGTTATTCTGAGTTCTAAATCAAAAGTCACTGACGATTTAATGTGGACATGTCAAGTTGATCACATAGTTAAAGTGATCATTCTAAACTGATCATTCTAAACTGATCATTTGTGCTCATTGAGTAAAGGCTTATTAATAAAGCATAATGCATGGAATCATGCAGTTTTGTGTAGATTGAATTACTTGAATGCTTTTCTGTATCTATTTTTGTCTCAAATTTTGTCAAGATATAGAAAATTGAGCTAGCTTAACGTAGGCATTGGATTCGTGTCATTTCGAGCTCTTAATCCAAAGTTATGGATGATTTTGTGCGGACATGTCAAGTTGATCGGCCAGTTAAAGTGATCATTCTAAACTGATCATTGGTGCTCATTGAGTAAAGGCATAGAAATGAAGGATAATGTATGGCATCACACATTTTTGTTAGATTGGAGTACTTGAACACTTTTTTGTATCTATTTTTGTGTCTCAAATTTTGTCAAAATTTAGAAAATTGAACTAGCTTAACGTAGAAATTGGATTCGTGTCATTCTAAGTTCTAAATCAAAAGTTAGGGATGATTTGATGCGGACATGTCAAATTGATCGGCCAGTTAAAGTGATAATTCTAAACTGATCCTTGGTTCCCATTGATTAAAGGCTTAGAAATAAAGCATAATGCATGGCATCACACAGTTTTGGTTATATTGGATTAGTTGAATGCTTTTTCGTTTCTATTTTTGTATCCAATTTCTTCACAATATAGAAAATTGAGCTAACTTTTCATGGGCATTGGATTCGTGTCATTATGAGCACTAAATCATAAGTTACGGATGTTTTAGTGCGGACATGTCAAGGCTTATGTGTTCATTGAGTAAAGGCTTAGAAATGAAGCATAATGCATGGCATCACGAAGTTAACTGATAATATGTGTTCATTGAGTAAAGTTATGAGATCTTAATCATAATGCATGCATTCATGTCATTATGAACTCTAAATCATAAGTTAACTGATAATATGTGCTCAATGAGTAAAGGCTTATAAATGAAGCATAATGCATGGCATCATGCATTTTTGCATAGACTGGATTACTTGAATGGTTTTTTGTATCTATTTATGTGTCACATTTTGTTACAATATAGAAAATTTAGCTAGCTTAACGTGGGCATTGGATTCTTGTCATTCTGAGCTATAAATCATAAGTTACGGACGATTTAGTGTGGACATGTCTAGTTGATTGGCCAGTTAAAGTGATCATTCTTATATGATCATTGGTGCTCATTGAGTAAAGGCTTATAAATGAAGCATAATGCATGGCATCACACATTTTTGGTTAGATTGGTTTACTTGGATGATATGCTATACATATTTCTCTCTCAAATTTTGTCACAATATAGAAAATTGAGATAGCTTAAGTAGGAATTGGATTCGTGTCATTCTCAGCTCTAAATCAAAAGTTGATCGGCCACTTAAAGTGATCATTCTAAACTAATCATTGGTGTTCATTGAGTAAAGGCTTAGAAATGAAGCATAATGCATGGCACCACGAAGTTTTGGTTAAATTGGATTACTTGAACGCTTTTTCGTATCTAGTTTCGTCTCAAATTTTGTTACAAATTAGAACATTGAGCTAGCTTAACGTTTGCATTGGATTTGTGTCATTCTAAGCTCTAAATCAAAAGGTAGGGATGATTTCGTGTGAACATTCAAGTTGACCGGCCAGTTAAAGTGATCATTCTAAACTGATCATTGGTTCTCATTGAGTAAAGGTTTAGAAATGAAGCACAATGCATGGCATCACACATTTTTGGTTATATTGGATACTTGAACGCTTTTTCGTATCTATTTTTGTCTCAAATTTTGTCACAATATAGAAAATTGAGGCAGTTAAAGTGATAATTCTTAACTAATCATTGGGGCTCATTGAGTAAAGGCTTATAAATGAAGCATAATGCATGCCATCACGCAGTTTTGGTTATATTCGATTACTTGAATGCTTTTTTATATCTATTTCTGTCACAATATTGAAAATTGAGCTAGGTTAACGTAGGCATTGGATTCGTGTCATTCGGAGCTCTAAATCAAAAGTGAGTGATGATTTAGTGTAGACATGTCAAGTTGATTGGCCAGTTAAAGTGATCATTCTAAACTGATCATTGGTGCTTATTGAGTAAAGGCTTAGAAGGGAAGAATAATGCATGACATCACGCAGTTTTGGTTAGATTGGATTACTTGAACGCTTTTTCGTATATATTTTTGTCTCAAATTTTGTCACAATAGAGGAAATTGAGCTAGCTTAACATAGGCATTGGATTCGTCTCCTTCTGAGCTCTAAATCAAAAGTTAAGGATGATTTAGTGTGGATATGTCAAGTTGATCCGCCAGTTAAAGTGATCATTCCAAACTTGTCATTGGTTCCCATTGAGTAAAGGCTTAGAAATGAAGTATAATTCATGGAATCACGCAGTTTTGCATAGATTGGATTACTTGAACGCTTTTTCGTATCTATTTCTGTCTCAAATTTTGTCACAATATAGAAAATTGAGCTAGCTTAAGGTGGGTGGGCATTGCATTCGTGTTATTATGAGCTCTGAATCATAAGTTACGGACGATTTTGGGCGAACATGTCAAGTTGATCGGCCAGTTAAAGTCATCTTTCGTAACTGATCATTGGTGCTCATTGAGTAAAGGCTTATAAATGAAATATAATGCATGGTATCATGCAGTTTTGGTTATATTCGATTACTTGAACGTTTTTTAAATCTATTTTTGTCAGAATATAGGAAATTGAGCTAGCTTAACGCATGCATTGAATTCGTGTCATTCTGAGCTTTAAATCATAAGTTAGAGATGATTTGGTGCGTACATCTCAAATTGATCTGCTTGTTAAAGTGATCATTCTAAATTGATCATGGGTGCTCATTGAGTAAAGGCTTAGAAATGAAGCATAATGCATGGCATCACACAATTTTGGTTAGATTGGATTACTTGAACGCTTTTTCGTATATATTTTTGTCTCAATTTTTCTCACAAAATAGAAAATATAGCTAGCTTAACGTATGCATTGGATTCGTGTCATTCTGAGCTCAAAATCAAAAGTTTGGGTTGATTTGGTGCGGATATGTCAAGTTGATCGCACAGTTAAAGTGATCATTCTAAACTGATCATTGGTTCCCATTTATTAATGGCTTCGAAATGAAGCATTATGCATGGCATCACGCAGATTTGGTTAGATTGGATTACTAAAACGCTTTTTAGTATCGATTTTCGTCTCAAATTTTGTCACAATTTAGAAAATTGAGCTAGTTTAACGTATGCATTGGATTCATGTCAATTTGAGAGCTAAATCAAAAGTTAGGGATGATTTAGTGCGGCAATGTCAAGTTGAACGGTCATTTAAAGTGATCGTTCTAAACAGATCATTGGTTCGCACTGAGTAAAGGCTTAGAAATGAAGCATAATGCATGGCATCACGCAGTTTTGGTTATATTGGATTACTTTAACACTTTTTCATATCTAATTTTGTCTGAAATTTTGTCACAATTTAGAAAACTGAGCTAGTTTAACGTATGCATTAGATTCGTGTCATTCTGAACTCTAAATCAAAAGTTAGGGATGATTTGGTGCGGACATGTCAAGTTGCTCGGCCAGTTAAAGTGATCATTCTAAACTGATCATTGGTGCTCATTGATTAAAGGCTTAGAAATGAAGCATAATGCATGGCATCACGCAGTTTTGGTTATATTGGATTACATGAACAATTTTTCGTATCTATTTTTGTCGAAAATTTTGTCACAATATAGAAAATTGAGCTAGCTTAACGTAGGCATTGGATTCGTGTCATTCTGAGCTCTAAATCAAAAGTTATGGATGATTTGGTGGGGACATGTCAAATTGATAGGCCAATTAAAGTGATTGTTCTAAACTGATCATTGGTGCTCATTGAGTAAATGCTTAGAAATGAATCATAATGCATGGCATCACGCTGTTTTGGTTAGATTGGATTATTTGAACGCTTTATCGTATCGACTTTTGTCTCAAATTTAGTCACAATTTTGAAAATTGAGCTAGCTTAACGTAGGCATTGGATTCGTGTCATTTTGAGCTCAAAATCAAAAGTTAGGGATGATTTGGTGTGGACATGTCAAGTTGATCGGCCAGTTAAAGTTGTCATTCTAAACTAATCATTGGTTCCCATTGAGTAAAAGCTTAGAAATGAAGTATAATGCATGGCATCACGGAGTTTTGGTTATATTGGATTACTTGAACGCGTTTTCGTATCTATTTTTGTCTCAAATTTTGTCACAATATAGAAAATTGAGCTGACATATCATCTGCATTGGACTCGTGTCATTACGTGCTCTAAATCAAAAGTTACAGATGATTTACTGCGGACATGTCAAGTTGATCGGCCAGTTAAAGTGATCATTCTAAACTGATCATTTGTGCTCATTGAGTAAAGGCTTATAAATAAAGCATAATGCAATGCATCATGCAAGTTTGCATAGATTGGATTACTTGAAAGCTTTTTTTATCGATTTCTATGTCAAATTTTGTCACAATATATAAAATTGAGCTAGCTTAACTTGTGCATTGGATTTGTGTCATTCTGAGATCTAAATCAAAAGTTACAAACGATTTAATACGGACATGTCAAATTGATCGACGAGTTAAAGTGATCATTCTAAATTGTTCAATGGTGCTCATTGAGTAAAGGCTTATAAATGAAGCATAATGCATGACATCACGCAGTTCAATTTAGATTGGATTAATTGGACGCTTTGTCGTATCTATTTCTGTCACAAATTTTGTCTCAATATAGAAAATTGAGCTAGCTTAACATGGGTATGGGATTTGTGTTATTCTGAACTCTAAATCAAAAGTTACGGATGATTTAGTGCGGAAGTGTCAAGTTGATCGCGTAGATAAAGTGATCATTCTAAACTGATCATTGGTGCTCATTGAGTAAAGGCTTATAAATGAAGGATAATGGATGACATCACGTAAGTCTGGACAGACTGGATTACTTGGACTCTTTATTGTATCTATTTCTGTCTCAAGTTTTGTCACAATATAGAAAATTGAGCTAGCTTAACGTGGGCGTTGGATTTGTGTCATTCTGAGCTCTAAATCAAAAGTTACAGATGATTTAATGCGGACATGTCAAGTTGATCGGCCAGATAAAGTGATCATTGGTGCTCACGCATTATGCATGACATCATGCAGTTTTGGCTAGACTGGATTACTTGAACACTTTTTTTATCTATATATGCCTCTAATTTTGTCAAAATATAGAAAGTTGAGCTAGCTTAACGTGGTCATTTGATTCGGGTCACTATGAGCTCTAAATCAGAAATAACGGACGATTTAGTGCGGGCATGGCAAGTTGATCGGCAAGTTAAAGTGATTTTTCTAAACTTATCATTGGTGCTCATTGAGTAAAGGCATATAAATGAAGCATAATGTATGACATCACGCAGTTCAGGTTAGATTGGATTACATGGATGCTTTGTTGTATCTATTTCTATCTAATTTTTTTTTGCAATATAGAAAATTGATCTAGCTTAACGTAGGGATTTGGTTCGTGTCATTCTGAGTTCTAAAACAAAAGTTATGAACGATTTAGTGCGGACATGTCAATTTGATCGCCAAGTTAAATTGATCATTCTAAACTGATCATTGGTGCTCATTGATTAAAGGCTTATAAATGAAACATAATGAATGACATGACGTAGTTTTGGAAAGACTTGCTGAAGCAATTTTAGTCTTAAATTTTATCACAATATAAAAAAATTGGACTAGCTTAATGTGGACATTGGATTTGTGTCATTATGAGCTCTACATCAAAAGTTATGGACGATTTAGTGCGGAAATGTCAAGTTAATGGGCCATTTAAAGTGATCATTCAAAACTTGTCATTGGTGCTCATTGAGTAAAGGTATACAAATGAAGCAAAATGCATGGCATCACGCAGTTTTGTCTAGCTTAGATTACTTGAACGCTTTTTCGTATCTATTTCTATCTCAAATTTTGTCACAATATAAAAAATTGAACTAGCTTAACGTGGGCATTGGATTCCTGTCATAATGAGTTATAAATCAAAAGTTATGGACGAATTGGTGCAGACATGTCAAGTGTATCACCCAGTTAAATTGATCATTCTAAAGTGATCTTCATGTCATTATATGTTATAAATCACAAGTTACTGACGATTTAGTGGAGACATGTCAGGTTGATCGCCCAGTTAAATTGATCATTCTAAACTCATCATTGGTGCTCACTGAAAAAGGCTTATAAATGAAACATAATGCATGGCATCACGCAGTTTTGGATAGATTGGATTAGTTGAACGCTTTTTCGTATCAATTTCTGTCCCAAATTTTGTCGCAATATAGAAAATTTAGCTAGCTTAACGTGGCCATTGGATTCGTGTCACTCCGAGCTCTAAATCAAAAGTTACAGATGATTTAGTGCATACATGTCAAGTTGATCGGCCATTTAAACTTATCATTCTACATTGATCGTATGTGCTCATTGAGTTAACGCCTATAAATGAAGCATAATGCATGACATCACACAGTTCGGGATATATTGGATTACTTGGACGCTTTGTCTTATCTATTTCTGTATCAAATTTTTTTACAATATTGAATTGAGTTAGGTTAACGTGCGCATTGGATTCGTGTCATTCTGAGCTCTAAATCATAAGTTACGGACAATTTAGTGCGGATATGTCAAGTTGATCGGCCAGTTAAAGTGATCATTCTTAACTGATTATTGGTGGTCATTGAGTAAATGCTTATAAATTAAGCATAATGTATGACATCACGCATTTTTTTGCCTAGATTGGATTACTTGAACGCTTTTTTGTATCTGTTTCTGTCTCAAAATGTGTCACAATATAGAAAATTGAGCTAGCTTAACATTGGCAATGGGTTCGTGTAATTCTGAGCTCTAAATCAAAAGTTAGGGACAATTTTCTGTGGAAATGTCTAGTTGTTCGGTAAGTTAAAGTGATCATTCTAAGCTGATCATTGGTGCTCATTGAGTAAAGGCTTATAAATGAAGCAAAGTGCATGGCATCACGCAGTTTTGGCTAGATTGATTTACTTGAATGATTTTTCGTATTTATTTTTTATCAAAAATTTTGTAACAATATAGAAAATTGAGATAACTTAACGTGGGCATTGGATTCGTGTTATTCTGAGCTCTAAATAAAAAGTTATAAACGATTTAGTGCAGACATGAAAAGTTGATCACCTAGTTAAAGTGATCACTCTAAACTGATCATTAGTGCTCATTAAGTAAACGCTTATAAATGAAGTAAAAGGCATGGGATCACGCAGTTTGAGATAGATTGGATTACTTGGACGCTTTGTCGTAACTAGTTGTGTCTCAAATTTTTTCACAATGTAGAAAATTGAGCTAGCTTAACGTGGGCATTGGATTTGTGTCATTCTAAACTCTAAAATATAAGTTAAGGAAGATTTAGTGCATACATATCAAGTTGATCGGCCAGTTAAAGTGATCATTTTAAACTGATCATTGTTGCTCATTAAGTAAACACTTATAAATGAAGCATAAAGCATGGCATCACGTAGTTTTGGATAGATTGAATTACTTGGACACTTTGTCGTATCTAGTTCTGTCGCAAATTTTTTCACAATATAAAAGATTGAGCTAGATTAACTTGGGCATTGGTTCGTGTCATCCTTAGCTCTAAATAAAAAGTTACGGACGATTTAGTGCAGACATGTCAAATCGATCGCCTAGTTAAAGTGATTATTCCAAACTGATCAGTGGTGCTCATTAGATAAACGCTTATAAATGAAGCATTAAGCTTCGAATAACACAATTTGGGATAGATTGGATTACTTGGATGCTTTGTCGGCTCTAGTTTTGTCTCAAATTTTGTCATCGTATGAAAATTTGAGCTAGCTTAACGTGGATAATGGATTTGTGTCATTCTGAACCATAAATCAAAACTTATAGACGATTTAGTGCAGAAATTTTAAGTTGATCGGCCAATTAAAGTTATCACTCTAAACTGATCATTGGTGTTCATTGACTAAAAGCTTATAAATGAAGCAAAATGCATGGCATCATGCAGTTTTTGTTAGCTTGGATTACTTGAACGCATTTTTGTTTCTGTTTCTATCTTGAATTTTGTCATAATATAGAAAATTGAGCTAGCTTAACAAGGGCATTGGATTCATGTCACTGTGAGCTATAAATCAAAGGTTATGGACGATTTAGTGCAGACATGTCAAGATAATAACCCAGATAAATTGATCATTCTAAACTGATCATTGGTGCTAATTGAGTAAAGGCTTATAAATCAAGCATAATGCATGTCATCACACAGTTTTGGCTAGATTGGATTACTAGAACGCTTTTTCGTATCTGTTTCCGTCTCAAATTTTGCCACATTATAGAAAATTTTACTAGCTTAACGTGGGCATTAGATTTGTTTCATTCTGAGCTCTAAATTAAATTTACAGACGATTTAGTGCGGTATGACATGTTCATCGGCCAATTAAAGTGATCATTCTAAACTGATCATTGGTGCTCATTGAGTAAAGGCTTATAAATGAAGCATAATGCATGACATAACGCAGTTCGGGATGGATTGGATTACATGAACGCTTTGGCTTATCTATTTCTCTCTCAAAGTTTATCATAATATAGAAAATTAAGCTCGCTTAACATTGGCATTGGATTCTTGTCATTCTGAGATCTGAAATATAAGATACGAACGATTTAGTACGGACGTGTCAAGTTGATCAGCCACTTAAACTGATCATTCTAAACTGATCATTGGTGCACATTATGTAAACGCTTATAAATGAAGCATAAATTATGGCATCACGTTGTTTGGGATAGATTGAATTACTTGGACTCTAGTTCTATCTCAAATTTTTTCACAATATAAAAGATTGAGCTAGCTCAACGTGGCCATTGGTTCGTGTCATCCTGAGCTATAAATCAAAAGTTACCGACAATTTAGTGTGGACATGTCAAGTTGATCGCCAAGTTACAGTGATCATTCTAAACTGATCATTGGTGCTCATTGAGTAAAGGCTTATAAATGAAGCAAAATGCATGGCATCACACGGTTTGGATAGCTTGGATTACTTGAACGCTTTTTTGTATAAATTTTTGTATCAAACTTTGTCACAATATAGAAAATTGAGCTAGCTTAACGTAGGCATTGGGTTTGTGTCATTCTTAGCACTAAATCAAAAGTTAGGGATGATTTGCTGCGGACATGTCAAATTGATAGGCCAGTTAAATTGATCATTCTAAACTGATCATTAGTACTCATTGAGTAAATGCTTAGAAATGAAGCATAATGCATGGTATCGCGCAGTTTTGGTTAGATTGGATTACTTGAATGCTTTTTTGTATCGGCTTTCATCTCAAATTTTTTCATAATTTAGAAAGTTGAGCTAGCTTAACGTAGGAATTGAATTCATGTCATTCTGAGCACGAAATCAAAAGTTAGGGATGATTTGGTGCGGACATGCCAAGTTGATCGGCCAGTTAAAGGTATCATTCTAAACTGATCATTGGTTCCCATTGAGTAAAGGCTTAGAAATGAAGCATAATGTGTGGCATCACACGGTTTTGGTTATATTGGATTACTTGAAAGTGTTTTCGTATCTATTTTTGTCTCAAATTTTGTCACAATATAGAAAATTTAGCTAACATATCATCGGCATTGGATTCGTGTCATTATGAGCTCTAAATCATAAGTTACAGACGATTTAGTGCGGACATGTCAAGTTGATCGGCCAGCTAAAGTGATCATTCTAAACTGATCATTTGTGTTCATTGAGTAAAGGCTTATAAATGAAGCATAATGCATTGCATCATGCAAGTTTGCATAGATTGTATTACTTGAAAGCTTTTTTGTATCTGTTTCTGTCTCAAATTTCGTCTTAATATATAAACTTGAGCTAGCTTAACGTGGGCATTGTATTTGTGTCATTCTGAGCTCTAAATCAAAAGTTACAAATGGCAAGTCAAAATTGAACGGTAAGTTAAAGTGATCATTCTAAACAGATCAATGGTGCTCATTGAGTAAAGGCTTATAAATGAAGCATATTGCATGACATCACGCAGTTCGGGATAGATTGGATTACTTGGACGTTTGTCGTATCTATTTTTGCCCCAAATTTTGTCTCATTATAGAAAATTTAGCTAGCTTAAAATGGGCATTGGATTCGTGTTATTCTGAGCTCTAAATCAAAAGTTATGCACGATTTAGTGCGGAAGTGTCAAGTTGATCGCCTACATAAGTGATCATTCTAAACTGATCACTGGTGCTCATTGAGTAAAGGCTTATAAATGAAGCATAATTGATGACATCACGTAGTTCTGGACAGATTGGATTACTTGGACTTTTTGTCGTATCTATTTCTGCCTCAAATTTTGTCACAATATTGAAAATTGAGCTAGCTTAAGGTGGGCGTTGGATTCGTGTCTTTCTGAGCTCTAAATCAAAAGTTACAGACGATTTATTGCGGACATGTCAAGTTGATCGGCCAGTTATAGTGATCATTCTAAAGTGATCATCGGCGCTCATTGAGTAAAGGCTTATAAATGAAGCATTATGCATGACATCACGCGGTTTTGCCTAGATTGGATTACTTGAACACTTTTTAATATCTTTATTTAAATCAAATTTTGTCAAAATATAGAAAGTTGAGCTACGTTAACGTGGTCATTGGATTCGGGTCACTCAGAGCTCTAAATCAGAAGTTACGGACGATTTAGTGCGCGCATGTCAAGTTGATCGGCCAGTTAAAGTGAATTTTCTAAACTTATCATTGGTGCTCATTGAGTAAAGGCATATAAATGAAGCATAATGTATGACACCAAGCAGTTCAGGTTAGACTGGATTACATGGACGCTTTGTTGTATCTATTTCTATCTAAAATTTTTTCGCAATATAGAAAATTGACCTAGCTTAACGTTGGGATTTGGTTTGTATCATTCTGAGCTCTAAATCAAAAGTTAAAAACGATTTAGTGCAGAGATGTCAGGTTGATCGCCCTGTTAAATTGATCATTCTAAACTGATTATTGGTGCTCATGGATTAAAGGCTTATAAATGAAGCATAATGCATGACATGACGAGTTTTGGAAAGACTTGCTGAAACAATTTTAGTCTTAAATTTTTTCACAATATAAAAAATTGAGCTAGATTAACGTGGACATTGGATTTGTGTCATTCTGAGCTCTACATCAAAAGTTATGAACGATTTAGTGCGGAAATGTCAAGTTAATTGGCCAGTTAAAGTGATCATTCTAAACTGATCATTGGTGCTCATTAAGTAAAGGTATACAAATGAAGCAAAATGCATGGCATCAAGCAGTTTTGTCTAGCTTAGATTACTTGAACGCCTTTTCGAATCTATTTCTATCTCAAATTTTTGTCACAATATATAAAATTAACCTAGCTTAACGCGGGCATTGGATTCTTGTCATTATGAGCTATAAATCAAAAGTTATGGACGATTTGGTGCAAACATGTCAAGTGTATCACCCAGTTAAATTGATCATTCTAAGCTGATCTTCATATCATTTATATGCTATAAATCAGAAGTTATGGAAAAATTAGTGGAGACATGTCAAGTTGATCTTCCAATTAAATTGATCATTCTAAACTCATCATTGGTGCTCAGTGAAAAATGGCTAATAAATGAAACATAATGCATGGCATCACGCAGTTTTGGATATATTGGATTAGTTGAACACTTTTTCATATCAATTTCTATCTCAAATTTCGTCACAATATAGAAAATTTAGCTAGCTTAACGTGGCCATTGGATTCGTGTCATTCGGAGCTCTAAATCAAAAGTTACGGATGATTTAGTGTAGACATGTCAAGTTGATCGGCCAATTAAACTGATCATTTTAAAGTGATCATTGGTGCTCATTGAGTTAAGGCTTATAAATGAAGCATAATGCATGACATCACACAGTTCGGGATAGATTGGATTACTTAGATGTTTGTCTTATCTATTTCTATCTTAAATTTTGTTACAATATTGAATTGAGTTAGCTTAACGTGGGCATTGGATTCGTGTCATTCTGAGCTCTAAATCATAAGTTAAGGAGAACTTAGTGCGGATATGTAAATTTGATTGCCTGTTAAAGTGATCATTCTTAACTGATTATTGGTGGTCATTGAGTAAAGGATTATAAATTAAGCATAATGTATGGCATCACGCATTTTTGGCTAGTTGGATTACTTAAATGCTTTTTGAATCTGTTTCTGTCTCAGAATGTGTGAAAATATAGAAAATTGAGCTAGCTTAACGTGGGTATTGGATTCGTGTCATTCAGAGCTCTAAATCAAAAGTTAGAGACGATTTAGTGAGGACATGTCTAGTTGATCAGACAGTTAAAGTGATCATTCTAAACTGATCATTGGTGCTCGTTAAAGTGATCATTCTAAACTGATCATTGAGTAAAGGATTATAAATGAAGCATAATGCATGGCATCACACAGTTTTGGCTAGATTGGATTTACTTGAATGCTTTTTCGTATTTATTTTTGTCCCAAATTTTGTCACAATATAGAAAATTGAGATACCTTAACGTGGGCATTGGATTCGTGTTATTCTATGCTCTAAATAAAAAGTTACGAACGATTTAGTGTACACATGACAAGTTGATCACCTAGTTAAAGTGATCATTCTAAACTGATCATTGGTGCTCATTAAGTGAACGCTTATAAATGAAGCAAAAAGCATGGGATTATGCACCTTGGGATAGATTGGATTACTTGAATGCTTTGGCATAACTAGTTAAGTCTCAAATTTTGTCACAATGTATAAAATTGAGCTAGGTTAACCAGGGCATTGGATTTGTGTCATTCTAAACTCTAAAATATAAGTTAAGGACGATTTAGTGCAGACATGTCAAGTTGATTGGCGAGTTAAAGTGATCATTCTAAACTGATCATTGTTGCTCATTAAGTAAACACTTATAAATGAAGCATAAAGCATGGCATCATGTAGTTTGGGATAGATTGAATTACTTGGACACTTTGTCGTATCTAGTTCTCTCGCAAATTTTTTCACAATATAAAAGATTGAGCTAGATTAACGTGGGCATTGGTTCGTGTCATCCTGAGCTCTAAATAAAAAGTTACGGACAATTTAGTGCAGACATGTCAAATCGATCGCGTAGTTAAAGTGATCATTCTAAACTGATCAGTGGTGCTCAGTAGATAAACGCTTATAAATGAAGCATTAAGCTTGGGATAACACAGTTTGTGATAGATTGGATTACTTGGATGCTTTGTCGGATCTAGTTTTGTCTCAAATTTTGTCATAGTATGAAAAATTCAGCTAGCATAACGTGGGTAATGGATTTGTGTCATTCTGAAGCATAAATCAAAACTTATAGACGATTTATTGCAGAAATGTTAAGTTAATCGGCCAATTAAAGTTATCATTCTAAACTGATCATTGGAGTTCACTAAGTAAAAGCTTATAAATGAAGCAAAATTCATGGCATCATGCAGTTTTGGTTATCTTGGATTACTTGAACGCTTTTTTGTATCTGTTTCTCTCTCAAATTTTGTCGTAGTATAGAAAATTGAGCTAGCTTAACAAGGCCATTGGATTCGTGTCATTGTGAGCTATAAATCAAAAGTTGTGGACGATTTAGTACAGACATGTCAAGATGATTGCCCAGTTAAATTGATCATTCTAAACTGATCATTGGTGCTAATTGAGTAAAGGCGTATAAATCAAGCATAATGCATAGTATCACACAGTTTTGGCTAGACTGGATTACTGAAACGCTTTTTCGTATTTGTTTCCGTCTAAAATTTTACCCCAATATCGAAAATTTATCTAGCTTAACGTGGGCATTGGATTTATGTCATTCTGAGCTCTAAATTAAAAGTTACGGCTGATTTAGTGTGGCATGTCATGTTCATCGGCCAATTGAAGTGATCATTCTAAACTGATCATTGGTGCTCATTGAGTAAAGGCTTATAAATGAAGCATAATGCATGACATCACGAAGTTTGGGAGAGATTGGATTACATGGATGCTTTGGCTTATCTATTTCTGTCTCAAAGTTTATCACAATATAGAAAATTGAGCTCGCTTAACATTGGCATTGGATTCTTGTCATTCTGAGATCTAAAATATAAGATACGGACGATTTAGAACGGAAATGTCAAGTTGATCAGCCACTTAAAGTGATCATTCTAAACTGATAAAGCATGGCATCACGTAGTTTGGGATAGATTGAATTACTTGGACTCTTTGTCGTATCTAGTTCTATCTCAAAAATTTTCACAATATAAAAGATTGAGCTAGCTCAACGTGGCCATTGGTTCGTGTCATCCTGAACTCTAAATCAAAAGTTACCGACAATTTAGTGCGGACATGTCAAGTTGATCGGCAAGTTACAGTGATCATTCTAAACTGATCATTGGTGCTCATTGAGTAAAGGCTTATAAACGAAGCAAAATACATGGCATCACACGGTTTTGGATAGCTTGGATTACTTGATCGCTTTTTCGTATATATTTCAATCTCAAATTTTGTCACAATATAGAAAATTGAGCTAGCTTAATGTGGTCAATTGATTCGTGTTATTCGGATCTCAAAATCAAAAGTTTCAGATAACTTAATGCAGACATGTCAAATCAATCGCTTAGTTAAAGTGTTCATTCTAAACTGATCATTGGTGCTCATTAAGTAAAGGCTAATAAATGAAGAAAAATACATGGCATCACCCACTTTTCGCTAGATTGGATTACTTGAACATTTTTTTGTATCTATTTCAGTCTCAAATTTTTTCACAATATAGAAAATTGAGCTAGCTTAACGTGGGCATAGGATTACTTTCATTAAAAGCTATAATTCAAAAGTTATGGACGATTTAGTGAAGACAAGTCAAGTTGATCGCCTAGATAAATTGATCATTCTAAACTGATCATTGGTGCTCGTTGAGTAAAGGTTTATAAATGAAGCAAAATGCATGGCATCATGCAGTATTGGCTAGCTTGGATTACTTGAGCACTTTGTTGTACCTGTTTCTATCTCAAATTTTGTCACAATATAAAAAATTTAGATGTGGACATTTGATTCGTGTCATTATGAGCTGTAAATCAAAAGTTTTGGACAATTTAGGGCAACCATGTCAAGTTGATCGCACAGTTAAATTGATCATTCTAAAATGATCATTGGTGCTCATTTAGTAAAGGCGCTTATAAATGAAGCATAAAGTATGGGATCACACAGTTTTGGCTTTTTCGTATCTAGTTATGTCTGAAAGTTTGTCACAATATAGAAAATTTAGCTAGATTATCGTGGGCAGTGGATTCGTGTCATTCGGGGCTCTTAATCAAAAGTTACAAACGATTTACTGCTGAGATGGCAAGTTGATCAACTAGTTAAAGTTATCATTCTAAACTGATCATTTTAAACTGATCATTGGTGCTCATTGAGTAAAGGCTTACAAACTGCATGGCATCACGCAGTTTTGGCTAGCTTGGATTACTTGAACGCTCTTTTGAATCTATTTCTGTCTCAAATTTTGTCACAATACAGAAAATTGAGCTAGCTTAATGTGGGCATTAGATTCGTGTCATTATGAGCTATAAATCAAAAGTTATGGACGATTTTGTGCAAACATGTCAAGTTGATCGCCCAGTTAAATCGATCATTCTAAACCGATCATTGGTGGTCATTGAGTAAAGGCTTGTAAATGAAGCATAATGCATGGCATCATGCAGTTCTGGGTAGATTGGATTACTTGAACGCTTTTTCGTATCTATTTCTTTCTCAAATTTGGTCACAATATAGAAAATTTAACTAACGTAAGATGGGCATTTATTCGTGTTATTCTAAGCTCTAAATCAAAAGTTACGTACGAGTTAGTGCAGACATGTCAAGTTGATCGGTCTGTTAAAGTGATCATTCTAAAAAAATCATTGGTGCTCATTCTGTAAAGGCTTATAAATGCAAAATAATGTATGCATCATGCAGTTTTGGCTAGATAGGATTACTTGAAGAACTTTTTGTATCTATTTCTGTCTCAAATTTTGTCACAATATTGAAAATTTAGCTAGTTTAACGTGGGCATTGGATTCGTGTTAGTTTGAGCTCCAATTCATAAGTTACGAACAATTTAATGCGGACATGTCATGTTGTTCGGCAAGTTAAAGTGATCATTCTAAACTAATCATTTGTGCTCATTGAGTAAAGGCTTACAAGTGAAGCATAATGCATGACATTACGCAGTTTGGGATAGATTGGATTACTTGGAGGCTTTGTCATATCTATTTGAGTTTGAAATTTTTTCATAGTATAGAAAATTTAGCAAGGTTAATGTGGGCATTGGACTCGTGTCATTCTAAGCTCTAAATCATAAGTTATAGATGATTAAGTGCGGACATGTCAAGTTGATCGGTCTGTTAAAGTGATCATTCTAAACAAATCATTGGTGCTCATTCAGTAAAGGCTTATAAATGAAACATAATGTATGGCATCATGCAGTCTTGGCTAGATTGGATTACTTGAAGACCTTTTTCATATCTATTTCTTTATCAAATTTTGTAACAATATTGAAAATTGAGCTAGTTTAACGTGGGCATTGGATTTGTGTCAGTTTGAGCTCTAAATCATAAGTTACGGACGATTTAACGAGGACATGTCAAGTTGATCAGCCAGTTGAAGTGATCATTCTAAACTGATCTATGGTCCTCATTGAGTAAAGGCTTATAACTGAAGCATAATGCATGACATCATTCTATTCGGGATAGATTGGATTACGTGAACGCTTTGTCGTATCTTTATCAGTCTCAAATTTTGTCCTACTCTAGAAAATTGAGCTCTAATGTGGACATTGGATTCGTGTCATTCTGAGCTCTAAATCAAATGTTAGATTTAGTGTGGACGTGTCAAGATGATCGGCCAGTTAATATAATTATTCTAAACTCATCAATGGTGTTGATTGAGTAAAGGCTTATAAATGAAGCATAATGCATGGCATCACACAGTTTGGGATAGATTGGATGACTTGGATGCTTTGTTTTATCTAGCTCTATCTCAAATTTTGTCACAATATAGAAAAATGAGCTAGCTTAACGTGGGCATTGGATTTGTGTCATTCTAAGCTCAAAATCAATAGTTACGTACGATTTAGTGCATACATGTCAAGTTGATCGGCCAGTTAATATGATCATTCTAAACTGATCACTAGTGCTCATTGAGTAAAGCTTTATAAATGAAGCATAATGCATGCCATTGCGTAGTTTGGAATATATTGGATTATTTGGACGCTTTTTAGTGTCTAGTTCTGTCCAAAATTTTGTCATAACATAGAAAATTGAATTTGGCAATGGATTCATGTCATTCTGAGCTCTAAATCAAGAGTTACGGACGATTTAGTGTGGACAAGTCAAGTTGATCAGCTAGTTAAAGTGATCATTCGAAACTGATAATTGGTGCTCATTACGTAAAAGCTTATAAACGAAGTATAAAGCATGGCATCACCCAGTGTGGGATAGATTGGATTACTTGGACGCTTTGTCGTCTCTTTTTCTGTCTCAAATTTTGTTAAAACATAGAAAATCTATCTAGCTTAACGTGGGCATTGGATTCGTGTCGTTCTTAGCCCAAAATCAAAATTTACAGACGATTTAATGCGGACATGTCAAGGTCATTGGCCAGTGTATATGATTATTCTAAACTGATCATTGGTGCTCATTCAGTAGAGGCTTAAAAATCAAGCATAATGCACGGCATCACACAGTTTTGGATAGATTGGATTACTTGGAAGCTTTGTCGTCTCTATTTTTGTTTCAGACTTTGCAAAATATAAAACATTTAGCTAGCTTAACGTGGCTATTGGATTCATGTCATTAAAAGTTACAGACGATTTAGTGCGGACATGTTAAGTTGATCGGCCAGTTAAAGTGATCATTAGAAACTAATCATTGGTGTTCCTTAACTAAAGGCTTATATATTAAGTATAAAGAATGACATCACGAAGTTTTGGATAGATTGGATTATGTGGATGCTTTGTCGTCTCTATTTCTTTCTCAAATTTTGTGACAAAGTAGAAAATTGAGCTAGCGTAATGTGGGCATTCGATCAGTGTCATTCTGGAGACTAAATTAAAATTTACGGACGATTAAGTGCAGACAGGACAACTTGATCGGCCAGTTAAAGTGATAATTCTAAACTGATCATTGGTGCTCATTGAGCAAAGGTTAATAAATGAAGCATAATGCATGGCATCACATAATATTGGATAGATTGGATTACTTGAACGCTTTGTAGTCTGTATTTGTGTCTCAAATTTTGTCACAATATAGAAAATTGAGATACCTTAACATGGGCATTGGCTTCGTGTGATTTTGAGCTCTAAATCAAAAGTTACGGAAGATTTAGTGCGGACATGTCAAGTTGATCGGCCAGTTAATATGACTTTTCTAAACTGATCATTGGTGTTTATTGAGTAAAGGCTTATAAATTAAACATAATCCATGGAATCACACAGTTTGGGATAGATTGGATTACCTGGACGCTTTCTCATCTCTATTTCTGTCTCGGATTTTGCAAAATATAGAAAATTTAGTGCGGACATGTCAACGTGGGCTTTGGATTTGGGTCATTATGAGCTCTAAATCAAAAGTTATGAACGATTTAGTGCGGATATATCAAGTTGATCGGCCAGTAATATGATTATTCTAAACTGATCAACGGTGCTCATTGAATAAAGGCTTATAAATCAAGCATAATGCATGGCATCACGTAATTTTGGATAGATTGGATTACGTGGACGTTTTGTCATCATATTTCTGTCTCAAATTTTGTTAAAATACAAAAAATTTATCTAGCTTAACGTGGACATTGGATTCGTGTCATTCTGACCTCAAAATTAAAAGTTACAGACGATCTACTGTGGACATGTCAAGTTCATCGGCCAGTTAATATGATTATTCTAAATTGATCATTGGCGCTCATTGAGTAAACGCTTATGAATGAGTCATAATGAATGACATCAAACAATTTTGGATAGATTGGATTACTTCGACGCTTTGTCATGTCTATTTTTGTCTCAAATTTTGTTAAAATATAGAAAATTGAGCTACCTTAACGTGGGCATTGGATTTGTGTAATTCTAAGCACAAATCAAAAGTTACGGATTATTTAAAACGGCAATATCAGGTTGATCGGCCAATTAATATGATTATTCTAAACTGATCATTTTTGCTAATTGAGTAAAGCCTTGTAAATGAAGCATAATGCATGTAATTACAAAATTTTGGATAGATTGGGTTACTTGGACGCTTTTTTGTATCTATTTATGTCTCAAATTTTGTTACAATATATAAAATTGAGCTAGCTTATCGTGTGCATCAGATTCGTGTCATTTGAGCTCTAATCAAAAGTTACGGACGATTTAGTGTGCACATGTTAAGTTGATCGGCCTGTTAATATGATCATTCTAAACTGATCATTAGTGCTGATTGAGTAAAGCTTATAAATGAATCATAATGCATGGCATGACGCAATTTGGGATAGACTGGATTACTGGGACGCTTTGCGTATCTGGCTCTATCTCAAACTTTGTAAGAATATAGAAAATTGAACTAGCTTAATAGGGGCATTGGATTCGGGTCATCATGAGCTCTAAATCAAAAGTTACGGACGATTTAGTGGGGAAATGTCAAGTTGACCGGCCAGTTAATATGATTTTTCTAAACTGATCGTTGGTGCTCACTGAGCAAAGGCTTATAAATGAGGCATAATTCATGGCATCACACAGTTTTGGATAAATTGGATTACTTGGATGCTTTGTCTTCTCTATTTCTGTCTCAAATTTTTTTAAAATATAGAAAATTAAGCTAGCTTAACGTGGGCATTAAATTCATGTGTTTTTGTGCTCTAAATACAAAGTTACGGACGATTTAGTGCGAACATATCAAGGTTATTGGCCTGTTAATATGATCATTCTAAAATGATCATTGGTGCTCACTGAGTAAAGGCTTATAAATGAAGGATAATGCATGGAATTACGCAGTTTGGGATAGATTGGATTATTTGGACGCGTTCTCATATCTAGTACTGTCTCAAATTTTGCAACAATATAGAAGATTGAGCTAGCTTAACCTGGGCAGTTGATTTGTGTCCTTCTGAGCTCAAAATCAAAAGTTACAGACGATTTAGTGGGGACATGTCATGTTGACCGGCCAGTTAATATGATTTTTCTAAACTGATCATTAGTGCTCATTGAGTAAAGGTTTATAAATGAAGCAAAATGCATGGTATCACACAGTTTTGGATAGATTGGATTACTTGAATGCTTTGTTGTCTCTATTTCTATCTCAAATATTGTCAAAATATAGAATATTGAGCTAGCTTAACATGGGCATTGGATTCGTGTGTTTCCGAGCTCTAAACCAAAAGTTACAGACGGTATAGTGTGGACATGTCAAGTTGATCGGCCAGTTAAAGTGATCATTCTAAACTGATTATTGGTGCTCATTGAGTAAAGGTTTATAGATAAAGCATAATGCATGGCATCATGCTGTTAGGGATAAATTGGATTATTTGGATGCTTTTTTTGTATCTGGTTCTTTCTAAATTGAACTAGTTTAGCGTGGGTATTGGATTCATGTCATTATGAGTTATAAATCAAAAGTGTGGGACGATTTAGTGTAGACATGTCAAGTTGATCGGCCAGTTAAAATGATCATTTTAAACTGATCATTGGTGCTCATTGAGTAAAAAGCTTATAAATGAAAAATGATTCATGGCATACGCAGTTTGGGATGGATTAGATTACTTGGAGGCTTTGTCTTATCTAGTTATATCTCAAATTTTGTTACAATGTAGAAAATTGACCTAGCTTAACGTGGGCATTGGATTGGTGTCATTTTTAGCTCTAAATCAAAAGTTACGGATGATTTAGTGAGGAGATGTCAAGTTGATTGGCCAGTTAAAGTGATCATTCAGACCTGATCGTTGGTGCTCATTGAGGAAAGGCTTATAAATGAAGCATAATGCATGGCGTCACACAGTTTTGGATACATTGGATTACTTGGATGCTTCTTCATATCTATTTCTGTCTCAAAATTTGTAAAAGTATAGAACATTGAGCTAGCTTAACATGGACATTGGATTCGTGTCATTCTGTGATGTAAATCAAAAGTTAAACACGATTTAGTGTGGACATGTCAAGTTCATCGGCAGGTTAAAGTGATCATTCTGAAATGATTGCTGGTGCTCATTGAGTAAACGATTATAAATGAAACATAATGCATGACATCACACAGCTTTGGATACATTGGATTGCTTGGATGCTTTGTTGTATCCATTTTTGTCTCAAATTTTGTTGAAATATAGAAAATTGAGCTAGCTTAACATGGACATTGGATTCGTATCATTCTGAGTCATGCATTATGTTTCATTTATAATGCATGGTATCACACAGCTTAACGTGGGCATGGGATTCGTGTAATTCTTAGCTCTAAATCAAAAGTTATGGATGATTTAGTGCGGACATGTCGAGTTGATCGGTTAAAGTGATCATTCAGAACTGATCGTTGGTGCTCATTGAGTAAAGGCTTATAAATGAAGCATAATGCATGGCATCACACAGTTTTTGATACATTGGATTACTTGGACACTTTGTTGTATCTAGTTCTGTCTCAAAATTTGTAAAAATATAGAAAATTGAGCTAGCTTAACAGGGGCATTGGATTCATGTGTTTCGGAACCCTAAATAAAAAGTTACAAACGATATTGTTAGTTGATCGGCCAGTTAAAATAATCATTCTAAACTGATCATTGGTGCTCACTAAGAAAAAACTTATAAATGAAGCATATAGCATGGCAGCAAGTAGTTTGGATAGATATGATTACTTGGACGCTTTGTCGTCTCTCTTTCGGTCTCAAATTTTGCTACATTATAGAAAATTGAGCTAGCTTAACGTGGGCATTGGATTCGTGTCATTCTGCATTCTGAATAAAAATTTCGGACGATTTAGTGAGGAAATGTCAAGTTGATCGGCCAGTTAAAGTGATCATTCTAAACTGATCATTGGTGCTCATTGAGTAAAGGCTATAAATGATGCATAATGCATGACATCACACAGCTTGGGATAGAATGAATTACTAGGACAATTTGTCGTATCTATTTCTGCCTAAAATTGTGTCACAATATAGAAAATTGAGATAGCTTAACATGGGCACGGGATTCGTATCATTCTAAGCTCTAACTCAAAAGTTACGAACGATTTGATGCATAATTGTCAAGTTGATCGGCCAGTTAAAGTGATCATTCTTAACTTATCATTGGTGCTCGTTGAGTAAAGGCTTATAAATGAAGCATAATGCATGGCATCACACAGTTCGGGATAGATTGGATTACATGGACGCTTGGTCGTATCTATTTTTGTCTCAAATTTTGTCACAATATAGAAAATTGAGTTAGTTTAACGTGGGCATTGGATTCGTCTCATTTTGTATTCTGAATAAAAATTACGGACGATTTAGTGAGGAAATGTCAAGTTGATCGGCCAGTTAAAGTGATCATTCTAAACTGATCATTGGTGCTCATTGAGTAAAGGCTATAAATGATGCATAATGCATGACATCACACAGCTCGGGATAGAATGGATTACTAGGACAATTAGTCGTATCTATTTCTGTCTAAAAGTATGTGAAGATATAGAAAATTGAGCTAGCTTAACGTGGGCACGGGATTTGTATCATTCTAAGCTCGATCTAACTTAGAAGTTACGAATGATTTGTTGAATAATTGTCAAGTTGATCGGCCAGTTAATGTGATCATTCTTAACTGATCATTGGTGCTCAATGAGTAAAGGCTTATAAATGAAGCATAAAGCATGGCATCACACAGTTTGGGATTGATTGGAGTACATTGATGCTTTATCGTATCTATTTTGGTCTCGGACAATATAGAAAATTGAAATAGCTTAACGTTGGCATTGGATTCGTGTTATTCCGTGCTCTAAATCAAAAGTTACGGACGATTTAGTGCAGACATGTCAAGTTGATCGTCCAGTTTAAGTGATCATTATAAATTGATCATTGGTGCTCATTGAGTAAATGCTTATAAATGATGCATAATGCATGACATCATGCAGTTCGAGATAGATTGGATTACTTGGACGCTTTAGCGTGTCTGTTTTTTCCTCAAATTTTGTCACAATATAGAAAATTGAGCTAGCTTAACGTATGCATTGGGTTCGTTTCATTTTGAGCTCTAAATCATAAGTAATGCACGATTTAGGGCAGAAATGTCAAGTTGATCGGCTAGGTAAAATGATCATTCTAAACTGATCATTGGCAGTCATTGTGTAAGGACTTATAAATGAAGCATAATGCATGGCATCACGCAGTTTTAGTAGATTGGAGTACTTGAACGCTTTTTTATATCTATTTCTGTTTCAATTTTTGTCACAATATAAAAAATTAAGCTAGCTTCATGGGCATTGGATTCGTGTCATTCTGAGCTCGAAATCAAAAGTTAGGGAATATGTAGTGTGGACATGTCAAGTTGATCGTCCAGTTAAAGTGATCATTCCAAACTGATCATTGGTACTCATTGAGTAAAAGCTTATAAATGAAGCATAATGCATGACATCACATAGTTCAGGATAGATTGGATTATTTGGACGCTTTGTCGTATCTATTTCTGTCACAAAATTCGACACAATATAGAAAATTGAGCTAGATTAATGTGGGCATTGTATTCGTGTCATTCTGAGCTCTAAATCATAAGTTATGGATGATTTAGAGCGGAAATGTCAAGTTGATCGGCCAGTTAAAGTGATTATTCTAAACGGATCATTTGTGCTCATTGAATAAAGACTTATAAATTAACCGTAATGCATGGCATCACGCAAATTTGGTTATAATGGATTACTTGAACGCTTTTTATATCTATTTTTGTCACAATACATAATATTGAGCTAGCTTAACGTAGTTATTGGATTCGTGTCACCCGAAGATCTAAATCAAAAGATAGTGATGATTTAGTGCAGACATGTCAAGTTGATCGGGCAGTTAAAGTGATCATTCTAAACTGATCATTGGTGCTCATTGAGTAAATGCTTAGAAATGAAACATAATCCATGGCATCACGCAGTTTTGGTTAAATTCGCTTACTTGAATGCTTTTTCGTATATATTTTTGTCTCAAGTTTTGTCACAATACAGAAAATTGAGCTATCTTAACTTGGGCATCGGATTCGTGCCAGTCTGACCTCTAAATCAAAAGTTTGGACGATTTAGTGTGAACGTGTCAAGTTGATCGGCGAGTTAAAGTGATCATTCTAAACTGGTCATTGGTGCTCATTGAGTAAAGGCTTATAAATGATTCATATTGCATGACATCACCCAGTTCAGTATAGATTGGATTACTTGGACGCTTTGTCGTACCTCTTTCTGTCTCAATTGTTTTTACAATATAAAAGTTTTAGCTATTTTAACGTTGGCATTGATTCATGCCACTCGGACCTAAAAATCAAAAGTTCGGACGATTTAGTGAGGAAATGTCAAGTTGATCGGCCAGTTAAAGTGATCATTCTAAACTGATCATTGGTGCTCATTGAGTAAAGGTTATAAATGATGCATAATGCATGACATCACACAGCTCGGGATAGAATGGAATACTAGGACAATTTGTCGTATCTATTTCTGCCTAAAACTGTGTCACAATATAGAAAATTGAGATAGCTTAACATGGGCATGGCATTCGTATCATTCTCAGCTCTAACTCAGAAGTTACGAACGATTTGTTGCATAATTGTCAAGTTGATCGGCCAGTTAAAGTGATCATTCTTAACTTATCATTGGTGCTCATTGAGTAAAGGCTTATAAATGAAGCATAATGCATGGCATCGCAATGTTCGGGATAGATTGGATTACATGGACGCTTGGTCGTATCTTTTTTTGTCTCAAATTTTGTCACAATATAGAAAATTGAGTTAGTTTAACGTGGGCATTGGATTCGTCTCATTCTGTATTCTGAATAAAAATTGCGGACGATTTAGTGAGGAAATGTCAAGTTGATCGTCCAGTTAAAGTGATCATTCTAAACTGATCATTGGTGCTCATTGAGTAAAGGCTATAAATGATGCATAATGCATGACATCACACAGCTCGGGATAGAATGGATTACTAGGACAATTAGTCGTATCTATTTCTGCCTAAAAGTTTGTGAAGATATAGAAAATTGAGCTAGCTTAACGTGGGCACGGGGTTCGTATCATTCTAAGCTCGATCTAACTCAGAAGTTACGAATGATTTGTTGCATAATTGTCAAGTTGATCGGCCAGTTAATGTGATCATTCTTAACTGATCATTGGTGCTCAATGAGTAAAGGCTTATAAATGAAGCATAAAGCGTGGCATCACACAGTATGGGATTGATTGGAGTACATTGATGCTTTATCGTATCTATTTTGGTCTCAAATTTTGGGACAATATAGAAAATTGAACTAGCTTAACGTTATCATTGGATTCGTGTCATTCTGAGCTCTAAATCAAAAGTTACGGACGATTTAGTGCAGACATGTCAAGTTGATCGTCCAGTTAAAGTGATCATTCTAAATTGATCATTGGTGCTCATTGAGTAAATGCTTATAAATGATGCATAATGCATGACATCATGCAGTTTGAGATAGATTGGATTACTTGGACGCTTTAGCTTGTCTGTTTTTGCCTCAAATTTTGTCACAATATAGAAAATTGAGCTAGCTTAACGTATGCATTGGATTCGTTTCATTTTGAGCTCTAAATCATAAGTAATGCACGATTTAGGGCAGAAATGTCAAGTTGATCGGCTAGGTAAAATGATCATTCTAAACTGATCATTGGAAGTCATTGTGTAAAGACTTATAAATGAATCATAATGCATGGCATCACGCAGTTTTAGTAGATTGGAGTACTTGAACGTGTTTTTTTATATCTATTTCTGTTTCAATTTTTGTCACAATATAAAAAATTAAGTTAGCTTCATGGGCATTGGATTCGTGTCATTCTGAGCTCGAAATCAAAAGTTAGGGAATATGTAGTGTGGACATGTCAAGTTGATCGACCAGTTAAAGTGATCATTCTAAACTGATCATTGGTACTCATTGAGTAAAAGCTTATAAATGAAGCATAATGCATGACATCACATAGTTCAGGATAGATTGGATTATTTGGACGCTTTTTCGTATTTATTTCTGTCACAAAATTCGACATAATATAGAAAATTGAGCTAGATTAATGTGGACATTGTATTCGTGTCATTCTGAGCTCTAAATCATAAGTTATGGATGATTTAGAGCGGAAATGTCAAGTTGATCGGCCAGTTAAAGTGATTATTCTAAACGGATCATTTGTGCTCATTGAATAAAGACTTATAAATTAACCGTAACGCATGGCATAACGCAAATTTGGTTATAATGGATTACTTGAACGCTTTTTAATATCTATTTTTGTCACAATATATAATATTGAGCTAGCTTAACGTAGGTATTGGATTCGTGTCATCCGGAGATCTAAATCAAAAGTTAGTGATGATTTAGTGCAGACATGTCAAGTTGATCGGGCAGTTAAAGTGATCATTCTAAACTGATCATTGGTGCTCATTGAGTAAAGGCTTAGAAATGAAACATAATCCATGGCATCACGCAGTTTTGGTTAAATTGGATTACTTGAATGCTTTTTCGTATATACTTTTGTCTCAAGTTTTGTCACAATATAGAAAATTGAGCTATCTTAACTTGGGAATCGGATTCGTGCCAGTCTGACCTCTAAATCAAAAGTTTGGACGATTTAGTGCGAACGTGTCAAGTTGATCGGCGAGTTAAAGTGATCATTCTAAACTGGTCATTGGTGCTCATTGAGTAAAGGCTTATAAATGATTCATATTGCATGACATCACCCAGTTCAGTATAGATTGGATTACTTGGACGCTTTGTCGTACCTAATTGTGTCTCAATTGTTTTTACAATATAAAAACTTTAGCTATTTTAACGTTGGCATTGATTCATGCCACTCGGACCTATAAATCAAAAGTTTGGACGATTTAGTGCGGACATGTCAAGTTGATGGGCCCGTTAAAGTGATCATTCTTAACTGATTATTAGTGCGCATAGAGCAACGGCTTATAAATGAAGCATAATGCATGGCAGAACGACGTTTGGGATAAATTGGATTACATGGACACTTTGTCGTAACTATTTATGTCTCAAATTTTTTCACAATATAAAACATTGAGCTAGTCTAACGTGGGCATTGGATTCGTGCCAGTCAAACCTCTAAATAAAAAGTTTGGACAATTTAGTGCGGACATGTCAAGTTGATCGGCCTGTTAACGTGATGATGTTTAACTGATCATTGGTGCTCATTGAGTAAAGGCTTATAAATGAAGCATAATGCATGGCATCACGAAGTTTGGGATAGAATGGATTACATGGACGCTTTGTCGTATCTATTTGTATTTCAAATTTTGTCACAATATAGAACATTAAGCTAGCTTAACGTGGGCATTGGATTTGTGTCATTGTGAGCTCTAAATCAAAAGATACGGATGATTTAGTGCGGACATGTCAACTTGATCGGCCAGTAAACGTGATCATTCTAAACTGATCATTGGTGCTCATTCAGTAAATGCTTATAAATGATGCATAATGCATGACATCACGCAAATTGGGATAGATTGAATTAATTGGACGCTTTAGCGTATCTATTTCTGTCTCAAATTTTGTCACAATATAGAAAATTGAGCTAGCTTAACGTGGGCACATGATTCGCATCATTCTAAGCTCTAACTCATAAGTTACGAATGATTTAGTGCAGACATGTCAAGTCGATCGGGCGGTTAAAGTGATCATTCTTAACTTATCATTTGTGCTCATTGAGTAAAGGCTTATAAATGAAGCATAATGCATGGCATCATGAAGTTCGGGTTAGATTGGATTACATGGATGCTTTTTCATATCTATTCCGGTCTCAAATTTTGTCACAATATAGAAAATTGATCTAGTTTAACGTGGGCATTGGATTCGTATCATTCTGAGCTCTAACTCATAGGTTACGATCAATTTAGTGCATACATGTCAAGTTGATCGGCCAGTTAAAGTGATTATTCTTAACTGATCATTGGTGATCATTTAGTAAAAGCTTATAAATGAAAAATAATGCATGGCATCGTGCATTTTGGGATGGATTGGATTACTTGGATGCTTTGATGTATTTATTTTTGTCTCAAATTTTGTTACACTATAGAAAATTTAGCTAGCTTAACATGGGCATTGGAGTCGTGTGTTTCGGAGCTCTAAATCAAGAGTTACAAACGATATTGTTAGTTGATCGGCCAGTTAATTAATCATTCTAAACGGATCACTGGTGCTCATTGAGAAAAAACTTATAAATGAAGCATAAAGCATGACAGCAAATAGTTTGGATAGATTGGATTACTTGGACACTTTGTTGTCTCTCTTTCTGTCTCAAATTTTGTCACAATATTGAAAATTGAGCTAGCTTAACATGGGTATTGGATTCGTGTCATTCTGCGTTCTGAATAAAAAATTATGGACGATTTAGTGAGGAAATATCATGTTGATCGGCCAGTTAAAATGATCATTCTAAACTGATCATTGGTGCTCATTGAGTAAAGGCTATAAATGATGCATAATGCATGACATCACGTGGCTCGGGATAGAATGGATTACTAGGAGCATTTGTCGTATCTATTTCTGCCTAAACTTTTGTCACAATATAGAAAATTGAGCTAATTTGGGCACGGGATTCGTATCATTCTAAGCTCTAACTCAGAAGCTAGGAACTACTTGTTGCATAATTGTCAAGTTGATCGGCCAATTAAAGTGATCATTCTTAACTGATCATTGGTGCTCATTGAGTCAAGGCTTATAAATGAAGCATAATTCATGGCATCACACAGTTCGGGATAGATTTGATTACATAGACGCTTGGTCGTATCTATTTTTGTCTCAAATTTTGTCACAATATATAAAATTGAGTTAGTTTAACGTGGGTATTGGATTCGTGCCAGTCTAACCTCTAAATCAATAGTTATGGACGATTTAGTGCAGACATGTCAAGTTGATCTTCCAGTTAAAGTGATCATTCTAAACTGATCATTGGTGCTCATTGAGTAAATGCTTATAAATGATGCATAATGCATGACATCACGCAGTTCGAGATAGATTGGATTACTTGGATGCTTTAGCATATCTATTTTTGCCTAAAATTTGATCACAATATAGAAAATTGAGCTAGCTTAACGTGGGCATTGGATTCGTTTCATTCTGAGCTCTAAATCATAAGTAACGCACGATTTAGGGCGGAAATGTCAAGTTGATCGGATTGGTAAAATGATCATTCTAAACTGATCATTGGTGGTCATTGTGTAAAGGCTTATAAATGAAACATAATGCATGGCATCACGCAGTTTTAGTAGATTGGAGTACTTGAACGCTTTTTTATATCTATTTCTTTTTCAATTTTTGTCACAATATAAAAAATTGAGCTAGCTTCATGGGCATTGGATTTGTGTCATTTTGAGCTCTAAATCAAAAGTTAGGGAAGATGTAGTGCGGACATGTCAAGTTGATCGACCAGTTAAAGTGATCATTCTAAACTGATCATTGGTGCTCATTGAGTAAAAGCTTATAAATGAAGCATAATGCATGACATCACATAGTTCAGGATAGATTGGATTATTTGGATGCTTTTTCGTATCTATTTTTGTCTCAAAATTGGACACAATATAGAAAATTGAGCTAGATTAATGTGGGCATTGTATTCGTGTCATTCTGAGCTCTAAATCATAAGTTACGGACGATTTAGCGCGGACATGTCAAGTTGTTCGGACAGTTAAAGTGATCATTCTAAACGGATCATTGGTGCTCATTGAGTAAAGACTTATAAATGAAGCATAACGCATGGCATCACGCAATTTTGGTTATAATGGATTAGTTGAACGCTTTTTATATCTATTTTTGTCACAATATATAAAATTGAACTAGCTGAACATAGGCATTGGATTTGTGTCATCCGGTGCTCTAAATCAAAGCTAGTGATGATTTAGTGCAGACATGTCAAGTTGAACTGGAAGTTAAAGTGATCATTCTAAAATGATCATTGGTGCTCATTGAGTAATGGCTTAGAAATGAAGCATAATCCATGGCATCATGCAGTTTTGGTTAAATTGGATTACTTGAACACTTTTTTGTATATATTTTTTGTCTCAAGTTTTGTCACAATATAGAAAATTGAGCTACCTTAACTTGGGCATTTGATTTGGTTATTCTGAGTTCTAAATCAAAAGTTATAGACGATTTAGTGCGGACATGTCAAGTTGATCGCATAGTTAAATTGATCATTCTAAACTGATCATTTGTGCTCATTGAGTAAAGGCTTATCAATGAAGCATAATGCATGGAATCATGCAATTTTGTGTAGATTGAATTACTTGAATGCTTTCTGTATCTATTTTTGTCTCAAATTTTGTCAGAATATAGAAAATTGAGCTAGCTTAACGTAGGCATTGGATTCATGTCGTTCTGAGCTCAAAATCCAAAGTTATGGATGATTTGGTGCGAACATGTCAAGTTGATCGGCCAGTTAAACCTGTTTGCACCCTTTCGTACTCTTGCAAAAACGTTTTGTAACCTTTCGCCTTCTTTTTCGATTTGTTTTAAAATGTTTCTGGGTTTGTTTCTTGTTTAAACTTGATCTTTGATCTTTGAAAAACCTGCAAATTCACTTGAAAGTAGTTTAGAACCGATTTCTAAAGGACAAAACTTGTGAAACACCCAATCGGCACCGTTGAGGTTCTAAAAACTGTTTTTGTTAATCCGAGCTTATCACCTTTTGTTTGAATATTTTAGAGATTAAAACCTGAATGAAACTTGTTTTTAAGACTTAATAGAACCGGGAATACCAATTAATAATGTTTTAAAGCGAATCTAAAGTTGTTTGACTGACCCATTTCAAAAACGGAGTTCAAAGGGTCTAGAACATGCTTTGCTAGGGTTTGTCTTTGTTCTTGTGTCTTTGTTTCAGCGAATTGTTGTGTCAGTTTCTGTTTTTTACTTTGAACCTTTTACTTGTTTAGTTGTCTGAATTTTTCAGGTACAATGATAGAAACCAGCAATAATGGAGAAGAATACTCACACTCCAACAACTCCTTGATTCCTTTAAAGCCATGTTGGATGAAAGTATGGCAACCATGAGAGCTGAAATAATAAGATCCATCAATGACCGAATTAAGATAAACCAGCCACCTTCTGATACTGAGCAATACTACAGTCACTCATCTAGGTCACAACACCCTAGGAGAAGGCAGCCAAGAGATGACCAACCGCATAGGAATAACCAACCCAGTCCTCCCGACCCTTTGGCTGGCATTAAAATCAAGATTCCCTATTTCCATGGAACCAATGACCCTGAGGAGTATCTAGAGTGGGAAAAGAAGATAGAAATATTCTTTGATTGTAGGGAATACACTCAGGGTAGTAAGATTAGGGTAGCACCAACCGCTTTTAAAGATTATGCCTTAAGTTGGTGGGATCAATTAGTTACTTCTAGGAGAAGGGCTGGGGATTTTCCTATATATTTGTGGAACCAGATGAAAGTAATAATGAGGAAAAGGTTTATACATAGCCAGTACCATAGGGAACTTCACTTTAAGCTTAGGAACCTATCTCAAGGCTCTAGAACCGTAGAGGAGTACTTTAAGAAGATGAAAACCTTATTGCTTAGGGCTGATGTTCAAGAGGATAGTGAAGCCACTATGGCTAGGTTTATGGGTGGCCTTAATAGGGAAATCATAGATATGCTAGAGGTTCACCATTATGTCGAAATAGAAGAACATCTCCATAAGGCTATCATGTTCGAAAAATAACTTAATAGGAAAAACCCTAAACCCGGATTTAGTTCTACTAGTTTTATCCAATCTAAGGAGGATAAGTCTAGAAAAGATTACAATCCTTTCACTGAGACCAAGGTAGAAGATTTGAAATATGGGTTCTAGCACCAAAACTAAGGAAATTCAGTGTTTTAAGTGTAAGGGCTTTGGTCACTACTCTAGGGAATGTACCAATAAGAGAACCATAGTTGTTAGCGCTAATGGTGAGGTAGAATCAGAGAATGACCATTTGGATGTGGAGTCCTTGGAAGAAAATGTAGACATGCCCCATGCTGGACAACTGTTAGCCACTAGGAGAACTCTAAACTTACAAAACTAGGACAGAAAAGAATGAGCAAAGAGAGAACCTATTCGACACTCGCTGTCTAGTTAAGAGTAAGGTCTGTAGCTTAGTGATTAGATGGAGGTAGCTGTACCAGTGTAGCTAGTGAGATTATGGTAGGGAAGTTAGGACTTGGGATTATTAAGAGAGCTAAACCCTATAAGTTGCAATGGCTTAATGATGAGGGTGAGCTAGAAGTAGAGAACCAGGTCCTAGTTCCTTTGTCCATATGCATATATGAAGATGAGGTTTTATGTAATGTTTTACTCATGGATGCTGGTCATCTCTTGTCAGGTAGACCTTGGCAATCGGTAGAAGGGTTATTCATGATGGGTTCACTAATAGGTACTCATTTGAGTTTAAGGGAAAGAAACATATTTTAGTACCTTTATCCCCACAAGAGGTTCATTTAGATCAGATAGCTTTAAAGAAAAACAAAACCCAATCCGAATACAAAAGCAAACCCCATGCCGACGGCACCGCCAAACCATAAACCAAGCCAACAGCCAAACAACCGACTAATCTTATGATTAAGTCCAACCCAGGGAGTAACTTACAACACCTACTCTTTGTGTTTAAAGAATTCTTTCATACTAACCAATCTATGCAAGACATTCCTAGCAAAATTCAACTTTTTTTGCAGGAATTTAAAGATGTGTTTCCGGAGGAACAACCGCAAGGCTTACCACCAATCGGAAGAATTGAGGACCAAATTGAGCACCAAATTCTACCAGGAGCATCTCTTCCCAACAAGCCTGCCTACAGAACCAACGGCCTGGAGACCAAGGAGCTTCAACAGCAAGTCATTGAACTCATGGAGAAAGCACATATCTGTGAAAGTATGAGCCTTTGTGTTGTACCTGTTTTGCTTGTCCCAAAAAAGGATGGAAGCTGGAGAATGTGTGTTGATTGCAGAGCCATGAACAATATCACTGTAAAGTATCACCATCCTATACCTATATTAGATGATATGTTAGATGAATTGCATGGTTCTAACATCTTCTTGATCTAAGGTAGATCTTAAGAGTGGTTATCACCAAATTAGGATGAAGAAGGTGATGATTGGAAAACTGCATTTAAAACTACACAAGGTTTATATGAAGGTTAGTAATGTCTTTTGGCTTGACAAATGCACCTAGTACCTTCATGAGATTGATGAACCATGCCTTTAGGGAATTCATAGGTCATTTTGTGGTAGTATACTTTGATGACATTCTAGTTTTTAGATGAATCTTAGATGATCATGTAGAACACCTCCGAAAGGTTTTTGAAGTGCTTAAAAAGGAAACCTTGTATGCCAATCTTAAGAAATTTTCTTTTGGAACATATAATCTTGTATTCTTAGGTTTTTTTCTGAGTACAGATGGTATTAAGGTTGACGAGGAAAAGATAAAAGCGATTAAGGAGTGGTCGAGTCCAAAAAATGTTGGGTAAGTAAGGAGCTTCCATGGCCTAGCTGCATTTTACCGGAGGTTTGTCATGGACTTTAGCACTATAGAAGCTACATTCACTAAGGTTATCAAAAAGAATGTGGGATTTAAGTGGGAGCATGCCGAAGAGGAGGTATTCCAAACCTCGAAAGACGCTCACACAGTCCTCGATGCTATCTCTTCCTAACTTTGATAAAACTTTTTAAATTGAATTTGATGCCTCAGAAGTTGGTATTGGTGCTGTTCATATACAGGAAAGGAAGCCCATAGCATACTTTAGTAAGAAACTTGGAGGGGCCACACTCAATTACCCAATCTATGACAAAGAACTATATGCGCTTATGAGGGCATTGCAAACATGGCAACATTATCTTTGGCCGAAGGAGTTTGTCATCCATACCGACCATGAGTCACTCAAACATCTCAAAGGGCAACTAAAGCTGAAAAAAGACATGCTAGGTGGGTCGAATTCATTGAGACCTTCCTATTTGGATTTAGAACGTAAACTGCAGAACAAATGTAACCGAATATTGTATTGATTGATAAAAGAAGAAAAACAAGCTTGAGAGATGGCTTAATGGAGTCTCTCTCCTCCCCTTACTTCTTTCTATTCTTCTCTTGATACTTGATACCCTTTTTCTGCTCCCCAGCTATCTTTTTATACCTCTGTCATCGAATCTTCCTCCAGCAGTCTCCCCAACAGATTTTACATACTCCATCCCTTCCTAACACAGCCATAGTTTATTTATTTACCTTGGTTTAGTTTGCAACAGCCAAGTTACTCCTTTTGGGCTTTTGTGATCTTGGGTCTTCTTCCATAGGTGAACAAGATTGGAGGGTGTTGGGCTTTGTATGTATCAACACCCCCGCCATTGAAATCAGCCTTGTCCTCAAGGTTGAAATGCGGAAACTGACCTTGAGCCGGCTCCGGTTCTGCTTCCAGAACTCCGTCAATATTGAGCTGGACTGGTAAGGAAGTTGAAGATAACCCGCTGCCCACTGCTAGCTTTAATTGACATATATGAAAGGTATGATGAATCTTTGCATCCGACGGAAGCTATAATTTGTAAGCAACCTTTCCCACGCGAGATTATATCTCAAAGGGACCATAAAACCGAGCAGCTAGTTTTTAATTTGGGCGCCTGGCCAGTGTCTTACGACGGAAGGGTCGCATTTTCAAGTAGACTTTGTCCCCCACGTGAAATTCGACCTCGCGGCGATGTCCATCTGCCCTTTTTTCATCGTTTGTTGAGCTTTAAGAATGTGAGACTTGAGTAGAGCAATATTTGTGTCACGTTCCTGCATTTTCTCTTCCAATTCCGCATTTCAAGTAGTTCCCAACTCGTATTTAATTATCGTAGGAGTCTCTCGACCATACACTGCCTTGAAAGGGGTCATTTGAATTGCCGAGGGGAAGGATGAATTATAGCGTATTCTGCCCACCACAAAATAGTGCCCATGAGCGCGGTTTCTCACCCGCAAAGCAGTGCAAATAAGTCTCCAATCCTCTATTTGTCACCTCCATCTGGCCGTCCGATTGAGGGTGGTAAGCAGTGCTAAAACAGAGCTTCGTACCCGCCAAACGGAACAATTCTTTCCAGAATAGGCTTGTGAATACCTTATCTCTGTCCGATACAATCATCCGTGGAAAACCAATGAAGTCGAATTACCTCCTGAATAAAAATGCAGGATATATCGGCAGCTGTATAGGGATGTTTTAATCCGATAAAATGATCAAATTTAGACAGCCGGTCCACCACCACTAGTATGGTATTCTTTCCCCCGGATTTTGGAAGCTCCTCCACGAAATCCATAGATAAATCTTCCCATATTCTCTCCGGAATGGGAAGTGGTTGCAACAAACCGGCCGGAACGAGGGTAGAGTATTTATACTCTTGGCAGATCGTGCAAGCCTCGACGTATCGCCGAATATCCATCATTATCCCGGTCCAATAAAATAGTTCGCCTATTTTCTTCTGTGTTTTTAGAACCCCTCCATGACCTCCCATTTTGCCTTCATGATATTCTCGTAGAATAACACCAATAAACCTGGATTGGCTGGACAATACACACCTTCCTTTGCGTAGTAACCGCCTCTGCACCACTGAGAAATCCGGGTGGGTACGAGGATTGCGTTCAATGTCTGAAATGATACCTTGCAAAGTTGAGTCATTATCCACTTCCCAACATATATCTTCCATCTGAATAGCGGCTGGAATAGATATGGCAGCAAACTCTAAAATTGGTTCCTTCCGAGATAATGCATCGGCTGCCTTTTTTTCCAATCCGGGTTTGTACTGAATTTCAAAATCGAACCCCAATAACTTTGTCAGCCATCTCTGATACTCCAAGTTAATGTCCCGCTGTTCCAAAAGATACCAAAGAATTTTCTGATCCGTTCTGACCACAAATCAACGACCAATCAAGTAGTGACGCCATTTCCGGATAGCTAAGACCACTGCCATTAATTCTCGTTCATAAATAGAATTGTAGCGCTGACGTTCGGTCAATGCTTGGCTGAAGAATGCAATAGGCTGGCCGTGTTGCAACAAAACTGCGCCCAGCCCTATACCGGAAGCATCGGATTCGACTACATACTGCTCATTGAAATCAGGCAATGAGAGCACCGGTACCTGAATCATGGCATTTTTAAGCTGGTTGAACACTGTTTCTGCTGCCGTAGACCAACCAAACTGATCCTTGCGAAGCAGATCTGTAAGGGGTTGAGGTATCCTGCCATACCCATGAACAAATCGACGATAGTAACCTGTCAGCCCGAGGAACCCGCGGAGCTCCTTAATGTTGCGAGGCGGTTGCCAATCAACCATAGCACAAATCTTGGAAGGGTCAGCCGCCACCCCGTGAGCCGAGATGATATGACCAAGGTAATCGACCTGAGCAGTCCCGAATTGGCATTTTTTGCGATTGACGAACAATTGATGTTGGTGGAGGAGACTGAGAACCTTCCGGAGGTGTGTTTGATGTTCCGTGAAAGACTTGCTGTACACGAGAATGTCGTCAAAGAAGACAAGGAAAACTTTGTGCCAAAATGGGCAAAATACCTCATTCATGAGCGACTGGAACGTAGCGGGCGCATTGGTCAATCCAAAGGGAATTACTAAGAACTCGTAATTCTCATCGTGAGTGTGGAATGCAGTCTTATGAACATCTTCCGCCTTCACCAAGATTTGGTGATATCCCGAACGAAGGTCCAATTTTGAGAATATAACAGCGCCCCGGAGTTCGTCTAATAGCTGATCGATCATGGGGTTCGGGTAGCTATCAGGAATTGTTGCTTTGTTCAGAGCCCTGTAATCGACACAGAACCGCCAGCTGTTGTCTTTCTTTTTCACCAATAGAACCGGACTGGAAAATGAACTGTTGCTTTCCCTTATCAGACCCGCTGACAACATCATCGATATTTGATGCTCAATTTCCTCCTTCTGAGCCTGTGGATAACGAAACGGCCTTACGCTGATTCGGTCAGTATCTGATTTCAAATTGATTGCGTGCTCCTTGCCCCGTGACGGAGGAAGTCCACTCGGTTCAGAGAAAACATGTTGAAACTCAAGTAATATTCGTTCCAACTGCGGAGGAAAAGCTGTTGAGCCCATAGAATCCGTTGTCTCTAGACCCCCATACTCAACAATCATCCCTTCTCCTCCTTGCTGAAGCGCTTTCAACAGCGCCTTCAATGAAACCGATGCGTTGCAGAGACTTCGATATCCGTGAAGCGTGATACACCTGCCCTCTTGATGGAATTGCATTCTCTGTAGCTTCCAGTTAACTTGCATTTCCCCCAAAGTCTCCAACCATTGTACCCCCAATATCACATCTGCCGTACCGAGTTCGAGAGGCAAAAAAATCGTTTGAATGACACACTTCGTAGATGAACAACCACATCTCGACACAATCTCTCTGCCCGTCCTGCCGAACCCGTACCTGTTATCACTCTATAACTGGCAGTCGCCTCAATGGGAAGGTGTAGTTGCCGAACCAGAATGTGGGAGATGAAGTTGTGGGAAGCCCCACTATCCACCATGAGCACCACCTCTCGATTTTGGATGAACCCGCGTAGCTTCAAGGTGGGAGGAGAAGAAATTCCGACCAGCGAGTTTAAGGAGAGCTCTGCTAGCTCGGTTACTTTGGTTTCCCCTTCGAGCTTGACCCCTTCGTCGACCTCAACGAGCTCACATTTGGTGCCGTCTTCCTGGATGCATAATACTCGGAGCTCCTTCGAGCTACACTGGTGCCCCACCTGCCAGCGTTCGTCGCACCTGAAGCAAACACCGCGAGCCTTCTTCTCTCGCACTTCTGCATCCGACAGTTGATGGTAGGAGTGCCACCGCGATTCCCCAGCTCGCGATGGAAGAGGAGCGCCTAGGGTTGCCCTTGTTGCAGCTGGGCCAGTCAGATTGAGCCTATTTCCCAAATTAGTGGAATATTTGGGGTTAAAGAGATTAGGCCCAGTAGCTGTTGAATAACCACCCACGATTGGGCCCTCTCTTCTTGTTGGGTAATGAGGCTGGGCAACACTCACACGTGTAGATCTGATGGCCACACGCGATTCTCCTCCTTCCACCGAGTCGTCCATGGCTGCCCATTCTTCTACCTTACGAGCAAGACTCATCATTTGTTTTAAGTTCGACGCTCCAGCATACTCACTCCAGCCCTTGTTTTGGGTTTCAACCCATTCATGAATGCCATCTCTAGAACCTATTCGGAAAGCTCCGGAGCATTCGCAGCCAGCGAAACTGGCAATAATTTTGGGCTGAATCCTCCTGCTTCAAATTGAGAAGTCTCACTCCAGGTGTGCTATCCAGTATTTCTGAAAAATTGTCCAGCACTCTTAACTTCATTTGCTCCCAACTCTCAAAAAGATATCGATCCCTTTCCCATCTATACCACATGAGGGCTTCTTCCACAAAACACATCCTTACTGCCTGTAATTTTTCTATTTCTAAGAATCTCCCCAGCTCAAAATACTGCTCAACCCTAATACCCAGGTCTCCACATTTTCCTCATCAAAAATAGGCATATCAATCTTCCTGGTTATCGGCTCCGAGCTCCTCTCCTCCCTGTTTTCTCTTGGACTTGGAGAAACAGAGCGGGAACAACTCGGTCTGTAACAACTTGGCAGATCGGCCACTCCTGAAGTTATAGACCCCATTGGAGCCTTCTCCTTCCTAGCAGCCTGAAGCTCTTGTTCACGAAATCTCTCCTCCATCTTACCCAAGATGCTTAGCTTTCCCAGCTGGGCTTTTTTGTCGAGAACGACCTGTTCTAAACCCGAGAGCCTTTCCACGTCTCTCTGCAGGTCAGCAACAACCTTCTCCCATGTTGCATCATCCTTCTTAGGCGGCATGATCGCGTTCTCCTTTCTCCCACGTCGACGGCTCTGATACCAAAATATTAGGATTTAGAATGTAAACTGCAGAAAAAATGTAACCGAATATTGTATTGATTAATAAAAGTAGAAAAAAAATCTTGAGAGATGGCTTAATGGAGTCTCTCTCCTCCCCTTACTTCTCTATATTCTTCTCTTGATACTTGATACCTTTTTTCTGCTCCCCAGCTATCGTTTTATACTTCCGTCATCGAATCTTCCTCCAGCAGTCTCCACAACAGATTTTACGTACTCCATCCCTTCCTAACACAACCATAGTTTATTTATTTACCTTGGTTTAGTTTGCAACAGCCACGTTACTCCTTTTGGACTTTTGTGATCTTGGGTCTTCTTCCATAGGTGAACAAGATTGGAGAGTGTTGGGCTTCGTATGTATCACTTCCCTTATGTGATCAAATACAAGAAAGGTAAAGAGAATGTAGTATCCGATGCTCTTTCTTGGAGGTATGTGCTCTGGACCTCTTTAGAAGTTAAACTGGTAGGGTTTGAGTAAATCAAAAAGTTATACGCTACTGATGCTGATTTTAAGGATATTTATCCTTCTTGGGAGAAGTTTGGTACTGGAAAATACTTTAAGAGTGAAGACTTCTTGTTTTATGATAATCAGTTATGTGTACATAACTCCTCTTTACGAAATTTGTTTGTTAAGGAAGCACATTCAGGTAGTATTATGGGTCACTTTGGCATGGCAAAGACATTAAATATATTGCACGAACACTTCTTTTGGCCACACATGAGGAGTGATGTTGAGAAAGCTTGCCAAAGATGTGTAACTTGCAAGCAAGTTAAATCCACAATCCAAAAGCACAGTTTGTATACCCCTCTTCCTATACCTTTGCACCCTTGCCATTATATTTCTATGGATTTTGTTTTTGGATTGCATAGAACTAAGATTTGAAAGGATTCTATGTTTGTTGTAGTTAATGGATTTTCCAAAATGAGTCACTTTATTCCTGCTCATAAGACGGATGATGCCGTTAACATTGCCGGATTATTTTTTAAGGCGATAGTTAGACTTCATGGCATGCCTAGGACCATAGTATCAGATAGAGACACTAAGTTCCTTAGTTACTTTTGGAAAACACTTTGGTCTAAGCTAGGAACTAAGCTTTGTTTCTCCACAACTTGTCACTCGCAATCGGATGGTCAAACTGAAGTAGTTAATAGAACCTTCTCTACTTTGTTAAGAGCTTTGATTAAAAAGAATCTTAGGACTTGGGAAGAATTCCTACCTCATGCTGAATTCGCATATAATCATGCTAGGCATACTATTTCTAAATACTCACCGTTCAAAATTGTTTATGGGTTCAATCCCATCTCACCATTGGATCTAATGCGTTTACCTTTGAGTGAAAGGACAAGCCTTGATGGAAATAAAAAGGCTGAGATGGTTAAAACAATTCATGAGAAGGCTTGGCTCAATATTGAAAATTAGACTAAGATGTATGCTCAACAAGCCAATAAAGGCCGAAAGGAGTTGGCATTTGAGGAAAGAGACTTGGTGTGGATCCATTCCAAGTGAAAGGAAATCCAAGATAATGCCTAGGATTGATGGCCCATTAAAATTCATCAAGAAGATCAATGACAATGCCTACCAGCTGGAACTTCAAGGTAAGTACCAAGTGAGTTCAAGTTTCAATATTACTGATTTGGTTCCATAATTTGCAGATGAAACAGATTTGAGGTCAAATCCTTCTCAATTAGGGGAGGATGATGTGAGCATGGCCAGAAGGAACCACAACCTAGGAGCAGCTTGAACCAGAGGAGGAAGAAGCCACTAAAGATGCTAAGGAGCAGCTAGAACCCGCAGATATTGGAGATGAAAGCCTACAAATCTTCAATGGCCCCATTACCCGATCCAAGCAACCCAAACTTAAGACAACACTACAGCACCTTCTCAACACCATTCAGGCAAGTTTAGTTTGTGCAAATCCAACCACATTGGTTGTGATTCAAGCCACCTAAACCTCACCAAGAGAGGTGCCTTGGATTGTACTCTTTTTCCCTATTCTTAAGTTTGTCCCAATGGGTTTTCTAAGATAGGTTTTTAATAAGGCAAACCCAAGGTACTTTACTGCACCCTCTTGGTGAATCAAGGCCTATTCTATCTCAAGAGAGGAAGAGTCAAGTTAAAACATTATTTACTTCTTAGTCTTTGTCTTAGTTGTCTTTGTAATTCCACGTTACGGACGATTTAAGACAGGACACGGCTAGTTAATATGATTATTCTAAACTGATCGTAAGTGCTGATTGAGTAAAGGCTTATAAATGAAGCATAATGCATGCAATCATGAAATTTTGGATAGATTTGATTACTTGTACACTTTGTCGTATCTAGGTTGTCTCAAATTTTGTCAAAATATTGAAAATTGAACTAGCTTAACATGGGCATTGGATTCATGTCATTATGACCTTTAAATCAAAAGTTATGGACGATTTAGCGCAAGCATGTCAAGTTGATCGGCCAGCTAAAATGATCATTCTAAACTGATCATTGGTGTTGATTGAGTAAAGCTTATAAATGAAGAATAACGCATGACATCACACAGCTTAGGATAGAATGGATTACATGGATGCTTTATCGTATCTATTTATGTCTCAAATTTTGTAACAATATAATAAATTGAGCTAGCTTAATATCGGCATTGGATTCGTGTCATTCTGAGCTAGAAATCAAAAGTTATGGACTATTTAATGCAGACATGTGAAGTTGATCAGCCAGTTAATATGATCATTCTAAATTGATCATTAGTGATCATAGAGTAAAGACTTATATATGAAGCATAATGCATGGCAGTTTTTGATAGATTGGAATACTTGGACACTTTGTAGTATCCATTTCTGTATTCAATTTTGTCTCAATATAGAAAATTGAACTAGTTTAACGTGGGCAATAGACTCATATCATTCTGAGCAATAAGTCAAAAGTTACGGATGATTCAGTGCAGAAATGTCAAGTTGATTGGCCAATTAAAATGATCATTCTAAACTGATCATTGGTGCTCATTAAGTGAAAGCTTATAAATGAAGCATAATGCATGACATCACGCAATTTGGGATAGACTGGATTACTTGGATGATTTGTCATATCTATTTATGTCTCAAATTTTGTCACAATATAGAAAATTGAGCTAGCTTAACGTGTACACTGAGCTAGCTTAACGTGAACACTGAGCTAGCTTAACGTGGACATTGGATTCATGTCATTCTGAGCTATAAAACAAAAGTGACAGACAATTTAGTGCGGACGTGTCACGTTAATCTGCCAGTTAATATGATCATTCTAAACTAATCATTGGTGCTCATTGAGTAAAGGCTTATAAATGAAGCATAATGCCTAACATCATGCAGTTTTGGATAGATGGAATTACTCGGACGCTTTGTCCAAGCAATTGTAGTCATAAATTTGATCCCAATAGAGAAAATTGAGCTAGCTTAACATGGTCACAATATAGAAAATTGAGCTATCTTAACATGGGCATTGGATTCGTGTCATTCTCAAAAGTTACGGACGATTTAGTACAGCCATGTCAAGTTGATCGATGACTTAAAATGATCATTCTAACCTGATCATTGATGCTCATTGAGTAAAGGCTTATAAATGATGTACAATGCATAGCATCACGCAGTTTGGGATATATTGGATAACTTGGACGCTTTGTCGTATCTATTTATGTCTCAAATTTTATCAAAATATAGAAAATTGAGCTATTTTAATGTAGGCATTGGATTCATGTCAGTATAAGGTATAAATCAAATTTTACGGATGATTTAGTGTAGACATGTAAAGTTGATTGGCCTGTTCAAATGATCACTGGTGCTCATTGAGTAAGGGCTTATAAATGAAGCATAATGCATGGCATCACGCAGCTCGAGATTGATTGCATAACTTGTACGATTTGTCGTATCTTTTTGTCTCAAATTTTGTCACAATATAGAAAATTGAGCTAGTTTAACGTGGGAATTGGATTCGTGTCACTCTGAGCAATAAATCAAAAGTATTGGACGATTTAGTGCAGACATGTCAAGTTGATCAACCAGTTAAAATGATCATTCTACACTTATCATTGATGATCATTGTGTAAAGCCTTATAAGTAAAACACAGTGCATGGCATCACGCAGTTTGGATATATTGGATTATTTGGACATTTTTTCATATCTATTTCTTTTGTAATTTTTGTCACAATATATAAAATTAAGGTAGCTTAACATGGGCTTTGGATTTGTGCTATTTTAAGCTTTAAATCAAAAGTTATGGACGATTTAGTGCGCCATGTCAAGTTGATCAACCAGTTAAATTGATCATTCTTAACTGATCATTGGTGCTCATTGAGTATAGGCTTATAAATGAAGCATAATGCATGACATCTCACTGTTTGGGATAGGTTGGATAACTTGGAAACTTTTTCATATCTATTTGTTTCTAAACTTTTGTCACAATATTGAAACTTGAGCAAGCTTAACGTGGGCACTGGATCCATGTCATTCTGAGCTCTAAATCAAAAATTATGGACGATTTAGTGTAGTCATGTCAAGTTGATTGACCGGTTATTATGATCATTATAAACTGATCATTGGTGCTCATTGAGTAAAGGCTTATAAGTGAAACATAATGCATGGGATCACGCAGTTCGGGATAGATTGTATTACTTGTATGCTTTGTCGTATCTATTTTTGTCTCAAAACTTGTCACAATATTCAAACTTGATCTAGTTTAACGCAGGCATTGGATTCACGTCATTTTGAGAAATAAATCAAAAGTTACGGACCATTTAGTACAGACATGTGAAGTTGATCAGCCAGTTAAAATAATCATTATAAACTATTCATTGAGGCTCATTGAGTAAAGGCATATAAATGAAGCACAATGCATGACATCACGTAGTTTTGGTTATATTGGATTACTTGCACGCTTTTTCATACCTATTTCGGTCTCAAATTTTGTTACAATATAGAAACTTGAGCTAGCTTAACGTGGGCATCGGATTCGTGTCATTCTGAGCTCTAATTCAAAAGGATGATTTAGTGCAGACATGTCAAGGTTATCGATCAGCTAATATGATCATTCTAAACTGATCATTGGTGCTGATTGAGTAAAGGCTTATAAATGAAGCATAATGCATGGTATTACACAGTTTAAGATAGATTGTATTACTTGGATCCTTTGTCGTATCTATTTTTCTCTCAAAACTTGTAACAATATAGAAAGCTATAAATAAAAAGCTACGGACGATTTAGTGTAGACATGTCAAGTTCATCGACTAGTTAATATGATCATTATAAACTCATCATCGGTGCTCATTGAGTAAAGGCATATAAATGAAGCATAATGCATCACATCATGCAGTTTGGAATAGATTGTATTACTTGGATGCTTTGTCGTATCTATTATTGTCTCAAAACTTGGTACAATATAGCGAATTGATCTAGCTTAACGTAGGCATTTAATTCGTGTCATTCTGACTTATATATCAAAAGTTATGGACGACTTAGTGCAGACATGTCAAGTTGATCAATCAGTTAAAATGATCATTCTAAAATGTTCATTGATGCTCATTGAGTAAAGGCTTATAAATGAAGCACAATGCATGGCATCACACAATTTTGGTTAGATTGGATTAGTTGGACGCTTTGTCGTATCTATTTATGTCTTAAATTTTGCCACAATATAGAAACTTGAGCTAGCTTCATGTGGGCATCAGATTCGTGTCATTCTGAGCTCTAACCCAAAAGGACGACTTAGTGCAAATATATCAAGTTGATCAGTCAGTTAAAATGATCATTCTAAACTGATCATGGATGCTCATTTAGTAAAGGCTTATAAATAAAGGACAATGCATGGCATCACGCAGTTTAGATAGATTGGATTATTTGAACGCTTTGTCGTATATATTTCTGTCTTAAATTCTGAGACAATATAAAAAATTAAGCTAGATTAATGTGGGCTTTCGATACATGTCATTCTGTCCACTAAATCAAAAGTTACGGATGATTTAATATGAACATGTCAAGTTGATCGACCAGTTAAAATGATCATTCTTAACTGATTATTGGTGCTCATTGAGTATAGGCTTATAAATGAAGCATAATGCATGGCATCTCACAGTTCGGGATAGATTGGATAACTTGGATGCTTTTTCATATCTATTTCTTTCTAAAATTTATTCACAATATTGAAACTTGAGCTAGCTTAACGTGGGCATTGGATATGTGTCATTCTGAGCTCTAAATCACAAGTTAATGAAGATTTAGTGCCTACATGTTTAGTTGATTGACCAGTTAATATGATTATTCTAAACTAATCATTGATGCTCATTGAGTAAAGGCTTATAAATGAAGCATAATTCATAGCATCACGCAGTTTGGGATAGATTGTATTACTTGGATGCTTTTTGTTATCGATTTCTATCCCAAAATTTTTTTACAATATAGAAACTTGAGCTAGCTTAATGTGGGCATTCGATTCATGTCATTCTGAGCTATAAATCAAAAGTCATGGACGATATAGTGCAGACATGTCAAGTTGATCGGTTAGTTAAAATGATCATTCTAAACTGATCATTGATGCTCATTGACTATAGGCTTATAAATGAAACACAATGCTTAGCATGAAGCAGATTTGGAAAGATTGGATTACTTGGATGTTTTGTCGAATCTATTTCTTTCTCGAATATTTTCACAATATAGAAAATTGAGTTAGCTTAATGTGGGCTGTGGATTTGTGTGATTCTGAACTCTAAATCAACAGTTATGGACAATTTAGTGCGGACATATCAAGTAAATCGGCCAGTTAAGATTATCATTCTAAACTGATCATTGATCATGCTCATTGAGTATCGGCTTATAAATGAAGTACAATGCAAGGCATGAAGAAGTTTTGGATAGATTGGATTACTTGGACGCGTTGTCGAATCTATCTCTGTCTCAAATTTTATCACAATATAGAAAATTGAGTTAGCTTAACGAAGGCTTCAGATTCGTGTCATTCTGAGCTCTAAATCCAAAATTATGGACGATTTAGTGCAGAAATATCATATTGATCGGCCTGTTAAAATGATCATTCTAAACTAATCATTTATGCTCATTGAGTAAAGGCTTATTAATGAAGCACAATGCATGGCATGACACAGTTTCAATTAGATTGGATTACTTGTACGCTTAATCGAATCTATTTCTCTCAAATTTTGTCATAAAATAGAAAAATGAGGTAGCTTAACATGGGCTTTGGATTTTTGTCATTCTGAGCTCTAAATCCTAAGCTACGGACAATTTAGTGCACAAATTTCAAGTTGATCGGGTAGTTAAAATTATTATTCTAAACTGATCATTGATACTCATTGAGTAAACGCTTATTAATGAAGCACAATGCATGGCAAGACAAAGTTTTGGATAGATTGGATTACTTGGAAGCTTTGTCGAATCTATTTCCGTCTCCATTTGTCAAAATATAGAAAATTGAGCTAGCTTAACATGGGCATTCGATTCTTGTCATTCTCAGCTATAAATCAAAAGTTATGGATGATATAGTGCAGTCATGTCAAGTTGATCGTCTAGATAAACGATCATTCTAAACTGATCATTGATTCTCATTGAGTAAATGCTTATAAATGAAGCATAATGCATGACATGAAGCGGTTTTGGATAGATTGGATTACTTGTAAGCTTTGTCGAATCTACTTCTTTCTCAAATTTTGTCACAATATAGAAAATTGAGCTAGCTTAAAGTGGGGTTTGGATGTATGTCATTCTGATTATTGATGCTGCTCATTGACTAACAGCTTATAAATGAAGCACAATGCAAGGCATGACAAAGTTTTGGATAGATTGGATTACTTGGACGCTTTGTCGAATTTATTTTTGTCTCAAACTTTTATAACAATATAGAAAATTGAGCTTGCTTAACGCGGGCTTTCGATTTGTGTCATTATGAGCTTTAAATCCAAAGTTAAGAACAATTTAGTGCAGATATGTCAAGTTGATCAGCTAGTTAAAATGATCATTCCAAATAGATCATTGATACTCATTCAGTAAAGGCTTATTAATGAAGCACAATGCATGGCATGAAGCAGTTTTGGAAAGATTGGATTACTTGGATGCTTTGTTGAATCTATTTCTTTCTCAAATTTTTCACTATATAGAAAATTGAGCTAGTTTAACGTGGGATTTGGATTTGTGTCATTCGGAGCTCTAAATTAAAAGTTATGAACGATTTAGTGCGGACATGTCAGGTTGATCGTCTAGTTAAAATGATCATTCTAAACTGATCATTGATGCTCATTGAGTAACGGCTTATAAATTAAGCAGAATGCATGGCATGAAGCATTTTTGGATAGATTGGATTATTTGGATGCTTTTTCGAATCTACTATGTCACAAATTTTGTCACAATATAGAAACTTGAGCTAGCTCAACGTGGGCATTGGATTCGTGTCATTCTGAGCTATAAATCAAAAGTTACGATATAGAGAATTGAACTAGCTTTATGTGGACATTTGATTCATGTCATTTTGATTTATAAATCAAAAGTTATGGACGATTTACTGCAGACATGTCAAGTTGATTGACCTGTTAAAATGATCATTCTAAATTGATCATTGATGCTCATTGAATAAAGGCTTATAAATAAAGCACAATGCATGGCATCACACAGTTTGGATAGATTGGATTACTTGGATGGTTTGTCGTATCCATTTCGGTCTCAAATCTTGTCATAATATAGAACATTGAGCTAGCTTAACGTGGGAATTGGATTCGTGTCATTCTCAAAAGTTACGGACGATTTAGTACAGACATGTCAAGTTGATCGACCACTTAAAGTGATAATTCTAAGCTGATCATTGATGCTCATTGAGTAAAGGCTTATAAATGAATTAAAATGCATGGCATCACGCAGTTTGGGATATATTGGATAACTTGGACGCTTTGTCGTATCTATTTCTGTCTCAAATTTTGTCAAAATATAGAAAATTGAGCTAGTTTAACGTAGGCGTTGGATTCATGTCAGTATGAGGTATAAATCAAAATTTAAGGATGATTTAGTGCAGACATGTAAAGTTGATTGGCCTGTTCAAATGATCACTGGTGCTCATTGAGTAAGGGCTTATAAATGAAGCATAATGCATGGCATCACGCAGCTCGAGATTGATTGCATAACTTGTACGATTTTTCGTATCTTTTTGTCTCAAATTTTGTCACAATATAGAAAATTGAGCTAGTTTAACGTGGGAATTGGATTCGTGTCACTCTAAGCAATAAATCAAAAGTTACGGACGATTTAGTGCAGACATGTCAAGTTGATCAACTAGTTAAAATGATCATTCTACACTTATCATTGATGATCATTGAGTAAAACCTTATAAGTAAAACACAGTGCATGACATCACGCAGTTTGGATATATTGGATTATTTGGACTTTTTTCATATCAATTTCTGTCTTAATTTTTATCACAATATATAAAATTAAGCTAGCTTAACATGGGCTTTGGATTTGTGTCATTTTAAGCTTTAAATCAAAAGTTACAGACTATTTAGTGCGGACATGTCAAGTTGATCGGCCTGTTGAAATGATCATTCTTAACTGATCATTGGTGCTCATTGAGTAGAGGCTTATAAATGAAGCATAATTCATGGCATCTCAGTGTTCGGGATAGTTTGGATAACTTGCACACTTTTTCATACCTATTTGTTTCTAAAATTTTGTCACAATATTGAAACTTGAGCAAGCTTAACATGGGCACTAGATTCGTGTCATTCTGAGCTCAAAATCAAAAGTTATGGATGATTTAGTGCAGACATGGGCACTAGATTCGTGTCATTCTGAGCTCTAGATTCGTGTCATTCTGAGGCTTGTAAGACGATTTATTATGATCATTATAAACTGATCATTGGTGCTCATTGAGTAAAGGCTTATAAGTGAAACATAATGTATGGGATCACGCAGTTTGGGATAGATTGTATTACTTGGATGCTTTGTCATATCTATTTTGTCTCAAAACTTGTTACAATATTGAAACTTGAGCTAGCTTAACATGGACATTGGATTCACGTCATTATGAGAAATAAATCAAAAGTTACTGACCATTTAGTACATACAAGTCAAGTTGATCAGCCAGTTAAAATACCAGTCTAAACTGATCATGGATACTCATTGAGTAAAGGCTTACAAATGAAGCACAATGCATGGCATCACGTAGTTTTCGGTAGATTGGATAACTTGGACACTTTGTCATATCTATTTTTGTCTCAAATTGAGATAGCTTAACATGGGCATCGGATTCATGTCATTCGGAGCTCTAAATAAAAAATTACATATGATTTAGTGCAAACATGTCAAGTTGATCGACCAGCTAATTTGATCATTCTAAACAGATCATTGGTGCTTATTAAGTAAAGGTTTATAAATGAAGCATAATGCATGGCATCATGCAGGTTAGAATAGATTGTATTACTTGGATGGTTTGTCGTATCTATTTCTGTCTCACAACTTCTAACAATATAGAAGATTGAGCTAGCTTAACGTGGGCATTGGATTCGTGTTCTGAGCTATAAATAAAAAATTATGGACGATTTAGTGCAAACATGTCAAGTTGATCGATCAGTTAAAATGATCATTCTAGACTGATCATTGATGCTCATTGAGTAAAGGCTTATAAATGAAGCACAATGCATGGCATCACGCAGTATTGGATGGATTGTATTACTTGGATACCTTGTTGTATATATTTCTGTCTCAAAACTTGTAACAGTATCGACGATTGAGCTAGGTTAACGTGGACATTGGATTCGTGTCATTTTGAGTTATAAATAAAAAATTATAGACGATTTAGTGCAAATATGTCAAGTTGATCGACCAGTTAAAATGATCTTTTGAAACTGATCATTAATGCTCATTGAGTAAAGGCTTATAGATGAAGCACAATGCATGGCATCACGTGGTTTTGGATGGATTGTATTAGTTGGATACATTGTTGTATCTATTTCTGTCTCAAATTTTATCACAAGATAGAGAATTGAACTAGCTTTACGTGGACATTTGATTCATGTCATTCTGATTTATAAATCAAAAGTTATGGACGATTTAGTGCATACATGTCAAGTTGATTGACCTTTTAAAATGATCATTCAGATTTGATCATTGGTGCTCATTGAATAAAGACTTATAAATAAAGCACACTGCATGGCATCACGCAGTTTGGATAGATTGGATTACTTGGATGGTTTGTCGTATCCATTTCGGTCTCAAATCTTGTCACAATATAGAAAATTGAGCTATCTTAACATGGGCATTGGATTCCTGTCATTCTCAAAAGTTACGGACGATTTAGTACAGACATGTCAAGTTGATCGACCACTTAAAATGATCATTCTAACCTGATCATTGATTCTCATTGAGTAAAGGCTTATAAATGATGTACAATGCCTGGCATCACGCAGTTTGGGATATATTGGATAACTTGGACGCTTTGTCGTATCTATTTATGTCTCAAATTTTGTTAAAATATAGAAAATTGACCTATCTTAATGTAGGCATAGGATTCATGTCAGTATGAGGTATAAATCAAAATTTACGGATGATTTAGTGTAGACATGTAAAGTTGATTGGCCTGTTCAAATGATCACTGGTGCTCATTGAGTAAGGGCTTATAAATGAAGCATAATGCATGGCATCACGCAGCTCGAGATTGATTGCATAACTTGTACGATTTGTCGTATCTTTTTTGTCTCAAATTTTGTCACAATATAGAAAATTGAGCTAGTTTAACGTGGGAATTGGATTCGTGTCACTCTGAGCAATAAATCAAAAGTATTGGATGATTTAGTGCAGACATGTCAAGTTGATCAGCCAGTTAAAATGATCATTCTACACTTATCATTGATGATCATTGAGTAAAGCCTTATAAGTAAAACACAGTGCATGGCATCACGCAGTTTGGATATATTGGATTATTTGGATATTTTTTCATATCTATTTCTTTTGTAATTTTTTGTCACAATATATAAAATTAAACTAGCTTAACATGGGCTTTGGATTTGTGCCATTTTAAGCTTTAAATCAAAAGTTATGGACTATTTAGTGCACCATGTCAAGTTGACCGGCCAGTTAAAATGATCATTCTTAACTGATCATTGGTGCTCATTGAGTATAGGCTTATAAATGAAGCATAATGCATGACATCTCACTGTTTGGGATAGGTTGGATAACTTGGACACTTTTTCATATCTATTTGTTTCTAAACTTTTGTCACAATATTGAAACTTGAGCAAGCTTAACGTGGGCACTGGATCCGTGTCATTCTGAGCTCTAAATCAAAAATTACGGAAAATTTAGTGTAGACATGTCAAGTTGATTGACCGGTTATTATGATCATTTTAAACTGATCATTGGTGCTCATTGAATAAAGGCTTATAAGTGAAACATAATGCATGCGATCACGCAGTTTGGGATAGATTGTATTACTTGTATGCTTTGTCGTATCTATTTTTGTCTCAAAACTTGTCACAATATTAAAACTTGAGCTATTTTAACGCAGGCATTGGATTCACGTCATTTTGAGAAATAAATCAAAAGTTACGGACCATTTAGTACAGACATGTCAAGTTGATCAGCCAGTTAAAATAATCATTATAAACTATTCATTGATGCTCATTGAGTAAAGGCATATAAATGAAGCACAATGCATGACATCACGTAGTTTTGGTTATATTGGATTACTTGCATGCTTTGTCATACCTATTTATGTCTCAAATTTTGGTACAATATAGAAACTTGAGCCAGCTTAACGTGGGCATTGGATTCGTGTCATTATGAGCTCTAATTCAAAAGGATGATTTAGTGTAGACATGTCAAGGTTATCGATCAGCTAATATGATCATTCTAAACTGATCATTGGTGCTTATTGAGTAAAGGCTTATAAATGAAGCATAATGCATGGTATTACACAGTTTAAGATAGATTGTATTACTTGGATCCTTTGTCGTATCTATTTTTCTCTCAATACTTGTAACAATATAGAAAGCTATAAATAAAAAGCTACGGACGATTTAGTGTAGACATGTCAAGGTCATCGACTAGTTAATATGATAATTATAAACTCATCATCGGTGCTCATTGAGTAAAGGCATATAAATGAAGCATAATGCATCACATCATGCAGTTTGGAATAGATTGTATTACTTGGATGCTTTGTCATATCTTTTATTGTCTCAAAACTGGGTACAATATAGCAAATTGAGCTAGCTTAACGTGGGCATTTAATTCGTGTCATTCTGACTTATAAATCAAAAGTTATGGATAATTTAGTGCAGACATGTCAAGTTGATCGATCAGTTAAAATGATCATTCTAAACTATGCATTGATGCTCATTGAGTAAAGGCTTATAAATGAAGCACAATGCATGGCATCACACAATTTTGGTTAGATTGGATTAGTTGGACGCTTTGTCGTATCTATTTATGTCTTAAATTTTGCCACAATATAGAAACTTTAGCTAGTTTATGTAGGCATCAGATTCGTGTCATTCTGAGCTCTAACCCAAAAGGACGATTTAGTGCAAATATGTCAAGTTGATCAGTCAGTTAAAATGATCATTCTAAACTGATCATGGATGCTCATTGAGTAAAGGCTTATAAATAAAGGACAATGCATGGCATCACGCAGTTTAGATAGATTGGATTATTTGAACGCTTTGTCATATATATTTCTGTCTTAAATTCTGAGACAATATAAAAAATTAAGCTAGATTAATGTGGGCTTTCGATACATGTCATTCTGACCACTAAATCAAAAGTTACGGATGATTTAATATGAACATGTCAAGTTGATCGACCAGTTAAAATGATCATTCTTAACTGATTATTGGTGCTCATTGAGTAAAGGCTTATAAATGAAGCATAATGCATGGCATCTCACAGTTCGGGATAGATTGGATAACTTGGATGCTTTTTCATATCTATTTCTTTCTAAAATTTATTCACAATATTGAAACTTGAGCTAGCTTAACGTGGGCATTGGATATGTGTCATTCTGAGCTCTAAATCAAAAGTTAATGAAGATTTAGTGCCTACATGTTTAGTTGATCGACCAGTTAATATGATTATTCTAAACTAATCATTGATGCTAATTGAGTAAAAGCTTATAAATGAAGCATAATTCATAGCATCACGTAGCTTGGGATAGATTGTATTACTTGGATGCTTTTTGTTATCCATTTCTATCCCAAATTTTTTTCACAATATAGAAAATTGAGCTAGCTTAATGTGGGCATTCGATTCATGTCATTCTGAGCTATAAATCAAAAGTCATGGACGATATAGTGCAGACATGTCAAGTTGATCGGCTAGTTAAAATGGTCATTCTAAACTGATCATTGATGCTCATTGACTATAGGCTTATAAATGAAACACAATGCTTGGCATGAAGCAGATTTGGAAAGATTGGATTACTTGGATGTTTTTTCAAATCTATTTCTTTCTCAAATATTTTCACAATATAGAAAATTGAGTTAGCTTAACGTGGGCTATGGATTTGTGTGATTCTGAACTCTAAATCAACACTTATGGACGATTTAGTGCAGACATGTCAAGTAAATCGGCCAGTTAATATTATCATTCTAAACTGAACATTGATCATGCTCATAGAGTATCAGCTTATAAATGAAGCACAATGCAAGGCATGAAGAAGTTTTGGATAGATTGGATTACTTGGACGCGTTGTCGAATCTATCTCTCTCACAAATTTTATCACAATATAGAAAATTGAGTTAGCTTAACGAAGGCTTCAGATTCGTGTCATTCTGAGCTCTAAATCCAAAATTATGGATGATTTAGTGCAGAAATGTCAAATTGATCGGCCCGTTAAAATGATCATTCTAAACTAATCATTTATGCTCATTGAGTAAAGGCTTATTAATGAAGCACAATGCATGGCATGACACAGTTTCAATTAGATTGGATTACTTGTACGCTTTATCGAATCTATTTCTCTCAAATTTTGTCATAAAATAGAAAAATAAAGTAGCTTAACATGGGCTTTGGATTTGTGTCATTCTGAGCTCTAAATTCTAAGCTACGGACGATGTAGTGCACAAATGTCAAGTTGATCGGGTAGTTAAAATTATTATTCTCAACTGATCATTGATACTAATTGAGTAAAGACTTATTAATGAAGCACAATGCATTGCAAGACACAGTTTTGGATAGATTGGATTACTTGGAAGCTTTGTCGAATCTATTTCCATCTCCATTTGTCAAAATATAGAAAATTGAGCTAGCTTAATATGGGCATTCGATTCTTATCATTCTAAGCTATAAATCAAAAGTTATGGACGACATAGTGCAGTCATGTCAAGTTGATTGTCTAGATAAACGATCATTCTAAACTGATCATTGATTCTCATTGAGTAAAGGCTTATAAATGAAGCACAATGCATGACATGAAGCGGTTTTTGATAGATTGGATTACTTCTAAGCTTTGTCGAATCTACTTCTTTCTCAAATTTTGTCACAATATAGAAAATTGAGCTAGCTTAAAGTGGAGTTTGGATGTATGTCATTCTGATTATTGATGCTGCTCATTGACTAACAGCTTATAAATGAAGCACAATGCAAGGCATGACAAAGTTTTGGATAGATTGGATTACTTGAACGCTTTGTCGAATTTATTTTAGTCTCAAATTTTATAACAATATAGAAAATTGAGCTTGCTTAACGTGGGCTTTCGATTTGTGTCATTATGAGCTTTAAATCCAAAGTTAAGAACGATTTAGTGCAGATATGTCAAGTTGATCAGCTAGTTAAAATGATCATTCCAAATAGATCATTGATACTCATTGAGTAAAGGCTTATTAATGAAGCACAATGCATGGCATGAAGCAGTTTTGGAAAGATTGGATTACTTGGATGCTTTGTTGAATCTATTTCTTTCTCAAATTTTTTCACTATATAGAAAATTGAGCTAGTTTAACGTGGGATTTGGATTTGTGTCATTCTGAGCTCTAAATTAAAAGTTATGAACGATTTAGTGCGGACATGTCAAGTTGATCGTCCAGTTAAAATGATCATTCTAAACTGATCATTGATGCTCATTGAGTAACGGCTTATAAATTAAGCTGAATGCATGGCATGAAGCATTTTTGGATAGATTGGATTATTTGGATGCTTTTTCGAATCTACTTATATCCCAAATTTTGTCACAATATAGAAACTTGAGCTAGCTCAACGTGGGCATTGGATTCGTGTAATTCTGAGCTATAAATCAAAAGTTACGGACGATATAGTGAAGACATGTCAAGTTGATCTGTCAGTTAAAATGATCATTGTAAACTGATCATTGATGCTCATTGTGTAAAGGCTTATCAATGAAGCACAATGCATGGCATAACACAGTTTCGGATTGATTGGATTATTTGTACGCTTTGTCGAATCTATTTTGGTCTCACATTTTGTCACAATATGGAAAATCTAGGTAAGTTAATGTGGGCTTTGGATATGTGTCATTCTGACCTCTAAATCCAAAGTTTTGGACGATTTAGTGCAGAAATTTCAAGTCGATCGGCTAGTTAAAACGATCATTCTAAACTGATCATTGATGCTCATTGAGTAAAGGCTTATTAATGAAGCACAATGCATGGCAAGACGCAGTTTTGGATAGATTGGATTACTTGGAAACTTTGTCGAATCTATTTATGTATCCATTTGTCACAATATAGAAAATTGAGCTAGCTTAACGTGGGCACTGTATTTGTGTCATTCTAAGCTATAAATCAAAACGTACGGACGATATAATGTGGATATGTCAAGTTGATCGGTCAGTTAAAATGATCATTCTAAACTGATTATTGATAATCATTGAGTAAAGGCTTATAAATGAAGCACAATGCATGACATGAATTAGTTTTGGATAGATTGGATTACTTGGATGCTTTGTCGAATGTATTTTTGTCTCAAATTTTGTCGCAATATAGAAAATTCAGCTAGCTTAACGTGGGCTTTGGATATGTATCGTTCCGAGCTCAAAATCAAAAGTTACGGAAAATTTAGTGTGGACATGTCAAGTTGATCGGCCAGTTCAAATGATCATTCTCAACTAATCATTGATGCTCATTGAGTAATGGCTTCTAAATGAAGCTCAATGCAACGTATCACACAGTTTTGGATAGATCGGAATACTTGGATGCGTTGTCGAATCTATTTTTGTCTCAAATTTTGTCACAATATAGAAAATTGAGTTAGCTTAACGTGGGCATTGGATTCGTGTCATTCTGAGATTTAAATCAAACGTTACATGCGATATAGTGCAGACATGTCAAGTTGATCGGCCAGGTAAAATGATCATTCTAAACTGATCATTGATGCTTTTTGAGTAAAGGCTTATAAATAAAGCACAACGCATGGCATGGAGCAGTTTTGGATAGATTGGATTACTTGGATGCTTTGTCGAATCTATTTCTGTCTCAAATTTTGTCACAGTATAGAAAATTGAGCTAACTTAACGTGTGCTATAGTTTTGTGACATTCTGAACTCTAAATCAAATTTGTGCGGAAATGTCAAGTTGATCGGCCAGTTGAAATGATCATTCTAAACTGATCATTGCTGCTCATTGAGTAAAGGCTTATAAATGAAGCACAAAGCATGTAATATAGCAGTTTTGGATAGACTGGATTACTTGGATGCTTTGTCGAATCTATTTCTGTCTCAAATTTTTTCACAATATAAATAATTGAGCTATCTTAACGTGGGCATTGGATTCGTGTCATTCCGAGCAACAAATCGAAACTTATGGATGATTTAGTGCAGACTTGTCAAGTTGATCGGCCAGTTAAAATGATCATTCTAAACTGATCATTGATGCTCATTGAGTAAATGCTTTGAAATGAAGCACAATGCATGGCATGAAGCAGTTTTGGAAAGATTGGATTACTTGGATGCTTTGTCGAATCTATTTCTGTCTCAAATTTTTTCACTATACTGAAACTTGAGCTACCTTAAAGTGGGCTTTGGATTTGTGTAATTTTGAACTCTAAATCAAAAGTTATGTACGATGTAGTGCGGACATGCCAAATGGATTGGCTAGTTAAGATGATCATTCTAAACTGATCATTGATCCTTCTCATTGAGTAACGACTTATATATGAAGCATAATGCAAGGCATGACAAAGTTTTGGATAGATTGGATTACTTGGATGATTTGTCGAATCTCTTTCGGTCTCAAATTTTATCACAATATAGAAAATTGAGTTAGTTTAACGTATGCTTTGGATTTGTGTCATTCTGAGCTCTAACTCCAAAGTTAAGGACAATTTAGTGCAGACATTTCAAATTGATCGGCCTGTTAACATGATCATTCTAAACTAATCATTTACGCACATTGATCAATCGAACCAACTAGTCTTTCGTCCGTGTTTCAGTTGGAATGCGTCAGTATTATCTTGACAATATGGGCATGCTAATCTTCCATGCGTCGACCATCCTGATAACATACCATATGCTGGAAAATCACTTATCGTCCACATAAGTACAGCTCGCATCAAGAAGTTCTGTTGGTTGGAAACATCGAATGCTTCGACACCATTTTCCCATAATATTTTTAACTCATGAATTAGTGGCTGCAAGAAAATATCAAGCGATCGCTTAGGATGCTCTGAGCCAGGGACGAGAATTGTTAGAAATAAAAACTCTCGTTTCATGCACAAAGAAGGAGGTAAATTATAAGGTGTAACGATAACTGGCCACAACGAGTATTGCCTCCCATGCTTCCCAAAAGGATTGAATCCATCTGTAGATAACCCGAGGTATACGTTTCTAGGCTCATATGCAAAACTAGGATAAACCTGTTGAAAATGTTTCCATGCTTCTGCATCCTAGGGATGCACAATTTCTCCATTCGAATTATGTTCTGCATGCCATCTCATAGGTTTTGCCATGTGTTCAGATTGATATAACCTCTTTAACCTCTCTGTTAATGGCAAATACCACATCCGTTTATGCGGAATAGGTACTCTACCGCTTGTCTCTTGAAATAGAGGTTTGTGACAAAATCGGCACTTCATGCGGTTTTCATCATTTCTCCAATAGATCATGCAATTGTCAATACATACATCGATCATCTGATATGGCAATCCAAGACCAGATACAAGTTTTTGAACCTCGTAATATGAAGCAGGTGCAATAATATCTTTAGGTAATATATCTCTAACAAAATCAGCTATCGCATTCACACAATCTTCAGGCAAGTTGAAATCCGTCTTTATCGTCATCAACCTGCTTGCAGCAGATAAAGGCGATAATCCATCTCTACATCCTTTATACAAAGGCTACTTGGATGCATCTAACATATCAAAAAATTTCCGGGCTTCCAAATTAGGTTCCTCTATTCTGCTAATATCTTCGATGTACGATTCTCTTTGTTCACGAAATGCATCATTCACCATCTGAACAGTACCTCCGTTTATATCAACTTCTGATGCCGGTTCCTCTACCCTAACATTAGTATTATCTATCCTTTTTGAAGTACTACCATAATATTGCATCGTTGCTTCAGTTTCTCCATGTGAATACCAAATTTTGTAACCCGGCATAAATCCATTCCTATACAAATGATTACGTACTTCTCTAACAGAGATTAATCTATGATTTCGACATTTAATACACGGACAATACATTTTACCGTATTCCGATGTCATGCTATTCTTTGATGCAAATGTCATGAACTCTTCAACACCTTGCGCAAATTCATCAGTAAATTCCCCCGTGGTTGAATCATATCGAGGTTTATCCATCCACGATCGAAAATACTCAAAAGAACCCGAAGAACACATTTTTAAAAAAATTTTGGTTCTTTTAAAATTTTGAAAGATCATAGCTTATTTATAGTGAAAATTATATATTATCACGATTTTTTAACAGATTATTAAGAATTTTTAACAAATAATTACAAACTGTAAAAAGATTATTCTTCAGAATATTCTCTATTTCCGACGGAATTCCGATGGTTACCGACCACAACCGGATATTCACGTATTTTGAATAGATTTTATCTTTATAAACCGACGGATTTCCGACGGTTTCCGACCATTGACGGATAAACAAAAAATTTTAACAGGGTACGTATATTTCCGACAGATTGCCGACTGTATCCGACAATGGTCGGATAGTTCCGATGGGTTTCCGACGAGGGCTGCCGACGGATTCCCGACGGGCTCTAAAACACAGAATCCATGAAGAAATCGTCGGAATATTACCGACGTATCTGAAGCCATCAGTAATATTTTGACGATTTCAAGAGGATATCCCGACGATTAGGATTTCGTCGGAAATGCAACGGGTTACCGTCAGTTTTCACCATCGATTTACTGACAATCTCTACGGCGTCGGAAATTACCGATGGACCTCCGACGGTTTTAGTTCCCTTGGGTATTCGTCGCATAGCCGTCGTAAAGTCGTCGGAAAAGTCCGACAGTTTTTTTTCCGTCGGAAATGCCGTCGGAAATGTTAATGTTTTCTTGTAGTGTGAGTAAAGGCTTATTAATGAAGCACAATGCATGGCATGACACAGTTTTGGATAGAGTGGATTGCTTGGAAGCTTGATGAATATATTTCTGTCTCCAATTGAGAAAATATAGAAAATTGAGTTAGGTTAACATGGGAATTCGATTCTTGTCATTCTGAACTATAAATCAAAAGTTACAGACGATATAGTGCAGACATGTCAAGTTGATCGGCTAGTTAAAATGATCATTCGAAACTGATCATTGATGCACATTGAGTAAATGCTTATAATTGAATCCCAATGCATGGCATTAACCAGTTTTGGAAAAATTGGATTATTTGGATGCTTTGTCTAATCTATTTCTGTCTCAAATTTTTTCACAACATTGAAAATTGAGAAAGCTTAATGTGGGCTTTGGAGTTGTGTCATTCTGAGCTCTAAATCAAAAGTTATGGACGATTTGCTGACATGTCAAGTTGATCGGCCATTTAAAATGATCATTCTATACTAATCATTGATGCTGCTCATTCAGTAACGGCTTATAAATGAAACACAATGCAAGGCATGACAAAGTTTTGGATATATTGGATTACTTGGACGCTTTGTCGAAACTATTGTTGTCTCAAATTTTATCACAATATTTAAAATTGAGCTAGCTTAACGTGGGCTTTGGATTTGTGTCATTCTGAGCTCTAAATCCAAAGTTATAGACAATTTAGTGTAGAAATGTCAAGGTTATCGGCCAGTTAAAATGATCATTCTAAAATGATCATTGATGCTCATTGAGTAAAGGCTTATTACTGAAGCACAATGCATGGCAAGACACTGTTTTGGATAGATTGGATTATTTGGACGCTTTGTCGGATATATTTTTGTCTCAAATTTTGTCGCAATATAGAAAAATGAGCTAGCTTAACGTGGGCGTTGGATTTGTGTCGTTCTGAGCTCTAAATCAAAAGTTACAAACGAATTAGTGCGGACATGTCAAGTTGATCGGCCAGTTAAAAAGATCATTCTAAACTGATCATTGATGCTCATTAATTAACGGCTAATAAATTAAGCACAATGCAAGGCATGACATAGTTTTTGATAGATTGGATTTCTTGAACGCTTTGTCGAATCTATTTATGTCTCAAGTTTTGTCACAATATAGAAAATTGAGCTAGTTTAACGTGGGATTGGATTCTTGTAATTTTGAGCTATAAATCAAAACTTACGGAATGATATAGTGCAGACATGTCAAGTTGATCAGCCAATTAAAATGTTCATTCTAAACTGACCAAAGATGCTACTCACTGAGTAAAGGCTTATAAATGAAGCAAAATGCAGGGCATGAGGAATTTTTAGATAGATTGGATTATTTGGAAGCTTTTTCCAATCTATTTGTGTCTCAAATTTCGTCAGAATATAGAAAATTCAAATAGCTCAATGTGGGTTTTGGATTCGTGTCATTCGGAGCTCTAAATCCAAAGTTACAGACGATTTAGTGCAGACATGTCAAGTTGATGGCCAGTTAAAATGATCATTCAAAACTGATCATTGATGCTCATTGAGTAAAGGCTTATTATTGAAGCATAATGCATGGCAACATGCAGTTTTGGATAGATTGGATTACTTGGATGCTTTTTCGAATTTATTTCTCTCTCAAATTTTGTCACAATAGAGAAAATTGAGCTAACTTAACATGGACATTGGAATCGTGTCATTCTGAGCTATATAAAAAAAATTACGGACGATATATTGCAGACATGTCAAGTTGATCGGCGAAATAAAATGACATTCTAAACTGATCATTGATGCTAATTGAGTAAATGCTTATCAATGAAGCACAATGCAAGGCATGAATCAGTTTTGAATACATTGGATTACTTGGATGTTTTCTCACATCTACTTTGTCTCAAACCTTGTTACAAGCTAGCTTAACGTGCGCTTTGGATTTGTGTCGTTCTGAGCTCTATATCAAAAGTTATGGATGATTTACTGCAGATATGTCAAGTTAATCGGCCAGTTAAAATGATTACTCTAAACTTATCATTGATGGTCATTGAGTAACGGCTTATAAATGGCACACGATGTAAGGCCTGATGCAGTTTTGGATAGATTGGATTATTTGGACATGTTTTCGATTCTATTTTGGTCTTAAATTTAGTCACAATATAGAAACTTGAGCTAGCTTAACGTGGGTATTGGATCGTGTCATTCTAAGCTAGAAATAAAAGTTACGAACAATATAGTGCAAACATGTCAAGTTGATCGGCCAGTTAAAATGATCACTCTAAACTGATCATTGATGCTCATTGATTAAAGGCCTACAAATGAAGCACAATGCATGATATGACGCAATTTTGGATAGATTGGATTACTTGGATGCTTTGTCGAAACTATTTCTATCTCAAATTTTGTCACAATATAGAAAATTGAGCTAGATTAACGTGGCTTTGGATTTTTTATTTTATTTTGAGCTCTAAATCCAAAGTTATGGATGATTTAGTGCATGAATATCAAGTTGATCGGTCGGTCAAAATGATCATTCTAAACTGATCATTGATGCTCATTGATTAAAGGCTTATAAATGAAGCACAATGCATGGCATGAAGCATTTTTAGAAAGATTGGATTACTTGGATGCTTTGTCGATTCTATTTCTGTGTCAAATTTCGTCACAATATAGAAAATTGAGCTAGCTTAACGTGGGCATTGGATTCGTGTCATTCTGAGCTATAAATCAAAAAATTCGAACCATATAGTACAAACATGTCAAGTTAATCGGCCAGTTAAAATGATTATTCTAAACTGATCATTGATGCTCATTGATTAAAGGCCTATAAATGAAGCGCAATGCATGATATGACGCAGTTTTGGATAGATTGGATTACTTGGATGCTTTGTCAAAACTATTTCTATCTCAAATTTTGTCACAATATAGAAAATTGAGCTAGCTTAACGTGGCTTTGGATTTTTTTCATTTTGAGCTCTAAATGCAAAGTTACGGACGATGCATGGCAAGATGCAGTTTTGGATAGATTGCATTACTTGGATGCTTTTTCGAATCATTTCTATCTCAAATTTTGTCACAATATAGAAAATTGAGCAAGCTTAACGTGGGCATTCGATTCGTGTCATTCTTAGTTGTAAACCAAAAGTTATGGACAATTTAGTGCGACATGTGAAGTTGATCGGCCAGTTAAAATGATCATTCTAAACTGATCATTGATGTTGCTCATTGAGTAACGGATTATAAATGAAGCACAATGCAATGCATAAAGAATTTTTAGAAAGATTGGATTATTTGGATGCTTTGTCTACTATTTTTGTCTCAGATTTTGTCATAATATAGAATATTAAGCTAGGTTAACGTGGGCATTGGAGTTGTCTCATTCTGAGCTCTAAATTCAAAGTTACGAACGATTTAGTGCAGACATGACAAGTTGATAAGGCAGATAAAATAATCAATCTAAACCGATCATTGATGCTCATTGAGTAAAGTCTTATTAATGAATCCCAATGCATGGAAAGACGCAGTTCTGGATAGATTGGATTACTTGGACGCTTCGTCGAATCTATTTCTGTCTCAAATTTTGCCACAATATAGAAAATTGAGCTAGCTTAACATGGGATTTGGATTTGTGTTATTCCGAGTTCTAAATAAAAAGTTACAGACGATTTAGTACAGACAGGTTAAGTTGATCGAGGAGTTAAAATGATCATTCTAAACTGATCATTGATGCTCATTCAGTAACGGCTTATAAATGAAGCACAATGCATGGCATGAAGAAGTTTTGGATAGATTGGATTATCTGGATGCGTTTTCGAATCTATTTCAGTCTCAAATTTTATCATAATTTAGAAACTTGAGCTAGTTTAACGTGGGTTTTGGATTTGTGTCGTTCTGATCTCTAAATCAAAATTTATGGAAGATTTAGAGCAGAGATGTCAAGTTGAACGGCCAGTTAAAATGATCATTGTAAATTGATCATTGATGCTCATTGAGTAAATGCTTATTAATGAAGCCCAATGCATGGCAAGACGTTGTTTTGGATAGATTAGATTACTTGGACACATTGTCGAATAGATTTTTGTCTCATATTTTGTCACAATATGGAAAATTGAGCTAACTTAACATGGGCATTGGATTCGTGTCATTCTGAGTTATAAATCAAAAGTTACAGATGATATAATGCAGACATATCAAGTTGATCGGGCACTTGAGATGATCATTCTAAACTGATCACTGATGCTCATTGAGTAAAGGCTTATAAATGAATCACAATCCATGGCATGACACATTTTTGGATGGGAGTACTTGCACGCTTTGTCGAATCTATTTCGGTCTCAAACTTTGTCACAAAATAGAAAATTGATCTAGGTTAACGGAGACTTTGGATTTGTGTCATTCTGAGCTCTAAATCAAAAGTTACGGATGATTTATCGCGAACATGTCAAGTTGATCAGCCAGTAAAAATGATCATTCTAAACTGGTCATTGATGCACATTGAGTAAAAGCATATAAATAAAGCACAATGCATGGCAAGACGCAGTTTTGGATAGATTGGATTACTTGGACGCTTTATCGAATCTATTTTGTCTCAAATTTTGTCATAATATGGAAAATTGAGCTAGCTTAACGTGGGCAATGGATTCGTGTCATTCAGAGTTATAAATCAAAAGTAACGGATGATATTGTGCATACATGTCAAGTTGATCAGGGAGTTAAAATGATCATTCTAAACTGATCATTGATGTTGCTCACTGAGTAACGGATTATAAATGAAGCACAATGCAACGCATGACGAAGTTTTAGAAAGATTGTATTACTTGTATGCTTTGTCCAATATATTTCTGTCTTAAATTTTGTCATAATATAAAAAATTAAGCTCGATTAACGTGGGCTTTGGATTTTTGTAGTTTGAGATAGAAATAGATACGATAAAGTGTCCAAGTAATCCAATGTATCCCAACCTAAGTGATGCCATGCATTATTCTTCACTTATATGCTTTTACGCAATGAGCACCAATAATCACTTTGGAATGATCATTTTAAATGGCCGATCAACTTGACATGTCTACACTAATCGTCCATATGTTTTCATTTATAGCTCAGAATGCAATGAATCCAATACCCACATTAAGCTAGTTCAATTTTTTATATTGTGATAAAATTTGAGACAGAACAAGATATGACAATGTGTCCAAGTAATCCAATCAATCCCAAACTGCGTGATGCCATGCATTATGCTTCATTTATTAGCCTTTCCTTAATGAGCACCAATGATCACTTTAGAATGATCACTTTAACTGACTGATCAACTTGACCTGTCCACACTAAATCGTATGTACCTTTTGATGTAGTGCTAAAAAACACAATAAACCAATTCCCACGTTAAGCTAGCTAAATTTTTGATATTGTAACAAAATTTGAGACAGAAATAAATACAACAAAGCGTTCAAGTAATCCAATCCACCCCAAACAGCGTGATGCCTCGCATTATTTTTCATTTATAAGCTTTTATTCAATGAGCACCACAATCATCAATTTAGAATGATCATTTTAACTTGCCGATCAACTTGACATGTATAGACTAAATCGTCCATAACTTTTGATTTATAGCTAATAATAAAATGAATCCAATACCCATATTAAGATAGTTTAATTTTCTATATTGTGATAAAATTTGAGACAGAACTAGATACAAAAAACCATCCAAGTAATCCAATCTTTCTCGAACTGCGTGATGCCAGACATTATGCTTCATGTATTTGCCTTTCCTTAATGAGCACAAATGATCAGTTTAGAATGATCATTTTAACGTGCCGATCAACTTGATATGTTCTAATAAATCGTCTGTAACTTTTGATTTAGAGCTTCGAATGACACGAATCCAACTTTGAGACAAAAATAGATAGAACAAAGCGTTCAAGTAATCCAATCCATCGCAAACTACGTGACGCCATGCATTATTCTTCATTTATAAGATTTTACTCAATGAGCACCAATGATCAGTTTATAATGATCCTTTTAACTGGCCGATCAACTTGACATGTCTGCACTAAATCGTCCATAACTTTTAATTTATCGCTACGAATGACACGAATCCAATATCCACTCTAAGCTAGTGTAATTTTCTATATTGTTAAAAAATTTGAGACAGAACTAGGATACGACAATGCGTCCAAGTAATCCAATCTATCTCAAACTGCGTGATACCATGCCTTATGCTTCATTTATAAGTCTTTACTTAATGAGCACCAATGATCATTTTAGAATGATAATTTTAACTGGTTGATCAACTTGACATATCCACACTAAATCGTCTATAACTTTTGTTTTAGAGCTCCGAATGACACGAATCCAGTGCCCTTGTTAAGCTAGCTCAATTTTCTATATTTTGACAAAATTTGAGACATAAATAGAGAGGACAAAGCGTCCAAGTAATCCAATCTATCCCGAACTGCGTGATGCCATGCATTATGCTTCATTTATAAGCCTTGAATCAATGAGCACAAATGATTAGTTTGGAATAATCATATTAACTGGCTGATCAACTTGACATGTCCGCACTAAATCATCGGTATCTTTTGATTTAAAGGTCAGAATGACACGAATCCAATCCCCACGTTAAGCTTGCTAAATTTTCTATATTTTGAAAAAATTGAGACAGAAATGGAGACGACAAAGCATCCAATTAATTCAATCTATCCCAAGTTGAGTGATGCCTTGCTTTATGCTTAATTTATAAGCCTTTACTTAATGTGCACTAACGATCTGTTTAGAATGATAAAATTAACTTACCGATCAACTTGACATGTCCGCACTAAATCGTCCGTAACTTTTGATTTAGAGCTCAGAATGACATGAATCCAATGTCCATGTTAAGCTAGCTAATTTTCTATATTCTGACAAAATTTTAGACAAAACTAGATACGAAAAAGCGTACAAGTAATCCAATCTATCCCAAACAGCGTGATGCCATGCCTTATTCTTCATTTATAAGCCCTTACTTAATGAGCACCAATGATCATTTTAAGTGGCCGATCAACTGGAAACGTCCGCACTAAATCGTCTATAACTTTTGATACTGAGATCCGAATGACACGAATCCAATGCCCTTGTTAGGCTAGCTCAATTTTCTATATTTTGACAAAGTTTAATACATAAATAGAGACACCAAAGCGTCCAAGTAATCCAATCTATCCCAAACTGCATGATGCCATGTCTTATGCTTCATTTATAAGCATTTACTTAATGAGAACCAATGATCATTTTAGAATGATCTTTTTAACTGGCTGATCAACATGACATTTCCGCACTAAATTGTCCATAATTTTTGATTTAGAGATCAGAAACACAAGAAGCCAATACCCACATTAAGCTAGATAAATTTTCAATAGTGTAACAAAATTTGAGACAGAAATAGATACGACAAACTATCGAAGTAATCCAATCTATCCTAAACTGTGTGATGCCATGCATTATGCTTCATTTATAAGTCTTTACTCAATGCGCACCAATGATCAGTTTGGAATGATCACTTTAACTGGTCTATCAACTTGACATGTCCGCACTAAATCGTCTGTAACTTTTGATTTAGAGCTCAGAATGACACAAATCCAATACCCACGTTAAGCTTGCTCAATTTTCTATATTTTGACAAACTTTGAGACAGAAATAGATACGACAAATCGTCCAAGTAATCCAATCCATCGCAAACTACGTGACGCCATGCATTATTCTTCATTTATAAACTTTTACTCAATGAGCACCAATGATCAGTTTAGAATAATCATTTTGACTGCTCGATAACTTTGTCATGTCTGCACTAAATCGGCCATAACTTTTGATTTCTAGCTTAGAATGACATGAATCCAATGCCCACATTAAGCTAGTTAAATTTTCTATATTTTGACAAAATTTGAGACAAAACTAGATACTACAATGTGTCCAAGTAATCCAATCTATCCCAAACTACGTGATGTCATAACTACAAGAAAACATCGAATTTGCGACCACGAAAGTTGTTCCAAAATGGTCGCAAAACTGGAATTTGCGACCACTCAAAGTAGTCGCAAATTCTTAGTCGCAAATATAAGTAGTCGCAAAACGACAAGCAAAACGACGTAGTTTTAAACTGCATTTTCGTCCATCAATTGATATGCTGAGTGAGCTGCCACGTGTCAAATGAGTCAGCATTTTTTCTGCCATGTGTCACATGAGTCAGCAGGTTTTCATGGTTCATTGACGGTGTTAAAAATTTCGTTGAAAAAGGCACTCGCGATATAGTTCGTGTAGGAATTTCAAATTATATCATTGTTCATGTGGTTTAACGCACTGCTACTAAATTCAGGTTGAAATGAGCACGACGGAAATTGTTCACGTTGATTTTGGCCCTTTTCCCCCACGGTAATAGTGGTTCAATTTGCGACTGATTTGAGACCAATCGTTGGTGACTACTTTTGCGACTACTTTGTGAGTGAATTTTCGTAACAAATTTTGCCACTATTTTGCGACTACTTATGTGGTTGCAAAATCCGTAGTCACAAATCAATCAAAAAATTTTGTGACAGATTTGCGACTACAAGAGCCACTGCAGTCGCAAATCAATCACAAAATTTTGTGACTGTTTTGCGATTACAAGAACCATTGCAGTCGCAAATCAGTCACAAAATTTGGGATTGATTTTCGACTGCAGAGCATTGTGGTCTTATATCAGTCACAAAATTTTATGACTGATTTGCGACTACAGTTTACACGCAGTCCCAAATCAATGGCAAATAATTGCGACTGATTATAAAATATTCGAAAAAAAAAATTTGTAGTAGCAAATCGGTCCCAAAAAATTGAGACTGATTTGGGACTGATTTGTGATTACAACAGAATTAGATTAAAAAAATAATAATTAACTAAAAAATATTTTGAAATTATTTTGAAATAATTTTAATATTTCGAAATTAAAATTAAAAATAATATTAAAAATAATAATTTTTAATTTTAATTTCTGAATATTTTAATAAATTATTATTTTTTGAAACCATTAATTATTATTAATATTATTTAGTAATTAATAATAAATATTATAATATTAAATATAAAATATATTGTTGAAATTAATTATTTATAATGTATACTATTAATTGAATTATAAATAAATTATTAATTAATTATTGTATTAAATACAAATAAATTAAAAATTAAAAATCTAATTTTTATTAATTGAAATTCAATTTACAAAAAAAAAATACAACTAATTCTCCGGCGGCGGAAATTGAAAATCCGAATGCGAGAATGGGGTCGGAGCCGTCGACGGTTCCACTAGGCAATCGTTATCCCGCATATAGGAGGCAAATGCGGGATCTGTCCGTTAAAAATACCCGAGGAGCATCTCCAAGTTGGAGATGTACTTTTGGTTTTCTTTATGCTATTCTTGAATCTTTTGATTTGCTTTCAAAATCTGTGCGTTTTGTTGTATAATAAGAACGTTTTGTTCTTGAAGCATTACGTAGTCGGCGGTAGTGGATTGCAACCCATAAAGACGGCCTCGGTCATCCGTAACACAAGAATACAAAATAATGAAAATAAAAATAAAATATTAAATTAAATAAATAAATATAAATATAAATAAATTAATATAAAAATAAAAAAACAATTTTTTACCCGAATGAAGATCTCATTCTTCTCTTCTGGAGTCAGCTCAATTGGACGGTCAGTACCGTCATATGTTTCTGTTGGATCGACGTGCACGATCGCCATCTTTTCTTGGATGTTACGTTCGTACTCTTCACATACTTGTTTTGCTTGCGAATCTACATACGAACCATTAGGTCTAGTGTGAGTCTTTATAAATACCTCAGCTATTGAGACAGGTCGTCCCAAATTATTTTCCTACACATAAATTGAAATAAATTTTAATTAAATAATAATTAAAATTTTAATTAAATAATAATTAAATTTTTAATTAAATTTAAATAATTGAAATTACTTACCATTTCCTACTCGATCTGGATGTAGGATTTTTGGCCCAACAAATGCTTGTGCGGGCCAAGACCGTCTCAAGAGGAGTTGTGGTTATTAGAGGATTTGCTACTCCTCTCGTTAGACGTTTCTGTTCCCCAATAGTCTATTATAATTTTGAACAGACTTGGGGAAATCCATCGGGGACGTTTGGTGGTTGTATGAACCGTGCTCACCATCCCTATCATCCGTCTTACATAGACGGTCTCGAACTCTTTTTGTACCATTGGGGTGATCACAGGATCCTTGGTGTACGATTGCTTGAAATTAAATTATAAAATATTAATATGTGTTATTTAAATATTACAAAATAAATAAAAAATTTAAAAAAATATATAACTTACCGCAGGTATGACCGTCCAACTGTACTAGGGGCCATCAAATTTATTTTTCGAATTTTGAAATTTGATGGGTAATAGCCCCTTTATCGCGGTCAAACCTAATATTTTAATTATACACAAAAATTTAAATTTCATATTAATATATTAATAATGTTTTAATAATTATTTATAAAAAAAAAATAAGAAAGAAAAAAAATACATTACCACGTTGAATTTGGTGCCAGTAGTGGAGACAACACTGTCAAATATTGATCGCGCCCCGGAGTTTGTAACAAATTATCAAGAGTGATATTTTGTTCTTCCGTTCCCGTTTCGCACGTTCTTCCGATACCTGAAACCGTGGAGGCGTTTGGGTTTCAGGAATGGAATGAGGGGTAAACGTATATTGGGGAGGGAGGCGGGATGCCGCTCTATTAGCGGAGGGTGAGGGGTTGGAGGAGGCCAAAGAGGTATCGCAGCCAGAGAGGTACCACGGCCGGAAGACGATGGGATTGATCGTCTTCCACGACCTCTCATCGACCTACCGCTACTTGCCATTTGTTTGATTGGATTTTTTTGATTATGAGAGGGTTTGGAATGTTTAGAGAGGTTATTGGAAAGTGAGGTTATGTTTGAAGTGTGAAAAATGAGGGAAAACCATCGACTATTTATATAATTTTTTTGCGACCACGTATATGGACGCAAATCTGTGGCAAAATTCGAATTTAATGACGTGTTCGCAAATCAGTCGCAAATTAATTTGGTGGGAATCGAAAATTTTGAAATTCCCACCAATAAATATGGTGGGAGTTTGAAAGATTTCGAATTTTCCACTCCAACCTAATTTAATTGTGATCGCAAATTAGTCGCAAATTTGCGACCACAGGTTAATTTTTCAAATAAATTACCCGTGGTCGCAAATCAGTCACAAATTTGTGAATGATTTGTGACCACCATTAATTTGGTGGGAGTTGAAAAATCAAAAACTTTCAAACTCCCGCCATATTTATTGGTGGTCGCAAATCAGTGGCAAATTTCGAGACTGATATGCGACCACCATTAAATTATTCGAATAAATTAACCTATGGTCGCAAATCAGTGGCAAATTTTGCGACTGATTTGCAACTACGTGTAATTTATTCGAGAAATTAACATGTGGTCGCAAATCACACATTTGCGATTGATTTGCGACCACTATTAAATTATTCGAATAAATTAATATGTGGTCGCAAATCAGTGGCAAATGTGCGTCTGACTTGCGACCACGAGTAATAATTGTCACTGAAATGCCACCACATAGTCAATGCAGTGGCAAAGCGGTGGTAAATCAGTCACAAATAATACCCTAAAACCTAAATTTATTGATTTCGGTGAATAAATTGAATTATATAAGATTGATTACTTGATTATAAATTATACAAATTTCAATTACTAAGAAAACAATAACATTTATCAAATTTTCAAATAATTTACCTAAAACACTTAACAAATTTACTTAACCTTATAACTCTTATATACATTTCAAATGTTCTCTAAAGTAGAAATGAATACAAATATGTTTTTCAATATATGTGATCACTTATAATGGTTAATAGTTACATAAAAATGCAAATACAAGTTGTAAATATAGAAAATACTTAGGGAAAATGTGAATTTACTCTATGTGGTCGCAAATCAGTCACTGTTTGCGACATATTTGTGATTACATATCAAATTTTGAGCTTTTGGTCACAAACAGTTGTAAATTTGTCACTGATTTGCGACCACGAGTAATAATTGTGACTGAATTGCCACTACATTCTGAATGCAGTGGCAAAGTGTTGGCAAATCAGTCACAAATAATACCCTAAACACCAAATTTATTGATTTTGGTGAACAAATTGAATTAAATAAGATTGATTACTTGATTATAAGTTGTACAAATTTCAATTACTAAGAGAAAACAACATTTACCAAATTTTCAAATAATTTACCTAAAACACTTAACAAATTTACTTAACCTTATAACTCTTATATACATTTCAAATATTCTATAAAATTTAAATGAATACAAATATAGTTTACAATATATATGGTCACTTATAATGGTTAGTAGTTGCATAAAAATCCAAATACAAGTTGTAAATGTGGAAAATATTTAGGAAAAATATGAATTTACCATATGTGGTCGCAAATCAGTCGCTATTGTGCGAAAGATTTGTGACTACATATCAAATTTTGAGCTTGTGGTCGCAAATAAGTGGAAAATTTGCCACTGATTTGCGACCACGAGCAATAATTGTGACTGAATTGCCAACACATTCTGAATATAGTGGTAAAATAGTGCCAAATCAGTCACATATAATATCATATACACCAAATTTATTGATTTCGGTGAATAAATTGAATTATATTAAATTGATTAATTGATTATAAGTTATACAAATTTCAATTATTAAGAAAACAACAACATTTACAAAATTTTCAAATCATTTACCTAAAACACTTAACAAATCTACTTAACTTTATAACTTTTATATACATTTCAAATGTTCTAAAAATATAAATAAATACAAAAATGGTTTTCAATATATGTGGTCACTTATAATGGTTAGTAGTTATATAAAAATGCAAATACAAGTTGTAAATGTGGAAAATATTTAGGAAAAATGTAAATTTATCCTATGTGGTCGCAAATCAGTGGAAAATTTGTCACTGATTTGCGACCACGAGTAATAATTGTGAGTGAATTGCCACCACATTATGAATGCAGTGGCAAAGTGGTGGCAAATCAGTTACAAATTATACCCTAAACACTAAATTTATTGATTTTGGTGAATAAATTGAATTATATAAAATTGATTACTTGATTATAACTTGTACAAATTTCAATTACTAAGAAAACAACAACATTTACCAAATTTTCAAATCATATACCTAAAAGAATTAACAAATTTACTTAATCTTATAACTCTTATATACATTTCAAATGTTCTATAAAAATTTAAATGAATACAAATATGGTTTAAAATTTATATGGTCACTTATAATTGTTTATAGTTACAGAAAAATACAAATACAAGTTGTAAATGTGGAAAATAATTAGGGAAAATGTGAATTTACCCTATGTGGTCGCAAATCAGTCGCTATTTTGCAACCGATTTGTAACTACATATCAAATTTTGAGCTTGTGGTTGCAAATGAGTCGGAAATTTTCCACTAATTTGCGACCACGAGTAATAATTGTGGCTGAATTGCCACCACATTCTCAATGCAGTGGCAAAGTAGTGGCAAATCAGTTATAAATAATATCCTAAACACTAAATTTATTGATTTTGGTGAAAAAATTGAATTATATAAGATTGATTACTTGATTATAAGTTGTACAAATTTCAATTACTAAGAAAACAACAACATTTACCAAATTTTTAAATCATTTACCTAAAACACTTATCAAATTTACTTAATCTTATAAGTCTTATATACATTTCAAATGTTCTATATAATTTAAATGAATACAAATATGGTTTTCAATATATGTGGTCACATATAATGGTTAGTAGTTACATAAAAATGCAAATACAAGTTGTAAATGTGGAAAATACTTAGGGAAATTTTGAATTTACCTTATGTGGTCGAACATCAATCCCTATTTTGTGACTGATTTGTGATTGCATATCAAATTTTGAGCTTGTGGTCGCAAATCAATGGCAAATTTACCACTAATTTGCGACCACGAGTAATAATTGTGACTGAATTGCCACCACATTCTGAATGCAGTGGCAAAGTGGTGGCAAATCAGTCACAATTTGTGTCATAAAACCTTAATTATATTGTTTGTGGGAAAAAATTGAATTATACCAGAATAAAATGTCAAAAATACATAAAACGATAATGTGGAGCCTTTGCCACCACTTTGTGACTGAAGAGCCACTCCAAAATGTAGTCACAATTTGGTCGCATTTTTAGCGACCAATATGCGACTAACATGTGGTTTTGGTCACACTTTTGCGACCACTTTGCGACCACACCTCCGTAGTCACAAAATGGTCGCAAAATCGTGGCAAATGTGGTTGCAAAATCGTGGCAAATGTGGTGGCAAATGTGGTGGCAAATTTTGCGACTACGTATGTGGTCGCAAAATGCAATGGCATTTTGGCAGTTTTCTTGTAGTGCATGCCTTGTGCTTCATTTACAAGCATTTACTTAATAAGCACCAATGATCATTTTAGAATGATAATTTTAACTGGCCGATCAACTTGATGTATCCACACTAAATCGTCTGTAACTTTTGTTTTAAAGCTCCGAATGACAGAATTCTAGTGCCCTTGTTAAGCTAGCTCAATTTTCTATATTATGACAAAATCTGAGATAGAAATAGAGATGACAAAGCGTCCAAGTAATCCAATCTATCCCAAACTGCGTGATGCCATGCATTATGCTTAATTTATAAGCCTTGAATCAATGAGCACTAATGAGCAGTTTAGAACAATCATATTAACTGGCCGATCAACTTGACATGTCCGCACTAAATCGTCCATAACTTTTGATTTATAGCTCCAAATGACACGAATCCAATGTCCAGATTTAGCAAGTTTAGTTTTCTATATTGTGAAAAAAAAATTGAGATAGAACTAGATATGAAAAAGTGTCCAAGTAATCCAATATATCCCAAACTGCATGATGCCATGTCTTATGCTTAATTTATAAGGCTTTACTTAATGAGAACCAATATTCATTTTAGAATGATCATTTTAACTGGCCGAAGAACTTGACATGTCCGCAATAGTCATGTAGAACATGTGATTTTGAGAACAGAATGACACAAATCCAATGCCCACGTTAATCTTGCTCAATTTTCTATATTTTGACAAAATTTGAGATAGAAATAGAGACGACAAAACATCCAACTAATCCAATCTATCCCAAACTACGTGATGCCATGCTTTATGCTTCATTTATAGGCATTTACTTGATGAGAACCAATGATCAGTTTAGAATGATCATTTTAACTACCTGATCAACTTGACATGTCCGCACAAATTATCAGTAACTTTTGATTTAGAGCTCACAAACACACGAATTCGGTGCCCATGTTAAGTTAGCTCAATTTTCTACATAGTAACAAAGTTTGAGATAGAAATAGATACGACAAAGCATCCAAGTAATCCAATCTATATAAAATTGTGCGATGCCATGGATTATGCTTCATTTATAAGATTTTACTCAATGAGCACCAATGATCAGTTTTGAATCATCACTTTAACTAGCAGATCAACTTGACATGTCTGCACTAAATCGTCTGTAACTTTTGAGTTAGATCTAAAAATGACATGAATCCAATGCCCACGTGAAACTAGCTCAATTTTTTTATAATATGACAAAATCTAAGACATAAATAGATACGACAAAGCATCCACATAATCCAATCCATCCCAATCAATCCATAACCAATGATTTATTGCTCAGAATGACACGTATCCAATACCCACATTAAGCTAGTTCAATTTTCTATATTGTGACAAAATGTGAGATAGAACTAGACATGTGCGTACTAAATCGTCTGTAACTTTTGATTTAGAGCTTAGAAACACACGAATCCAATGCGCACGTTAAGATAGCTAAATTTTCAATAGTGTAACAAAATTTGAGACAAAAACAGATACGGCAAAGCGTCTAAGTAATCCAATCTATCCAAATTTTGTGATGCCATGCATTTTGTTTCATTTATAAGTCTTTAATCAATGCGCACCATTGATCAGTTTAGAATGATCATTTTAACTGGACTATCAACTTGACATGTCCACACTAAATCGTCCGTAACTTTTGATTTAAAGCTCAAAATGACAAGAATCAAATGCCCAAGTTAAGCTAGCTCAATTTTCTATATTGTGACAAATTTCGAGATAGAAATAGATACAACAAAGCATCCAAGTAATCCAATCCATCGCAAACTATGTGACGCCATGCATTATTCTTCAATTATAAGCTGCTACTCAAAGAGCACCAATGATCAGTTTAGAATGATCCTTTTAACTGGCCGATCAACTTGAGAGTTCTGCACTAAATCCTCCGTAATTTTTGATTTATAGCTCAAAATGACACGAATCCAATGCCCACACTAAGGTAGTTAAATTTTCTATATTGTGACAAAGTTTGAGATAGAACTAGATACGACAAAGCATCCAAGTAATCCAATCTATCCCAAACTGTGTGATGCCATGTATTATGCTTCGTTTATAAGCCTTGAATCAATGAGCACCTATGATCAGCTTAGAATAATGATATTAACTGGCCGATCAACTTGACATGTTCGAACTAAATTGTCCGTAACTTTTGATTAATAGGTCCGAATGACACGAATCCAATGCCCACATTAAGCTAGTTCAATTTTCTATATTGTGACAAACTTTGAGACAGAAATAGATATGAGAAATCGACCAAGTAATACAATCCATCCCAAACTGAATGACGCCATGCATTATGCTTCATTTATAAGCATTGAATCATTGAGAACCAATGATCACTTTAGAATGATCCTTTTAACTGGCCGATCAACTTGACATGTCTGGCCTAAATCGTCTATAACTTTTGATTTATAGCTCAGAATGACACTAATCCAATGCCCACACTAAGGTAGTCGAATTTTGTATATTGTGATTTATAGCTCAGAATTACATGTGAGCAATAAATTGTCGTAACTTTTGATTTGGAGCTTAGAATGACATGTATCCAATGCCGACGTTAAGCTAGCTCAATTTCTATATTATGACAAACTTTGAGACAGAAATAGATACGACAAAGCATCCAAGTAATCCAATCCTTCCCAAACTACGTGGCGCCATGCATTATTATTTATTTATAAGCTTTTACGCAATGAGCACCAATGATCAGTTTATAATGATCACTTTAACTAGCCGATCAACTTGACATGTCTACACTAATGCGTCCATAACTTTTGATTTATAGCTCAGAATGAAATGAATCCAATACCCACAATAAGCTAGTTCAATTTTCTATATTGTGACAAAATTTCAGACCAAACTAGATACGACCAAGCATCCAATTAATCTAATCTATACCAAACTATGTGATGCCATGCATTATCCGTCATTTATTAGCCTTTCCGTATCGAGCGCTAATCATCACTTTAGAATTATCACTTTAACTAGCCGATCAATTTGACATGTCCACACTAAACTGTCTGTACCTATTGATTTAATGCTCAAAAACACACGAATCCAATGCCCACGTTAAGCTAGGTAATTTTTTATATTGTAACAAATTTTGAGAGAAAAATAGATGCGACAAAGCGTCCAAGTAATCCAATCCATCCCAAACTGCGTGATGCCTTGCATTATTGTTCATTTATAAGCTTATATTCAATGAGCACCAATGATCAGTTTAGAATGATCATTTTAACTTACCGATCAACTTGACATGTCTACACTAAATCACCAATAACTTTCGATTTATAGCTCAGAATGAAATGAATCCAATATCCACATTAAGCTAGTTCAATTTTCTATTTTGTGACAAAATTTTAGACAGAACTAAGTACGACAGAGCGGCCAAGCAATCCAATCTATCCCAAACTGCATCATGCCATGCATTATGATTCATTTATTAGCCTTTCCTTAATGAGCACCAATGATCAGTTTATAATGATCAGTTTATAATGATCACTTTAACTGGCCGATCAACCTGACATGTCCACACTAAATCATCTATAACTTTTGATTTAGAGCTAAGCATGACACGAGTCGAATGTCCATGTTAAGCTAGCTCAATTTGCTATATTGTGACCAAATTTGAGAGAGAACTAGATGCGACAATGCGTCCAAGTAATCCAATCTATCCCAAACTACGTGATGCCATGCCTTATGCTTCATTTATAAGCCTTTACTTAATGAGCACCAATGATCATTTTAGAATGATCATTATAAGTGACCGATCAACTGGAAACGTCGGCACTAAATCCTCTAAAAATTTTGATTGATAGCTCAGAATGAAACAAATCAAATGCCCTTGTTAAGCTATCTCAATTTTCTATATTTTAACAAAATTTGAGACAAAAAAAGATACGACAAAGCGTCGAAGTAATCCAATCTATCCAAAAATGTATGATGCCATGCATTACGCTTCATTTATAAGTCTTTATTCCA
>CM032157.1:29255532-29308387 GCA_018901935.1 Pugionium cornutum | reverse complement strand
GATGCACTCGGTATGAGTTTAGATGTTTTTTTTTCTTGAATGAAACTTAAACTAATGCAAGAACAAGAAACAAGACAAATTAAAGGATAGAAACAACCTGGTTTAGGAGCTTTAAGCTCTGATACCAAAATGATACAAGCCTCGATTCAAGGCTTATATGCGCGTGGGCTGTTTGGAGAAGGTTAGGTGAGAAACTCGACCTTAGACTTGTTGGATAGGGGTTTTTGGGTTGGTATTCGATGTAAAGGTGAAGTGAACCACACGAGGGCTGATGAACCTCTTGATAAAGCACAAACTTAGAGCAAGGACGGCTGGTCTCAACTAGGTTCTAGGCGCACAAGCTTCTTTGAGAGAAAAACTTGTAAAGAGAAAAATTCACACTTTATTAATATCAAAAAGGTTGTCGAACTACAATGCTGGAAGGAGCCTTATTATTATGCTCGACAGGTTGACCTTCTAGGGTCGACTAAAATAAAAAAAAAGGAAAGTTTACAAAAGTGCACAAAAGGAAAATATACAAAAGTGCATAACCGAAAAAGGACCTATTCCTAAAAGGTCTTTGACTCAAGAAAGGCAAATATTCGTATTGGAAACTTACTTTACTTACCTCAGAGCCAAGAAATGGAAGGTGGTTGTCCTTGTGGCATGCACGCGCCTTGCTCCTAGTCTTCGACTTGGAGTAGGGTTAGGAATCTTTGGGCCCTGACATCTCTTGCCACTAAAGCCCAAGTCTCTGAAGTCCCTTGCATTGTTGAGAAGCCTTTGGATTCTTCTTTGCATTTTTGGCCCATTGTCCTTAGTCGATCTTCCTCTAGGAGCTTGTCGACCCATAAGCTGAAGTTGTGGAAGAGTGCTCTTGATCTACTCCTTGTCAATGCTCCTGGTGGCACTACTGGTGTGGAGACTTCCTCTAGATGCATGTCCTGAAGCTGATAGCTTATCTGGTCCGAGATTCCTTGTGTAGAAGTTGAAATGCTCATGCACTCGGCTGGATCGGCTGTACCGGCTGGACTGTGCGAGGTATTTGCCGGAATGCCTACAGGACCAGCCAAGTTGATCCTGGAGTTGGAGCCGTCACCAGGGGGACCGGCGGTGTCATCCACGTCGCCACCAATTGTGCCGGAAGCTTGGGCCTCTCCGCCGGCAATGCTGATCAGTCCGGTCCTTTTGGTCGAGGGTCCGGCGGTACCGCTTGGGCCTGCAGACGTGCCAAATGGCCCGGCTGTCTCGGGCAAGCTTCCTGGTCGGCCAGTCTGGTCTCCTCGCTGGACATACGACCTGATGTCCTCATCAGGCATAAAGCTCCTTGTCGTAAGTGGGGTAGTTCAGTGAGGCACCACCTAGCTTCTCACTGAAGTATGCCACTGGCCTCCCTCCTTGGGTTAGCACTACTCCTATGCCTATTCTAGAGGCATCACACTCCACTTCAAACGTCTTATTGAAGTCAGGCAGGACTAGCACTGGTGCATGTGTAAGGTTGTCCTTCAAGTTCTAGAATGCCTTCTTCTGAGCTTCTCTGATACAAGGCTCGATTCAAGGCTTATATGCGTGGGCTATTTGGAGAAGGTTAGGTGAGAAACTCGACCTTAGACTTCTTGGATAGGGGTTTTTGGGTTGGTATTTGATGGAAGGGTGAAGTGAACCACACGAGGGGTGATGAACCTCATGATAAATCACAAACTTAGAGCTAGAAGGGCTGGTCTCAACTAGGTTCTAAGCACACAAGATTCTTGAGAGAAAACTTGTAAGAAAATTCTATCTTTATTAATTAGCAAAAAGGTTGTCGAACTACAATGCTGGAAGGAGCCTTATTAATATGCTCGACAGCTTGACCTTCTAGGGTCGACTCAAATAAAGAAAAGAAAAGTTTACAAAAGTGCACAAATGGAAAAGATACAAAAGTGTATAACCGAAAAAGGACCTATTCCTAAAATGTTCTTGACTCAAAAATGTAAAGAATCTAGATCCTATCCTGCAAAACAGAAAGAGGCATATATTCGAATTGAAACTTACCTTACTTACCTCACGGCCAAGAAATGGAAGGTGGCGGTCCTTGTGGCATGCACGCGCCTTGCTCCTAGTCTTCGACTTCGAGTAGGGTTAAGAATCTTTGGGCCCTGACCTCTCTTGCCACTAAAGCCCAAGTCTCTGAAGTTCCTTGCATTGTTGAGAAGCCGTTGGACTCTTCTTTGTACTTCTGGCCCATTGTCCTTAGTCGATCTTCCTCTAGGAGCGTGTCCACCCATAAGCTGAACTTGTGGAAGAGTGCTCTTGATCTACTCCTTGTCATTGCTCCTGGTGGCATTACTGGTGTGGATACTTCCTCTAGATTCATGTCCTGAAGCTGGTAGCTTATTTGGTCCGAGTTTCCTTGTGTAGAAGTTGAAATGCTCGTGCACTCGGTTGGATCGGCTGTACCGGCTGGAATGTGCGAGGTACTGGCCGGAATGCCTTCAGGACCGGCCAAGTTGATCCCTGAGTCAGCGGCATCACCAAGGGGACCGGCGGTGTCATCCACGTCGCCACCAAGTGTGCCGGAAGCTTGGGCCTCTCCGCCAGCAATGCTGGTTGGTCTGGTCCTATTGGTCGAGGGTCCGGCGGTATTGCTTGGGCCGGCAGGCGTGCCAGATGGCCCGGCTGTCTCGGGCAAGCTTCCTGGTCGGCCAGTCTGATCTCCTGGTTGGACATACGACCTGATGTCCTCATCATTCTCCCCAGCTGAATCCCACGTTCTTCTTCACTACTGCCATAAATGGTGAGGCAATACTGCTGAAGTTGGGCACGAATCTCCTGTAGAAGCTCGCCAGTCCATGGAAGCTCCTCACTTGGCTGATGTTGCTTGGTGTGTTGGCCATTCTTGTATGGCTCGAATCTTCTCTTCATCAACCTGTAGGCCCTGTGAACTTACAACAAAACCTAAAAAGACAAGTTTATCGGTAAAAAAGATGCACTTCTTGAGATTGGCATAAAGCTCTTCTTGTTGAAGGGTTTTAAGCACCAACTCAAGATGTGGGAGGTGATCCCTTAAGCACTTACTATAAACTAATATGTCATTGAAATAAACTACAACAAACTTACTGATCTACGCCCTAAGAACTTGGTTCATAAGGCGCATGAATGTTCTTGGGGAATTAGTCAAGCCGAATGGCATGACTGTCCACTCGTAGAGCCCTTGCTTTGTCTTGAAAGCAGTCTTCCATTCATCACCTTCCTTCATCCGGACCTGGTGGTATCCACTCTTGAGGTCTATCTTGGAGAAGACCGTGGCTCCACTCAGTTCATCTAGCATGTCATCCAGCCGTGGTATCGGATGCCGGTACTTGACTGTGATGTTGTTGATTGCTTGGCAGTCCACACACATTCGCCAAGTCCCATCCTTCTTGGGCACTAGGAGCACTGGTACGGCACATGGACTGAGGCTCTCTCGAACATAGCCTTTCTCCAGGAGTTCCTTGACTTGCTTCTCAAGCTCCTTGGACTCCTCTGGACTCATCCGGTAGGCTGGCTGGTTGGGCAGGGCTGCTTCGGGCACGTGGTCGATCTGGTGCTCTATGCCTCGTAGGGGAGGTAAGCCTGCTGGTATCTCTTCCGGGAACACATCCAGGAACTTGTTAAGGAGAGCTGCTACTTCAGGAGGTAGCTCTACCTGTTCCTGTTCTATACTCAAAATTTCTTTGAAGACCATTAGTAACATTAAATCCTTCGAGGCTAAAGCTCTCCGGACATGGCTTGGTTGAATAAGAAAATTAGACTTGATAAGTTTCTTTTCCTTACTCATTTGGAGTTGTAGCTCGTGTACCTGGGCAGGTGTAAGAGGAGCCAAGCTGACCTTTCTTTTGTCATGCACAAAAGTGTAGAGATTGGTTCGGCCATCATGCCTGGTCTCTTTGTCAAACTGCCATGGCCTTCCTAGCAGAAGATGGCCAGCTTGCATGGGCACCACGTCGCATACGACTTGGTCTTGGTACTTGCCCACACTGAATGGCACAGTGACTTGCTCATGGATCTTGAGCTCCACTTTGTCATCGAGCCATCTCAGTCTATATGGTCGAGGATGCCTTGTCTTTTCTAGACCTAGCTTATCAACCATATATGCACTAGCAACGTTAGTGCAAGAACCACCATCTATGATGAGGTTACATACCTTGCCCTTGATGGTGCAACGGCTGTGGAAGATGTTCTCCCTTTGGATGGTCTCTGAAGGATCCACCATTGCACTGAGGATGCGTCTGGTGACCAGCACTTCCCCCACATCAGGGTACTCAATGTCACCATATTCCTCTTCTGGTTCATAGTCCTCTTCATCTTGGGACTCATATTCTCCAGCCTCCGTAATCAGCATGACCCGGTTGTTTGGGCACTCCCTTGAGTTGTGTCCACGACCCCTACACTTGAAACAAGTGATGTCACGTGATCTCTGAGGGTTAGAAGACTTACTAGGCTCTCTTTGGTCACGGGTGGATTCAGGAGGCTTGCTCTTGAACCTTGACTCGATCTCTATGCTCTTGCCTTTGTCTACGGGCTTGGGAATGTTACTTGTTGCCCAAGGCGTCTTAGACTTGCTGCGGATGTCTTGGCTCTTACGTTTGATGTGCTGCTCAGCCTGGACAGATAGGTGGAACAATTCCTTGAAGTCATTGTAGATTTGCCTTTCCACCTTGCGGCTGATCCTTTCTTGGAGTCCATCCAAGAATTGTGCCATCAATGCTTCTTCATCATCATTGAGCTCCAATCTGTTCCTTAGCTTCTCGAACTCTTCATAGTACTCCTCTACTGATCTGGTACCCTGCTTAAGAGTACGAAAACGATGTTGCAAGTCCCTATGAAAGTAAGGTGGAACAAACCTTTGTCGCATGACATCCTTCATGTCGACCCATGAGTCTATGGGCCTCATTCTTTTCCTCCTTCTGTCAGATACCTCACGATCCCACCAGATGAGGGCATTGTCCGTGAGTTGTGCTACTGCCATTGAGACTCTCCTAGGCCCTGGTTGGTTGTAATGATCAAAGATATGATCCATTCTTCTCTCCCAATCTAGGTAAGCCTCGGGTCTACTTTTCCTGCAAAACTTGGAGGAGTTAGCTTAACATCAGGATGAGTTACCCGGTTGTAGGCGTGTTCATCTCCATCCTCATGATGTCTAGGAGGCATCCTTGGTCTCTGGTGAAGACCATATGGCTCGAAGCCATCATCCTCTGCCTCTGGTTGCCGTGGAGGTCCTCTTGGTTTATGGTGATAGTTATGAGGTTGTGTGTCCTCATCTCCATTTGGCTGGGGCTCCTCCTGTTCATGCCGTGTCCTAAGGTGCTGAGGACCCTCAGGATGGTCTTGCTCAGCTCTCACGTGCCATATGGCCTGGAATCTCACAGGCCTCTCCACGCGCTCCAATCTCTCGCCTATGGATGCGAGTTGCGTTTGGATGGTGGTGAACATGGCCATCATGGCTTCGGTTGCTTCTCTATTTTCTTCTGCCATTGTGTACTACAAAGATAGAAGACAAGTTATGCTGCTCCTAAATTATTAGGAGGGTTTTCTTTTATAAAGGGATTCGAAAAAATGCAAAAAGGAAAGTTCTAAGGATTGTAAAATTCGAAAATATGGAGATTTGAATAAAAGGAAATTTTCTTGACAACTACTGCTAGCTGTCCAATTCGAAATCTTTTGGTATTTTTCCTATTTTCTTTTCGTTATCTTTCTTTTCTTTTAATTTAACTTAAAGATAACAGAAATATGATTCTAACAAAAAGGAAAGTCGAATATAACAATGCAAGAATGATTCTAGAACCTAGTGATGCACGTAGGAACTAGAGGCACTCGGTATGAACTTAGATGTTATTTTTTTTATTTTTTGGAATGAAACTTAAAATAATGCAAGAACAAGAAACAAGACAAGCTAAAGGATAGAAACAACCTGGTTTAGGAGCTTTAAGCTCTGATACCAAAATGATACAAGCCTCGATTCAAGGCTTATATGCGCGTGGGCTGTTTGGAGAAGGTTAGGTGAGAAACTCGACCTTAGACTTCTTGGATAGGTGTTTTGGGCTGGTATTTGATGGAATGGTGAAGTGAACCACACGAGGGGTGATGAACCTCGTGATAAATCACAAACTTAGAGCTAGGAGGGCTGTTCTCAACTAGAATCTAAGCGCACAAGCTTCTTTGAGAGAATAACTTGTAAAGAAAATTCGATCTTTATTAATTAGCAAAAAGGTTTTTCGAACTACAATGCTGGAAAGAGCCTTATTAATATGCTCGACAGCTTGATATTCTAGGGTCGACTCAAATAAGAAAAGAAAAATTTACAAAAGTGCACAAAAGGAAAAGATACAAAAGTGTATAATCGAAAAAAAACCTATTCCTAAAATGTCTTTGACTCAATAAATGTAAATATTCTAGATCCTACCCTGCAAAGCAGAAAGAGGCAAATATTCTTATTGAAAACTTACCTTACTTACCTCACGGCCAAGAAATGGAAGGTGGTCGTCCTTGTGGCATGCACGCGCCTTGCTCTTAGTCTTCGACTTGGAGTAGGGTTAGGAATCTTTGGGCCCTGACCTCTCTTGCCACTAAAGCCCAAGTATCTGATGTCCCTAGTGTTGTTGAGAAGCCTTTGGACTCTTCCTTGACTTCTGGCCCATTGTCTTTAGTCGATCTTCCTCTAGGAGCTTGTCGACCCAGAAGCTGAATTTGTGGAAGAGTGCCCTTGATCTGCTTCTTGTCATTGCTCCTTGAGGTACCACTGGTGTAGAGAATTCCCCTAGGTGCATGTCCTGGAGCTGGTAGCTCATCTGGTCGAGTCTTCTTGTGTAGAAGTTGAAATGCGTGTGTACTCAGCTGGATCGGCTGTACCGGCTGTACCGGCTGGATTGTGCGAGGTACTGGCCGGAATGCCTTCAGGACCGGCCAAGTTGATCCCGGAGTCGGTGGCATCACCAAGGGGACCGGCGGTGTCATCCACATTGCCACCAAGTGTGCCGGAAGCTTGGGCCTCTCCGCCGGCAATGCAGACCGGTTTGGTCCTATTGGTCGAGGGTCCGGCGGTACTGCTTGGTCTGACAGACGTGCCAAATGGCCCGGCTGTCTCGGGCAAGCTTCCTGGTCGGCCAGTCTGGTCTCCGGGCTGGATGTACGACCTGATGTCCTCATCACTTACCAATCAGAAAACCCCTATCCAGAAGCTTAAGGTCTAGTTTCTCACCTCAACTTCTCCAAGCAGCCCACGCGCGTACAGCCTTGAATCGAGGCTTGTATCAATAGTCATTCAAAGCGTGCTTCTGCTTTAAAAAATTTGTTTTATTTTTCATAATGGGTGACCTTTAGGAAGAAACTGATACAAGCCTCAATTCAAGGCTTGGATGCGTGTGGGCTGTTTGGAGAAGTTTAGGTGAGAAACTCGACCTTAGGCTTCTGGATAGGGGTTTTCTGGTTGGTATTGAGTGGAAGGGTGAAGTTAACCACACGAGGGGTGATGAACCTCGTGATAAATCACAAACTTAGAGCTAGGAGAGCTGGTCTCGACTAGGTTCTAAGCGCACAAGTTTCTTAGAGAGAAAAGCTTGTAGAAGAAAATTCGCACTTTATTAATTATCAGAAAGGTTGTCGAACTACAATGATGGAAGGAGCCTTATTAATATGCTCGATAGCTTCACCTTCTAGGGTCGACTCAAGAAAGAAAAGGAAAATTTACAAAAGTGCACAAATGGAAAACGTACAAAAGTGCGTAACCGAAAAAGGACCTATTCCTAAAATGTCTTTGACTCAAAAATGTAAATAATCTAAATCCTACCCTGCAAAACAGAAAGAGGCAAATATCCAAATTGAAAACTTACCTTTCTTACCTCACGGCCAAGAAATGGAAGGTGGTCGTTCTTGTGGCATGCACACGCCTTGCTCCTAGTCTTCGACTTGGAGTAGGGTTAGGAATCTTTGGGCCCTGACCTCTCTTGCCACTAAAGCCCAAGTCTCTGAAGTCCCTTGCATTGTTGAGAAGCCTTTGCACTATTCTTTGCATTTCTGGCCCATTTTCCTTTGTCGATCATCCTCTAGGAGCTTGTCGACCCATACGCTGAATTTGTGGAAGAGTGCTCTTGATATGCTCCTTGTCATTACTCCTGGTGGCACCACTGGTGTTGAGACTTCCTCTAGATGCGTTTCCTGAAGCTGGTAGCTTATCTGGTCCGAGTCTCCTTGTGTAGATGTTGAAATGCCCGTGTACTCGGCTGGATCGGCTGTACCGGCTAGACTGTACGAGGTGCTGGCCGGAATGTCTTCTAGGCAGGCCAAGTTGATCCCGGAGCCAGCGGCGTCACCAATGGGGCCGGCGGTGTCATCCACGTCACCACCAGTTGGGCCGGAGGTTTGGGCCTCTCCGCCGGCAATGCTGATCGGTTCGGTCCTGTTGGTCAAGGGTCCGGCGGTACCGCTTGGGCCGGGAGACGTGCCAAATGGCCCGGCTTTCTCAGGCAAGCTCCCTGGTCGGCCAGTCTGGTCTCCTGGCCGGCCATACGACCTGATGTCCCCATTAGAAACCTTCTGTGACAATCAAACCAACACATTTTTCTACCATTTGGTAATTGAAATGCCTTTGTATCATCCATACAAATTGGACAAGACAATCTACCATGCATTGTCCATCCTGACAACATTCCATAAGCGGGAAAATTGCTTATCGTCCACATTAACATGGCTTTTATATTGAAATTTTGATTCAACGATACATCATATACATCAACTCCCGTAGACCACAATTCTTTCAACTAATCAATCAAAGGTCGGAGGAATATATCCAGACTAGCGCGCAGATGAGTTGGCCTCGAATTCAGAATTGTTAGAAACAAGTACTTTTTCTTCATACACATATCTGGTTGCAAGTTATATGGAGTGATAATGACCGGCCATAATGAATTATTACGGGACATCCCAAATGGATTGAACCCATCAGTACATAAGCCAAGATAAAAGTTTCGAGATTCAAGAGCAAATCTAGGATGTAGATATTGAAAATTTTTCTACTCCACAGCATCAGATGGATGACTCATTTCTCCGTCTTCTGCTTCATGCTCTGCATGCCACCTCATTGCCTCTGCGGTTTTATCACCTTGATACATTCTCTTATGTATGTCGCCAATAGGTAAATACCACATACGACTGAAATGTATTCTCCTCCTACCCTCGCTTGGCTTATATTGGGGGGAATCGCAAAATTTGCATTTTTCCCATTTCTCATCTTCTTTCCAAAAGATCATACAATTTTGAACACAAACATCAATTGTATAAAACGGGAGCCCTAAATTTCGAATTAGTTTTTTGGTTTCATAATATGAACCCGTTGCCTGATTTTCCTCGGAAAATATTTTCTAAAAATCTCTGCCCAAGAATCCATTCATTTTTTTGGTAGATTAAAATCAGACTTAATGTTCATGAACAGAGCAGCTAAAGATAATTGTGATTGCCCTTCATGACAACTATCATACAATTGATTTTTCGTAGCTTTTAAGATGTTGTAAAAAATTTGTGCTTCTACATTTGGTTCTTCTACATTATTATATTCTTCCTCGTTCTGATTATAGTACTCATCAATTGTGTTCTCACGAAATGCATCCATCACTATTTCAACATATCTATTACTGGATGTACCAACTATTTCTTCACTAGTACCACATGTACCTCCATGATTTCTTTGGAAATCATCCCGACTACTCGTTCCTAACTGAACATTCAGCTCTTCTCCATGTTTATACCAAATATAATAATTTGGCATAAATCCTCGACTATATTGATGATTCCATATTTTCCGTCTCGGAATAAATTTTTTGTTTTTGCAATTAATACAAGGACAGAAAAACTTACCTCCGCTACTTTGAGCTATTGGTTGACTATTTGCAAAATTCATGAACTGCTCCATGCCTTGTGTGAATTATGCCGATATATTTCTTGTTTGATTATCAATCCTTTTGTACATCCAATCTCTCGAATTATTATAATTTTCCCACATGTTTGAATTTTTTTTCCTTTTGATTCTACAAATGAGAGAATGGCATGTGGCATATATATAAGTCGGTATACCACAACAGTGTAGTCGCTTATAAGTCGGTATACCTACCACGCACATGTTTTTCAAGTTGTCACTTTGCCACCACTTTGTGACTGAAGAGCCACTCCTCATGTGGTCGCATATTGGTCGCATATTTTGTGACCAATATGTGACCAACATGTGGTTGTTCCACATGCAGTCGCTAATTGGTCGCAAAGTAGCGACTGATTAGCGAGTGCTACCATCAGTCGCAAATTAGTCGCATAATGGTTGCGTATTGCGACCAATATGCGACTACAGTTTTTAGTCACATTTTTGCGACCAATTTGTGACTACTACTTCGTAGTCGTAAATTGGTCGCACAACAGTTGCAAACGTAGTCGCAAACTTTGCGACCACAGATGTAGTCGCAAAATACATTGGCATTTTGGCAGTTTTCTTGTAGTGCGAACAGCGTAATATCATCCATTATGCTTCATTTATAATCCATTACTCAATGCGCATCAATGATCAGTTTATAATGATCACTTTAACTGGCCGATCAACTTGACATGTTCGCACTAAATCGCCCATAACTTTTGATTTAGAACTCAGAATAATACGAATCCAATGTCCACGTTAAGCCATTTCAATTTTCTATATTTTGACAAAATTTGAGACAAAAATAGATAAGACAATGCTTCCATGAAATCCAATCTATCCCAAATTGCATGATGCCATGCATTATGCTTCATTTATAAGGCTTTACTCAATGAGCATCAATAATCAGTTTAGATTGATCACTTTAACTGGCCGATCAAGTTGACATGTGCGCATTAAATCGTCTGTATCTTATTATTTAGAGCTCAAACTGATACGAATCCAATGTCTACGTTAAACTAGCTCAATTTTCTATATTGAGACAAAATTTGAGACAGAAATAGATACGAAAAAGTGTTCAAGTAATCCAATCCAGCCAAAACTGCGTGATGCCATGCATTATATTTCACCTAAAAGCCTTTACTCAATAAGCACCAATGATCAGTTTAGAATGATCACTTTAACTAGGCGATGAACTTGACATGTCCGCACGAAATTGTCCGTAACTTTTTTTAGAGCTTACAATGACACCAATCCAATGCCCACATGAATCTAGCTCAATTTTCTATATTGTGACAAAATTTGAGACAAAAATAGATACGCAAAAGCGTTCAAGTAATCTAATCTAGACAAACTGCGTGATACCATGCATTATGGTTCATTCATAAGTCTTTAATCAATACGTACTAATGATCAGTTAAGAATTATCACTTTAAATGGCCAATCAATTTGACAGTTCCAAACTAAATCATTTGTAACTTATGATTTAGAGCTCAGAATGATACGAATCCAATGCCCACGTTAAGCTACCTCAATTTTCTATATTGTGTCAAAATTTGAGACAGAAATAGATATGATAAAGCGTACAATTAATCCAATATATCCAAAACTACGTGACGTGATGCATTATGCTTCATTTATAAGCCTTTACTCAATGAGAACCCATGATCAGTTTAGAATGATCACTTTAACTAGCCGATCAACTTGACATGTCCGCACTACATCGTCCGTAACTTTATATTTAGAGCTTAGAATGACACGAATCCAATGCCCACATTAAGCTAGCTCAATTTTTAATATTATGATAACATTTCAGACATAAATAGATATGAAAAAGCGTTCATGTAATCCAATCTATTGAAAACTGCGTGTTGTCATGCATTATGCTTCATTTATAAGTCTTTACTCAATGAGCACCAACGATTAGTTTAGAATGATCACTTTAACTAGCCGATCAACTTGACATGTCCGCACTAAATCGTCTGTAAGTTTTGATTTAGGGCTGAGATTGACACGAATCCAATGCCCACGTTAAGCTATCTCTATATTTTTATATTGTGATAAATTTTTAATACTAAAATTGCTCCAACAAGTCTTCCAAGTAATAAACTCTTTCTAAAACTACGTGATGTCATGTCTTATGCTTCATTTATGAGCCTTTACTCAATAAGCACCAATGATCAGTTTAGAATGATCACTTTAATTGGCCGATAAACTTCAAATGTCCATGCTAAATCGTCCGTAGCTTTTGAATTAGAGCTCAGATTGACACGAATCCAATGCCAACGTTACGTTATCTCAATATTTTTATATTGTGATAAATTGTAAGACTAAACTTGCTTTAACAGGTCCTCCAAGTAATAAAATCTTTCTAAAACTACGTGATGTCATGCCTTATGCTTCATTTATGAGCCTTTACTCAATGAGTACCAATGATCAGTTTAAAATTATCACTTTAACCAGCCGATCAACTTGACATGTCCGCACTAAATTTTCCGTAACTTTTTTTTGACAGCTTACAATGACATGAATCCAATGCCCACATGAATCTATCTCAATTTTCTATATTGTGACAAAATTTGAGACAAAAATAGATACGAAAAAGCGTTCAAGTAATCCGATCTAGCCAAAACTGTGTGATTCCATGCATTATGCTTTATTTATAAGCCTTTATTCAATGATCACCAATGATTAGTTTAGGATGATCATTGTAAATGGGCGATCAACTTGCATGTCCGCAAAAAATCTTCAGTAAGTTTTGATTTAGAGCTCAGGATGACATGAATCCAATGCCCACGTTAAGCTAGCTCAATTTTCTATATTGTGGCAAAATTTGAGACAAAAGTAGATACGAAATGGCGTTCAAGTAATCCAGGCTAGCTAAAACTTTGTGATGTCATGCGTTTAGAATGATCACTTTAATTGGCCGATCAACTTGATATGTCCATACTAAATCGTCCGTAACTTTTGAATTAGAGCCCAAATTGACACAAATCCAATGCCAACGTTAAGTTAGCTCAAATTTTTTATATTGTGATAAATTGTAAGACTAAACTTGCTTTAACAGGTCCTCCAAGTAATAAAATCTTTCTAAAACTACGTGATGTCATGCCTTATGCTTCATTTATGAGCCTTTACTCAATGAGTACCAATGATCAGTTTAAAATGATCACTTTAACTAGCCGATCAACTTGACATGTCCGCACTAAATTTTCCGTAACTTTTTGTTACAGCTTACAATGACATGAATCCAATGCCCACATGAATCTATCTCAATTTTCTATATTGTGACAAAATTTGAGATAAAAATAGATACGAAAAAGCGTTCAAGTAATCCGATCTAGCCAAAACTGTGTGATTCCATGCATTATGCTTTATTTATAAGCCTTTATTCAATGATCACCAATGATTAGTTTAGGATGATCATTGTAAATGGGTGATCAACTTGCATGTCCGCACAAAATCTTCAGTAAGTTTTGATTTAGAGCTCAGGATGACACGAATCCAATGCCCACGTTAAGCTAGCGCAATTTTCTATATTATGGCAAAAATTTGAGACAGAAGTAGATACGAAATTGCGTTCAAGTAATCCAGGCTAGCTAAAACTTTGTGATGTCATGCGTTTTGCTTCATTTATAAGTCTTTACTCAATAAGCACCAAGGATCAGTTTAGAATGATAACGTTAACTTGCCGATCAACTAGCAATGTCAGCACTAAATCGTACGTAACTTTTGATTTAGAGCTCAGTATGACACGAATCCAATGCCCATGTTAAGCTAGCTCAATTTTTCATATTGTGACAAAATTTGAGATGGAGCTATATACAACAAAGAATTCAAGTAATCCAATCTAGGCAAAACTGCATGATGCCACACATTATGCTTTATTTATAAGCCTTTACTCAATGAGCACCGATGATCAATTTAGAATGATCACTTTAACTGGCCCATCAACTTGCATGTCCACACAAAATCGTCCGTAACTTTTGATTTAGAGATCAGAATGACACGAATCCAATGCCCATTTTAAGGTAGCTTAATTTTCTATATTGTGACAAAATTTGAGACAGAAATAGATACGAAAATGCGTTCAAGTAATCCAAGCTAGCTAAAACTGTGTAATGGCATGTATTTGCCTTCATTTATAAGCCTTTACTCAATGAGCACCAATGATCAGTCTATAATGATTACTTTAACTGGCCGATCTACTAGACATGTCTACACTAAATCGTCCATAACTTTTGATGTATAGCTCAGTATGACATGAATCCAATGCCCATGTTATTTAGCTCAATTTTTTATATTGTGACAAAATTTGAGACTGAACTAGATATGAAAAAGCGTCGAAGTAATCTAATCTATCCCAAATTGCGTGATCCCATGTGTATGCTTCAATTATAAGCGTTTACTTAATGTAACACCAACGATCAGTTTAGAATGATCACGTTAACTAGTCGATTAATTTGACATGTCTGCACTAAATCGTTCGTAACTTTTTATTTAGAGCTCAGAATGACACGAATCCAATGCCCACGTTATGGTAGCTAAATTTTCTATATTATAACAAAATTTGAGACAAAAACAGATATGAAAAAGCGTTCAAGTAATCCAATCTAGCCAAGAATACGTGATGTCATGCATTATGATTCATTTATAAGCCTTTACTCAATGCGAACCAATGATTAGTTTAGAATAATCATTTTAACGGGCCTATCAACTTGACATGTCCATAATAAATCATTCGTAACTTTTGATTTAGAGCTCAGAATGACACAAACCAATGCCCACGCTAGGCTAGCTCAATCTTTTATATTGTGACAATATTTTCAAAAGAACTAGATACGACAAAGCGTCCAAGTAATACAATTTATCCCAAACTGTGTGATACCATGCTTTATACTTCATTTATAAGCGTTTACTTAATGAGCATCAAGGGGTAGTTTAGAATGATCTCTTTAACTAGGTGATCAACTTGACATGTCAGCATTAAATCGTTCGTAACTTTTGATTTAGAAATCGAAATAACAGGAATCCAATGCCCATGTTAAGATAGCTCAATTTTCTATACTGTGATAAAATTTCAGTCATAAATAGATAGAAAAAACCGTTCAAGTAATCCAATCTAGCCAAAACTGCGTGATGCAATGCATTTTCTATCCCAAACTACGTGATACCATGCTTTATGTTTCATTAATAAGCGTTTACTTAATGAGCATCAAGGTTCAGTTTAGAATGATCAGTTTAACTAGGCGATCAACTTGACATGTCAGCACTAAATCGTTCGTAACTTTTGATTTAGAACTCGAAATAACATGAATCCAATGCCCATGTTAAGATAGGTCAATTTTCTATACTGTGACAAAATTTGAGGCATAAATAGCTACGAATAACCGTTCAAGTAATCCAATCTAACGAAAATTGCGTGATGCTGTGAATTATGTTTCATTTATAAGCCTTTACTCAATGAGCACCAATGAATAGTTTAGAATGATCACGTTAACTGGCCGATCAACTTGACATGTCCGCATAAAATTATCCGTAACATTTTGTTTAGAGCTCAGAATGACACAAATCCAGTGTCCACATTAAGCTAGCTCAATATTCTATATTGTCACAAAATTTGAGAGAAAAATAGATAGGAAAAGCATTCAAGTAATCCAAGCTAGCTAAAACTGCATGATGCCATGCATTTGGCATCATTTATAAGCCTTTACTCAATGATCACCAATGATCAGTCTAGAATGATAACTTTATGTAGCCGATCAACTAGACATGTATGCACTAAATCATCAGTAACTTATGTCTCAGAGCTCAGTATGACACGAATCTAGCTCAATTTTAAATATTGTGATAAAATTTGAGACACAACTAGATACGACAAAGCGTTCTTGTAACCTAATCTATCCCAAGTTGCGTGATCCCATGTTTATGCTTCATTTATACGCGTTTACTTAATAAGCACCAATGATCAGTTTAAAATGATCACTTTAACTAGCCAATATTCTTCACATGTCCGCACTAAATCGTCTGTAACTTTTGATTTAGAGCTCAAAATGACACGAATCCAATGCCAATGTTAAGCTAGTTCAATTTTCTATATTGTGACAAAATATGAGACAGAATTAGATACAAAAAACGTTCAAGTAATCTAAGCTACCTAAAACTACATGATGCCATGCATTTGGCTTCATTTAGAAGCCTTTACTCAATGAGCACCAATGATCAGCGTAGAATAATAACTTTAACTCGCCGATCAACTAGACATGTCTGCACTAAATCGTCCGTAACTTTTGATTTAGAGCTCTAAATGTTACGAATCCAATGCCCATGTTAATCTAGCTCAATTTTTCATATTGGGACAAAATTTGAGACAAAACTAGATACGACAAGGCGTCCAAGTAATCTAATCCATCCAAAATTTCTTGATCCCATGTTTATGCTTTACTTATAAGCATTTACTTAAGGAGCATTAATGATCAGTTTAGAATGATCACTTTAACTGGCCTATCAACTTGACATGTCCGCACTAAATCGTCCGTAACTTTTGATTTAGAGCTCCGAATGACACGAATCCAATGCCCACGTTATGGTAGCTAAATTTTCTATATTGTAACAAAATTTGAGACAAAAACAGATACAAAAAAGCTTTCAAGTAATCCAATCTAGCCAAATTTACATGATCCCATGCATTATGCTTCATTTATAAGCATTTACTCAATGCGCACCAATAATTAGTTTAGAATGATCACTTTAATGGGTCGATCAACTTGAGAAGTCCACAATAAATCGTTTTTAACTTTTGATTAAGAGCTTAGAATGACACGAACTAATGCCCACGTTAGGCTAGCTCAATCTTTTATACTGTAACAAAATTTTCAACAGAACTATGCTTTATGCTTCCATGTAACTATACGACAAAGCGTCCATGTAATCCAATATATCCCAAACTGCGTGATACCATGCTTTATGCTTCATTTATAAGGGTTTACTTAATGAGCATCAATTATCAGTTTAGAATGATCACTTTAACTAGCCAATCAACTTGACATTTCCGCACTTAATCTTTCTTAACTTTTTATTTAGAGCTCGGAATAACAAGAATCCAATGCCCATGTTAAAATAGATCAGTTTTCTATATTGTGACAAAATTTGAGACATAAATAGATAAGAAAAACCGTTCAAGTAATCCAATCTATCCAAAACTGTGCGATGCCATGCATTATGCTTCATTTATAAGACTTTTTTGAATGAGCACCAATGATTAGCTTAGAATGATCACGTTAACTGGTCGATCAACTTCACATGTCCGCACAAAGTCATCCGTAACTTATTATTTTGATCACAAACTGACACGAATCCAATGCCCACGTTAACCTAGCTGAAATTTCTTTATTGTGACAAAATTTGAGACAGAAGTATATATGAAAAAGCATTTAAGTAATCCAATCTAACCAAAATTTTGTGATGCCATGCATTATGCTTCATTTATAATCCTTTACTCAATGAGCACCAATGATCAGTTTAGAATGATCACTTTAACTAAGCGATGAACTTGAGATGTTCGCACTAAATATTCCGTAACTTTTGATTGAGAGCTCAAAATAACACGAATCCAATGCCCACGTTAAGTTAGCTCAATTTTCTATATTGTGAAAAAGTTAGAGACAAAAATAGATACGAAAAAGCAGATATGTAATCATATCTATCCCGAACTGCGTGATGCCATGCGTTATGCTTCATTTATAGGCATGTACTCAATGATCACCAATGATCAGTTTAGAATGATCACTTTAACTGGCCGATCAACTTGACATGTCCGCATTAAATCGTTTGTAACTTTTGACTTAGAGGTCAGAATGACACCAATCCAATGCCCACGTTAACGTTGCTAAATTTTCAATATGGTAACAAAATTTGAGACAAAAACAGATACGAAAAAGAGTTCAAGTAATAGTTCTATATACAGCTCATTAGAACATTGTAAAGACACACCAGGAAATATATAATTTTATTCAAAAACTTTGGATTTTATTTATCAAGGAGTGAACTCATTGATTTCTTTATATATAGAGTTTAGTGTGAGAGATACTTAAAAATTGTGAAGCTATGAGCAATTTAGTATGAGAGATTCAAACTCTTTTGGTTCACCATTTATCTTGTGGTTCAATAAATCTAGCCAAAAGTACGTGATGCGATGCATTATGCTTCATTTATAAGCCTTTATGCAATGTGCACCAATGATTAGTTTAGGATAATCATTTTTACTGGCCGATCAACTTGACACGTCCACAATAAATCGTTTGTAACTTTTGATTTAGAGTTCATGATATAAACCAATGCCCACGTTAGGCTAGCTCAATATTTTATATTGTGACAAAATTTTCAAAATAACTAGATACGACAAAGCGTTCAAGTAATCCAATCTATCCCAAATTACGTGATACCATACTTTATACTTCATTTATAAGTGTTTACTTAATGAGCATCAAGGATCAGTTTAGAATGATCACTTTAACTAGGAGATCAACTTGACATGTCTGCACTAAATCGTTCGTAACTATTGATTTAAAGCTCGGAATAACAAGAATCCAAAGCCCATGTTAACCTAGATCAATTTTCTATACTTCGACAAAAATTTGAGACATAAATATATACGAAAAAGCATTCAAGTAATCCAATCTCGCCAAAACTGTGTGATGCCATGCATTATGCTTCATTTATAATCCTTTACTCAATGAGCACTAATGATCAGTTTATAATTATCACTTTAACAAAGCGATCAACTTGACATGTGCGCACTAAATCTTGCATAAGTTTTGATTTAGAGCTCAAAATAACGCGAATCCAATGCCCACGTTAAGCTAGCTCAAGTTTTTATATTGTGACAAAATTTGAGACAAAAATAGATACGACAAAGCATTCAAGTAATTCAATCTAACCAAAAATGTGTGATGCCATGCATTATTCTTCATTTATAATCCTTTACGCAATGAGCACCAATGATCAGTTTAGAATAATCACTTCAACTAAGCGATCCACTTGACATGTCCGCATAAATCGTCCGTAACTTTTGATTTAGAGCTCAAAATAACACGAATCCAATGCTCATGTCAAACTAGCTCAATTTTCCATTTTGTGACAAAATTTCACACATAAATCCATGTAATCTAATCTATCTCCAACTGCGTGATGCCATGCATTATGTTTCATTTATAAGACTTTACTCAATGATCAGTTTAGAATGATCACTTTAACTGGTCGATGGACTTGACATGTCCGCTCAGAATCGTCCGTATTTTATGATTTAGAGCTCAGAATGATACGAATCCAATGCTCACTTTAAGGTAGTTCAATTTTCTATATTATGACAAAATTTGAGACAGTAGTAGATACTACAAAGCGTCCAACTAATCCAATATATCCCAAACTGCGTGATACCACACATTATGCTTCACTTATAAGCATTTACTCAATGAGCATCAATGATTAGAAGAATTATCATTTTAACTGGCCGATCAACTTAACATGTCCGCCTTAAATCGTCTATAACTTTTTATTTAGACCTCAAAATGACACGAATCCAATGCCCACATTAAACTAGCTAAATTTTCTATATTGTAACAAAATTTGAGACAAAAATATATATGATAAAGCGTCCAAGTATTGAAATAATCAAATCTAGCAAAATTGTGTGATGCGATGCATTATGCTTCATTTATAAGCATTTACTCAATGAGCACCAATTATTAGACGAATGATCATTTTAACTATGCGATTAACTTTACATGTCCGCACTAAATCGTCCGTAACTTTTCATTTAGTTTTCAGAATGAGACGAATCCAATGCCCACGTTAAGCTAGCTCAATTTTGTATATTGTATCAAAATTTGAGACAGAAATATATACGACAAAGTATCCCAATATTCAAATCTATTCCGAACTGCGTGATGCCATGCATTATTCTTCATTTATAAGCTTTTACTCAATGAGCACCAATAATCAACTTGGAATGATCATTTTAACTTTCCGATCAACTGAACATGTCCGCACTAAATCATTCATAACTTTTGATTTAGAGCTCAGAATGACACTAATCCAATGCCCACATTAACCTTGCTCAATTTTCTATATTGTGATAAATTTAACACTAAAATTGCTTCGAAAAGTCCTCCAAGTCATAAAATCTATCCAAAACTACGTGATGTCATGCATTATGCTTCATTTATAAGCCTTTACTCAATGAGCACCAATGATCAGTTTAGAATGATCAATTTAACTAGCCGATCAACTTGACATTTCTGCATTAAATCTACCCAAAATTGTGTGATGCCATGGATTATTATTCATTTATAATCCTTTACTAAATAAGCAGCAATGATTAGTTTAGAATGATCGTTTTAACTGGCCGATAACCTTTGCATTTGCGCATTAAATCGTCCATAACTTTTGATTTAGACCTTAGAATAACACGATTCCAATGCACATGTTAAGCAAGCTCAAATTTCTTCATTGTGACAAAATTTGAGACAGAAATAGGTACGAAAAAACGTACAAGTAATCCAATCTAGCCAAAACTGCGTGATGCCATGCATTATGCTTCATTTATAAGATTTTACTCAATGAGCACCAATGATCAGTTTAGAATGATCATTTTAACTTGTCGATCAACTTGACATATTCACACAAAATTGTTCGTGACTTTTGATTTAGTGCTCAGAATGAAACGAATCCAATGCACACGTTAATCTAGCTTAATTTTCTATATTGTGATAAAATTTAAGACTAAAATTGCTTTACTAGTCCTCCAAGTAATCAAATCTATCCAAAACTAAATGATGTCATGCAATATGCTTCATTTATAAGCCTTTACTCAATTGGCACCAATGATCAGTTTGAAATGATCAATTTATCTGGCTGATCAACTTGACATATCTGCAGTAATAGTCCATAACTTTTATTTTATAGCTTATAATGACACGAATTCAATGCCCACGTTAAGCTAGCTCAATTTTCTATATTGTGACAAAAATTTGAGACCAAAATATATACGAAAAAGCATCCAAGTAATCCAATCTAGCCAAAACTCCGTGATGCTATGCATTATGCTTCATTTATAACCTTTTACTCAATGAGCACTAATGATCATTTTAAAATGATCAATTTAACTAGCCGATCAACTTGACATGTTTGCACTAAATCGTCCGTAAATTTTGATTTAGAGCTTAGAATGACATGAATCCAATGCCCACGTTAAGCTATATCAATTTTTTTTTATTGTGACAAAATTTCATATGCGGGATGTCTAATTCATATTGCTGCTCAATAATTTTGAGGTATGTACCAGATTTCAAAAGAAACCTTATCTCACTAGGAACACTGGATTCACGTTAAACTAACTCAATTTTCTATATTGTGACAAAATTTGAGATAGAAATAGATACTACAAAGCGTCCAAGTAATCCAATATGTCCTAAACTGCATAATAACACACATTATGCTTCATTTACAAGCATTTACTCAATGAGCATCAATGATCAGAAGAATGATCATTTTCACTAGCCAATCAACTTGACATGTACGCACTAAATTGTCCATAACTTTTGATATAGACTTCAGAATGACACGAATCCAATGCTCACGTTAAGATAGCTATATTTTCTATATTGCGATAAAATTTAAGACTAAATTGCTTTGACAAGTCCTCCATGTAATCAAATCTATCCTACACTATGTGATGTCATGCATTACGGTTCATTTATAAGCCTTTACTCAATGAGCACCAATGATCAGTTTAGAATGATCATTTTAACTTGCCGATCAACTTGACTTGTTTGCACTAAATCATCCATAACTTTTGATTTATAGTTCATAAAATACGAATCTAATGCCCACGTTAAGCTAGATCAATTTTCTATGTTGTGACAAAAATAGATATGATAAAGCGTCCAGGTATTCAAATAATCAAATCTAGCAAAACTGTATGATGTGATGCATTATGCTTCATTTATAAGCCTTTACTCAATGAGCACAAATTATTAGACGAATGATCATTTTAACTATGCGATAAACTTTACATGTCCGCATTAAATCGTCCGTAACTTTTCATTTAGTCCTCAAAATGAGACGAATCCAATGCCCACGTTAAGCTAGCTCAATTTTGTATATTGTAACAAAATTTGAGACATAAATATATACGAAAAAGCGTCCAAGTATTCAAATCTATTCCGAATTGCGTGATGCCATGCATTATTCTTCATATATAAGCTTTTACTCAATGAGCACCAATAATCAATTTGGAATGATCATTTTAACTTTCCGATCAACTGAACATGTCGGTACTAAATCATTCGTAACTTTTGATTTAGAGCTCAGAATGATACTAATCCAATGCCCACGTTAACCTTGCTCAATTTTCTATATTGTGATAAAATTTAACATTAAATTTGCTTCGACAAGTCCTCCAAGTAATAAAATCTATCCAAAACTATGTGATGTCATGCTTCATTTATAAGCCTTTACTCAATGAGCACCAATGATCAGTTTAGAATGATATTTATTTAACTGGCTCATCAACTTGACATTTCTGCATTAAACCGCCCATAACTTTTGTTTTATATATCAGAATGACATGAATCCAATGCCTACGTTAACCTAGATCAATCTTCTATAATGTGATAAAATTTAAGACTATAATTTCTTCGAAAAGTCTTCCAAGTAATCAAGTCTATCCAAAACTACGTGATGTCATGCATTATGATTCATTAATAAGCTTTACTTAATAAGCACCAATGACACGAATCCAATCCCCATGTTAACCTAGCTCTATTTTCAAAATTGTGACAAAATTTGAGACAGAAATAGATACGACAAAGCGTCCAAGTAATCCAATCTACCCAAAATTGTGTGATGCCATGAATTATATTTCATTTATAATCCTTTACTAAATAAGCACCAATGATAAGTTTAGAATGATCACTTTTATTGGCCGATAACATTGGCATTTGCACATTAAATCGTCCATAACTTTTGATTTAGACATCACAATAACACGATTCCAATGCACATGTTAAGCAATCTCAAATTTCTAAATTGTGATAAAATTTGAGATAGAAATATATACGAAAGAGCATCCAAGTAATGAAATCTATCCCAAACTGCGTGATGCCATGCATTATTCTTCATTAATAAGATTTTACTCAATGAGCACCAATGATCAGTTTAGAATGATCACTTTAACTTGCCGGTCAACTTGACATATTCACACTAAATTATTCGTGACTTTTGATTTAGAACTCAGAATGAAACGAATCCAACGCCCACGTTAATCTAGATCAATTTTCTATATTCTGATAAAATTTAAGACGAAAATTTCTTTGACAAGTCCTCCCTGTAATCAAATCTATCCAAAACTACATGATGTTATGCAATATGCTTCATTTATAAGCCTTTACTCAATGAGCATCAATGATCAGTTTGGAATGATCAATTTATATGGTCGATCAATTTATCTGGCCGATCAACTTGACATATCTGCACTAATAGTCCATAACTTTCGTTTTATAGCTTATAATGACACGAATTCAATGCCCACGTTAAGCTAGCTCAATTTTCTATATTGGGATAAAATTTAAGACTAAATTGCTTTGACAAGCCCTCCATGTAATCAAATCTATCCTACACTATGTGATGTCATGCATTACGGTTCATTTATAAGCCTTTACTCAATGAGCACCAATGATCGGTTTACAATGATCATTTTAACTTGCCGATCAACTTGACTTGTCTACACTAAATCATCCATAACTTTTGATTTATAGCTCATAAAATATGAATCTAATGCCCACGTTAAGCTAGATTAATTTTCTATGTTGTGATAAAAATCCATCCTACACTATGTGATGTCATGCATTACGGTTCATTTAGATTCTAAAAAGCATCCAAGTAATCCAATTTAGACAAAACTGTGTGATACCATGTATTATGCTTCATTTAAAAGCCTTTACTCAATGAGCACCAATGATCAGTTTAGAATGATTACTTTAACTGGCCGATCAACTTGACATATGTGCATTAAATCATCCATAACTTTTGATTTATCGCTCATAATGACACGAATCCAATACCCACGTTAAGCTAGCTCAATTTTCTATGTTGTAACTAAATTTGAGATAGAAATAGATATGAAAAAGCGTCCAACAAATCCAATCTAGGCAAAACTGCGTGATGTCATGCATTATACTTCATTTATAAGCTTTTACTCAATGAGCACCAATGATCAATTTATAATGATCGCTTTACATTGCCGATCAACTTGACATGTCCGCACTAAATCTTCCATAACTTTTGATCTAGAGCTCACACTCACACAAATCCAATCCCCACATCAAGCTAGCTCAATTTTTTATATTGTGACAAAATTTGAGACAGAACTAGATACGAAAAAGCATCCAAGTAATCCAATCTATCACAAACTGTATGATGTCATTCTTTATGTTTCATTTATAATCATTTACTTAATCAGCACCAATGATCAATTTAGAATGATCATTTTAACTAATCAATCAACTTGACATATCCGCACTAAATTGTGTGTAACTTATGATTTAGAGCTCGGAATGAAACAAATCGAATGCCTACGTTAAGCTAGCTCAATTTTTAATATTGTGACAAAATTTGAGACATAATTAGATACGAAAAAGTGTCCAAATAATCCAATCTAGCAAAAACTGCGTTATGCCATGCATTAAGCTTCATTTATAAACCTTTACTCAATTAGCACCAATGATCAATTTAGAATACTCACTTTAACTGTCTGAACAACTTGACATGTCCGCCTTAAATCATCTGTAACTTTTGATTTAGACCTCAAAATGAAACAAATGCAATGCCCAGGTTAAGCTAGCTCAATTTTTTTATATTGTGACAAAATTTGAGAGAGAGATATATACGAAAAAGCATCCAACTAATCCAATCTAGCCAAAACTGTGTGATGCCATGCATCATGCTTCATTTATAAGCCTTTACTTAATGAGCACCAATGATCAATTTAAAATGATCACTTTAACTGGCCCACCAACTTGACATGTCTGCCCTAAATCGTCTGTAACTTTTGATTTAGAGATATAAATGAAAAAAATCCAATGCCCAAGTTAAGCTAGCTGAATTTTTTTATATTGTGACTAAATTTGAGATAGAAATAGAAACAAAAAGCATCCAAGTAATCCAATCTTGCCAAAAATGTGTGATGCCATGCATTATGCTTTATTTATAAGCCTTTACTCAATGAGCAACAATGATCAATTTAGAATGATCACTTTAATAGGCCGATCAACTTGTCATTTATGCACTAATCATCAATAACTTTTGATTTATAGCTCATAATGATATGAATCCAATGCCCACGTTAAGCTAGCTCAATTTTCTAAATTGTAACTAAACTTGAAATAGAAATAGATACAAAAAAGCGTCCAAGTAATCCAATCTAGCCAAAACTGCGTGAGGCCATGTATTATGCTTCATTTATAAGCCTTTTCTCAATGAGCACCAATGATCAGTTTATAATGATCACTTTAACTAGCCAATCAACTTGACATGTCGGCAACAAATTGTCCTTAAATTTTGATTTAGAGCTCAGAATCACACAAATCCAATGCCCACATCAAACTAGCTCAATTTGTTTATATTATGACAAAATTTAAGACAGAACTAGATAAGACAAAGCGTCCAAGTAATCCAATCTATCCCAAATTGCGTGATGTCATTCTTTATTCTTCATTTATAAGCGTTTACTTTGTGAGCACCAATGATCAATTTAAAATAATTATATCAAATGGCCGATCAACTTGATATGTCCACACTAAATCGTACGTAACTTATGATTTAGAGCTTGGAATGAAACGAATCCAATGCCCACGTTAAACTATCTCAATTTTTTTATATTCTTACAAAATTTGAGATAGAAATAAATACGAGAAAGCATCCCAGTAATCCAATCTAGCCTAAACTGCGTGATGACATGCATTATGCTTCATTTATAAGCGTTTACTCAAGGAGAACAAATGATCAATTTAGAATGATCACTTTAACTGGCCAATCAACTTGACATGTCCACACTAAATCGTCCGTAACTTTTGATTTAGAGCTCTAAATAAAACAAATCCAATGCAGAGGTTAAGCTAGCCTAGTTCTTTATATTGTGACAAAATTTGAGACAAAAAAAGATACGAAAAAGCGTCCAAGTAATCCAATCTATCCAAAACTGCGTGATGCCATGCATTATGATTCATTTATAAGTCTTTACTCAATGAACACCAATGAAAAATTTAGAATGATAACTTTAACAGGTCGATCAAGTTGACATATACGCACTAAATCGTCCGTAACTCTTGATTTAAAGCTCTAAATGAAACAAATCCAAAGCTCAGGTTAAGCTAGCTCAATTTTTGATATTGAGAGAAAATTTAAGACGGAATTACATACGAAAATGCGTACTAGTAATCCAATCTAGCCAAAATTGCGTGATGCCATGCATTATACTTCATTTATAAGCCTTTACTCAATGAGTACCAATGATCAATTTTGAATGATCACTTTAAATGGCCGATCAACTTGACATGTGTGCACTAAATCATCCATAACTTTTGATTTATAGCTCATAATGATACGAATCCAATACACACGTTAAGGTTGCTCAATTTGTTATGTTGTAACTAAATTTGAGATAGAAATAGATACGAAAGATCGTCCAAGTAATCTAATCTAGCCAAAACTGCGTGATGTCATGGATTATGCTTCATTTATAAGCCTTTACTCAATGAGCATGAATGATCAGTTTATAAAGATCATTTTAAATGGCCAATCAACTTGACATGTCCACACTAAATCTTCTTATCTTTGGATTTTGAGCTCAGAATCACACAAATCCAATGTTCACGTCAAGTTAGCTCAATTTTTTATATTGTGACAAAATTTGAGATAGAACTAGATACGAAAAAGCGTCTGAGTAATCCAATCTATTGCAAACTGCGTGATGCATTTCTTTATACTTCATTTATAATCGTTTAATTAATGAGCACCAATGATCAATTTAGAATGATCATTTTCACAGGCTGATCAATTTGACATTTCCACACTAAATCGTACGTAACTTATGATTTAGAGCTCAGAATGAAACAAATCCAATGCCCAGGTTAAACTAGCTCAATTTTTTATATTGTGACAAAATCTGAGATAGAAATATATACGAAAAAGCGTCTAAGTAATCCAATCTACCCAAAACTACGTGATGACATGCATTATGCTTCATTTATAAGCATTTACTCAATGAGCACAAATGATCAATTTAGAATGATCACTTTAACTGGCCGATCAACTTGACATGTACGCACAAAATCGTACGTAACTTTTGATTTAGAGCTCTAAATGAAATAAATCCAAACCACGGATTAAGCTAGCTCCAATTTTTAGATTGTGACAAAATTTGAGATAGAAATAGAATTGAAAAAGCATCCAGGTAATTCAATCTAGGCAAAACTGCGTGATGCCATGCATTATGCTTCATTTTTAAGTCTTTACTCAATGAGCACTAACGATCAGTTTAGAATGATCACTTTAACTGTCCGGTCAATTTGATATGTCCTCACTTCTGATTTAGAGCTTGGAATGGCACGAATCTAATGTCCATGTTAAGCTAGATCAATTTTTTATATTGTGACAAAATATGAAACAAAACTAGATACGAGAAATCATCCAAGTAATCCAATCTATCACAAACTGCGTGATGCCAGGCTTTATGCTTTATTTATAAGTGTTTACTTAATGAGCACAAATGATCAGTTTAGAATGATCACTTTAACTGGATGATCAGCTTAACATGTCCGCATTAAATCGTTCGTAACTTATGATTTATAGCTTAGAATGACATGAATCCAATGCCCACATCAAGCTAGCTCAATTTTGTGTATCGTGACTAAATTGAAGATAGAATTAGATACGACAAAGCATCCAAGTAATCCAATCTATCCCAAACTGTGTGATGTCATTACTTATGCTTCATTTATAAGCGTTTACTTAATGAGCACCAATGATCAATTTAGAATGATCATTTTAACTGGCCGTTCAACTTGATATGTCCACACTAAATCATACGTAACTCATGATTTAGAGCTCGGAATGAAACGAATCCAATGCCCACGTTAAGCTACCTCAATTTCTTATATTGTTACAAAATTTGAGATAGAAATAGACACAAAAAAGCATCCAAGTAATCCAATGTAGCCTAAACTGCGTGACGACATGCATTATGCTTCATTTTTAAGCCTTTACTCAATGAGAACCAATGATCAATTTAGAATGATCACTTTAACTAGCAAATCAATTTGACATGTCCACACTAAATCATCCGTAACTTTTGATTTAGAGCTCTAAATAAAACAAATCCAACTCACAGGTTAAGCTAGCCTAGTTTTTTATATTGTGACAAAATTTGAGACAGAAAAAGATACGAAAAAGCGTCCAAGTAATTCAATCTAGAATGAGCACCAATGAAAAATTTAGAATGATCACTTTAACAGGTCGATCAAGTTTACATGTACGCACTAAATCGTCTGTAACTTTTGATTTAAATCTCTAAATGAAAAAAATCCAAAGCCTAGGTTAAACTAGCTCAATTTTTTTATATTGAAACAAAATTTAAGACGGTATTATATTATAAAATGCGTACAAGTAATACAAGTAGTTTTTTTTAGAATTATCACTTTAACTGGATGATCAACTTGACATGTTCGCAATAAATCGTTTCTAACTTATGAACTAGAGCTCAGAATGAAACAAATCCAATGCCCAGGTTAAATTAGCTCAATTTTTTATATTGTGACAAAATTTGAGATAGAAATAGATACGAAAAACCATCCAAGTAATCCAATCTACTCAAAACTGCGTGATGACAGGTATTATGCTGCATTTATAAGCTTTTACTCAATGAGCACAAATGATCAATTTAGAATGATCACTTTAACTGGCCGATCAACTTGACATGTATGCAATAAATCGTACGTAACTTTTGATTTAGAGCTCTAAATGAAACAAATCCAAAGCACAGGTTAAGCTAGCTGAAGTTTTTATATTGTGACAAAATTTGAGACAGAAATAGAAACGAAAAAGCGTCCAGGTAATCCAATCTAGGCAAAACTCCGTGATGCATGCATTATGCTTCATTTATAAGTCTTTACTCAATGAGCACCAATGATCAGTTTAGAATGATCATTTTAACTGGCCAGTCAATTTGATATGTCCGCACTAAATCGTCCATAACTTTTGATTTAGAGCTTAGAATGACACGAATCTATTGCCCACGTTAAGCTAGATTAATTTTTTATATTGTGACAAAATATGAAACAAAAGTAGATACGAGAAAGCATCCAAGTAATCCAATCTATCACAAACTGCGTGATGCCATGCTTTAAGCTTCATTTATAAGCGTTTACTTAATGAGCACCAATGATCAGTTTAGAATGATCACTTTAACTGGATGATCAACTTGACATGTCCGCATTAAATCGTTTGTAACTTATGATTTATAGCTTAGAATGACACGAATCCAATGCCCACGTCAAGCTAGCTCAATTTTTTTGTATCGTGACTAAATTGAAAACAGAATTAGATACGACAAAGTATCCAAGTAATCCAATCTATCCCAAACTGCCTGATGCTATTATTTATGCTTCATTTATAAGCGTTCTTTTAATGAGCACTAATGATCAATTTAGAATGATCATTTTAACTGGTCGTTCAACTTGATATGTACACATTAAATCGTACGTAACTTATGATTTAGAGCTTGGGATGAAACGAATCCAATGCCCACGTTAAGCTATTTCAATTTTTTATATTATTACACAATTTGAGATAGAAATAGACACAAAAAAGCATCCAAGTAATCCAATCTATCCTAAACAGCGTGATGACATGCATTATGCTTCATTTATGATGAGGACATCAGGTCGTACATCCAGCCAGGAGACCAGACTGGCCGACCAGGAAGCTTGCCCGAGACAGCAGGACCATCTGGCGCGCCTGCCGGACCAGACAGTACCGCCGGACCCTCGACCTATAGGACCAGACCGGTCAACATCGCCGGCGGAGAGGCCCAAGCTTCCGGCACACTTGGTGGGGACGTGAATGACACCGCCGGTCCCCCTGATGACACCGCCGACTCCGGGATCAACTTGGCCGGTCCTGAAGTCATTCCGGCCAGTACCACGCACAATCCAGCCGGTACAGGCCATCCAGCCGAGTACACGCACACTTCCACTTCTACACAAGAGGACTCGGACCAAATGAGCTACCAGCTCCAGGACATGCACTTAGAGGAAGTATCTACACCAGTGGTATCTCCAGGAGCAATGACAAGAAGCTGATCAAGAGCACTCTTCCACAAATTCAGCTTATGGGTCGACAAGCTTCTAGAGGAAGAGCAACTAAGGACAATGGGCCAGAAGAGCAAATTAGAGTCCAAAGGCTTCTCAACAACACAAGGAACATCAGAGACGTGGGCTTTAGTGGCAAGAGAGGTCAAGGCCCAAAGATATTTAACCCTACTCCAAGTCGAAGACTAGGAGCAAGGCGCGTGCATGCCACAAGGACGGCCAGCTTCCATTTCTTGGCCGTGAGGTGAGTTAAGGTAAGTTTACATTCGAATATATGCCTCTTTCTGTTTTGCAGGGTAGGATCTAGTTGTTTTACATTTTTGAGTCAAGAACATTTTAGGAATAGGTCCTTTTTTGGTTATACACTTTTGTATTTTTTTCCTTTTGTGCACTTTTGTAAACTTTCCTTTTCTTATTTGAGTCGACCCTAGTAGGTCAAGCTGTCGAGCATATTAATAAGGCTCCTTCCAGCATTGTAGTTCGACAACCTTTTGATTATTAATAAAGTAGAACTTTTTCCTACAAGCTTTCTCTCAAAAGAGACTTGTGCGCTTAGAACCTAGTTGAGACCAGCCCTCCTAGCTCTAAGTTTGTGATTTATCACGAGGTTTATCACCCCTCGTGTGGTTCACTTCACCCTTCCATCGTTTACCAACCAGAAAACCTCTATCCAGAAGCCTAAGGTCGAGTTTCTCACCTAATCTTCTACAAACAGCCCACGCGCATCCAAGCCTTGAATCGAGGCTTGTATCAATTTATAAGCCTTTACTCAATGAGAACCAATGATCAATTTAGAATGATCACTTTAACTGGCAAATCAACTTGACATGTCCGCAGTAAATCATCCGTAACTTTTGATTTAGAGCTCTAAATAAAACAAATCCAACTCACAGGTTAAGCTAGCCTAGTTTTTTTATATTGTGACAAAATTTGAGACAGAAAAAGATACGATAAAGCGTTCAAGTAGTTCAATCTATCCAAAACTGCGTGATGTCATGCATTATGCTTTATTTATAAACCTTTACTCAATGAGCACCAATGAAAAATTTAGAATGATCACTTTAACAGGTCGATAAGGTTTACACGTACGCACTAAATCGTCTGTAACTTTTGATTTAAATCTCTAAATGAAAAAAATCCAAAGCCTAGGTTAAACTAGCTCAATGTTTTTTATATTGAAACAAAATTTAAGACGGTACTATATAATAAAATGCGTACAAGTAATACAAGTAGTTTTTTTTAGAATTATCACTTTAACTGGATGATCAACTTGACATGTTCGCATTAAATTGTTCGTAACTTATGAATTAGAGCTCAGAATGAAACAAATCCAATGTCCAGGTTAAGTTAGCTCAATTTTTATATTGTGACAAGATTTGAGATAGAAATAGATACGAAAAAGCATCCAAGTAATCCAATCTACTCAAAACTGCGTGATGACATGTATTATGCTGCATTTATATGCCTTTACTCAATGAGCACAAATGATGAATTTAGAATGATCACTTTAACTGGCCGATCAACTTGACATATACGCAATAAATCGTACGTAACCTCAAACTCCTTTTGCTTGTTTTGTTTTGTGTTCTTGCATTAGTTTAAGTCGCATTCAAGAAAAATAAAAAAAAAATAACCTCAAACTCCAAACCGAAAGTGCATCTAGCCTCCTACGTGTATCACTAGGTTTAGATTCACTTTTGCATTGCATACACGTTTTCCTTTTGTTTAAGTCATATTTCTTTATTTTTAAGTCTAATTAAAAAGAAAAGAAAAGAAAATAGAAAAGATACTAAAAGAATTGAATTGGACAGCTAGCACAAGTTGTCTAGGAAGTTTCCTTTTTCAATTTCCTTTCTTTAGAATTTTCCTTTTGCATTTTTCAAACCACATATAAAAAGAAAACTCTCCTAATAATTTAGGAGCACCCTAATTGTCTTCTTTGTAGCACACATGGGAGAAGAGAATAGAGACGCAGCTGAAGCCATGATGGTTATGTTCACCACACTCCAAACACAACTCGCATCCATAGGCGTGGAGAGACCAGTAAGATTCCAGGCCATAAGGCACGTGAGAGCTGAGCAAGACCGTCCTGAGGGTCCTGAGCACCTTAGGACACGGCACGAACAGGAGGAACCCCAGCCAGATGGAGATGAGGACACACAACCTCATAACTATCACCATAGGCCGAGAGGACCTCCACGGCAACCAGAGGCAGAAGATGATGGCTTTGAGCCATATGGTCTTCACCAGAGACCAAGAATGCCTCCTAGACGTCATGAGGATGGAGATGAACACACCTATAACCGGGTAATTCATCCTGATGTTAAACTAACTCCTCCAACTTTTGCAGGAAAAGTAGACCCCGAGGCTTACCTAGATTGGGAGAAGTTAATGGATCATATCTTTGATCACTACAACCAACCAGGACCTAGGAGAGTCTCAATGGCAGTAGCACAACTCACGGACAATGCCCTCATCTGGTGGGATCGTGAGGTATCTGACAGAAGGAGGAAGAGAATGAGACCAGGAGACTCATGGGTCGACATGAAAGACCTCATGCGACAAAGGTATGTTCCACCTTACTTTCATAGGGATTTGCAACGACGTTTTCGTACTCTTAAGCAGGGTACCAGATCAGTAGAGGAGTACTATGAAGAGTTCGAGAGGTTAAGGAACAGATTGAGCTCAATGATGATGAAGAAGCATTGATGGCGCAATTCTTGGATGGACTCCAAGAAAGGATCAGCTGCAAGGTGGAAAGGCAAATCTACAACGACTTCAAGGACTTGTTCCACCTATCTGTGCAAGCTGAACAGCACATCAAACGTAAGAGCCAAGACATCCGCAGCAAGCCTAAGACACCTTGGGCACCAAGCAACATGCCTAAGACAGTGGACAAAGGCAAAAGCGAGAGATCGAGTCAAGGTTCAAGAGCAAGCCTCCTGAACCCACCCGTGACCAGAGAGAGCCTGGTAAGTCTTCTAACCCTCAAAGATCACGTGACATAACTTGTTTCAAGTGTAGGGGACGTGGACACATCTCAAGGAGTGCCCAAACAACCGAGTCATGCTGATTACGGAGGCAGGAGAATATGAGTCCCAAGATGAAGAGGACAATGAACCAGAAGGAGAGTACGGTGACATTGAGTACCCTGATGGGGGGGAAGTGCTGGTCACTAGACGTATCCTCAGTGCAATGGTGGATCCTTCAGAGACCATCCAAAGGGAGAACATCTTCCACAGCCGTTGCACCATCAAGGAAAGGTATGTAACCTCATCATAGATGGTGGTTCTTGCACTAACGTTGCTAGTGCGTATATGGTTGATAAGCTAGGTCTAGAGAGGACACGGCATCCTCGACCATATAGACTGAGATGGCTTGATGACAAAGTGGAGCTCAAGATTCATGAGCAAGTCACTGTGCCATTCAGTGTGGGCAAGTACCAAGACCAGGTCGTGGGCGACGTGGTGCCCATGCAAGCTGGCCATCTTCTACTAGGAAGACCATGGCAGTTTGACAAAGAGACCAGGCATGATGGCAGAACCAATCTCTACACCTTCGTGCATGACAAGAGAAAGGTCAGCCTAGCTCCTCTTACACCTGCCCAAGTACATGAGCTACAACTCCAAATGAGTAAGGAAAAGAAACTTGTCAAGTCTAACTTTCTTATTCAACCTAGTCATGTCCGGAGAGCTTTCAAGGACTTAATGTTACTAATGGTTTTCAAGGAAGTGTTGAGTATAGAACAGGGACAGGTAGAGCTACCTCATGAAGTAGCAACACTCCTCAACAAGTTCCAGAATGTGTTCCCGGAAGAGATACCAGCAGGCTTACCTCCCCTACGAGGCATAGAGCACCAGATCGACCTCGTGCCCAGAGCAGCCCTGCCCAACCGCCAGCCTACCGGATGAGCCCAGAGGAGTCTAAGGAGCTTGAGAAGCAAGTCAAGGAGCTCCTGGAGAAAGGTTATGTTTGAGAGAGCCTCAGTCAATGTGTCGTACCAGTGCTACTAGTGCCCAAGAAGGATGGGACTTGGCGAATGTGCGTGGACTGCCGAGCAATCAACAACATCACAGTCAAGTACCGGCATCCGATACCATGGCTGGATGACATGCTAGATGAGCTGAGTGGAGCCACAATCTTCTCCAAGATAGACCTCAAGAGTGGATACCACCAGGTCAGGATGAAGGAAGGTGATGAATGGAAGACTGCTTTCAAGACAAAGCAAGGGTTCTACGAGTGGACAGTCATGCCATTCGGCTTGACTAATGCCCCAAGCACCTTCATGCGCCTTATGAACCAAGTTCTTAGGGCATACATCAGTAAGTTTGTGGTAGTTTATTTTGATGACATACTTGTTTATAGTAAGTGCCTACGAGAACACCTCACACATCTTGAGATGGTCCTTAAAACCCTTCGACAAGAAGAGCTTTATGCCAATCTCAAGAAGTGCACCTTTGTACTGATAAGCTTGTCTTTTAGGTTTTGTTGTGAGTTCACAGGGCCTACAGGTTGATGAGGAGAAGATTCGAGCCATACAAGAATGGCCAACACCAGGAAACACCAGCCAAGTAGGGAGCTTCCACGGACTGGCCAGCTTCTAAAGGAGATTCGTGCCCAACTTCAGCAGTATTGCCTCACCACTGACGGCAGTAGTGAAGAAGAACATGGGATTCAGCTGGGAGAAGCTCAGGAGAAGGCATTCAAGGCCTTGAAGGACAGCCTTACACACGCACCAGTGTTAGTCCTTCCCGACTTCAACAAGACATTTGAAGTGGAGTGTGATGCCTCTGGAATAGGCATAGGAGCAGTGCTAACCCAAGGAGGGAGACCAGTGGCATACTTCAGTGAGAAGCTAGGTGCTGCCTCACTGAACTACCCCACTTATGACAAGGAGCTTTATGTCCTTGTCCGAGGATTGGAGACTTGGCAGCATTACTTGCTGTCCAAGGAGTTTGTGATCCACACTGATCACGAGACTCTCAAACACCTCAGAGGGCAAACCAATCTCAAGAGGAGACATGCCAGGTGGATGGAGTTCATAGAGACCTTCCTGCACATCATCAAGTACAAGAAGGGCAAAGACAATGTGGTAGCCGATGCACTATCAAGGAGGTTTGCCTTGATATCAACCATGGAGGCAAAGGTCCTAGGATTCGAGCACATCAAGGATCTATACAAGGATGATCCTGACCTTGCTGAGAGCTACAAGGAGTGTGGCACAGGGAGTCATGGCAAGTTCTACATCCATGAGGGGTTCTTGTTCCGAGAAAGAAGGCTGTGCATACCACAGGATCATTAAGGGAGCTTATCATCCGAGAAGCTAATGGAGGAGGACTCATGGGCCACTTTGGTGTCGACAAGACTCTAGCAGTGGTCAAGGAGCACTTCTACTGGCCACACATCAAGAGGACAGTAGAAGCTCATTGTGCAAGATGCATCTCTTGCAAGAAGGCAAAGTCCCGAGTGCAACCTCACGGGTTGTATCTCCCACTGCCCATACCTACACATCCATGGGTGGACATCTCAATGGACTTTGTTCTAGGTCTGCCCAAGATCAACCACAAAGATGCAATCTTTGTAGTGGTGGACAGATTCTCCAAGATGGCACACTTCATCCCATGTGCCAATGTCAATGATGCCACACAAACAGCTGAGCTGTTCTTCAGGGAGATAGTACGGCTTCATGGAGTGCCAAGGACCATCGTATCAGATAGGGACACCAAGTTCCTCAGCCATTTCTGGAGGACCCTTTGGAGAAAACTAGGCACGAAGCTACTCTTCTCAACCACTTGCCATCCTCAAACCGATGGCCAAACTGAAGTTGTCAACAGGACCCTATCAACTCTTCTCAGAACAACACTAGGGAAGAACCTAAAGACTTGGGTGGAGTGCCTGCCATTCATTGAGTTCGCCTACAACCGAGCCCTGCACTCAGCAACCAAGAAGACCCCATTTGAAGTGGTATACGGCTTCAACCCTCTCACCCCCTTGGAGCAAACACCACTGCCACCAGCTGAGATGACCAACCTCAACGGAGCATCCAAAGCAGAGTTCATAAGGAGGTTACACCAGAAGGTAGCAGAGAACTTGGAGAAGAGGACCGACAGTACGTGACTCATGCCAACAAAGGAAGAAAGGAGGTGATCTTTCAACCAGGCGATTGGGTGTGGCTAAACCTACGGCAGGAGAGGTTCCCAAACCTAAGGAGTTCCAAGCTAGCACCAAGAGGAGATGGACCATTCAGAGTGCTGAGAGGATCAACAACAACGCCTACCGGATCGAGCTACCAGGTGAGTTTAATGTGTCCAATACGTTTAATGTTACTGACTTGGCCCCTTTCCATGCAGATGAACCAGTTTTGAGGACAAAACCTACTGAAGAGGGAGGGAATGATGAGGACATCAGGTCGACATCCAGCCAGGAGACCAGACTGGCCGACCAGGAAGCTTTCCCGAGACAGCAGGACCATCTGGCGCGCCTGCCGGACCAGACAGTACCGCCGGACCCTCGACCCATAGGACCAGACCGGTCAACATCGCCGGCGGAGAGGCCCAAGCTTCCGGCACACTTGGTGGGGACGTGAATGACACCGCCGGTCCCCCTGATGACACCGCTGACTCCGGGACCAACTTGGCTGGTCCTGAAGTCATTCCGCCCAGTACCGCGCACAATCCAGCCGGTACAGGCCATCCCGCCGAGTACACGCACACTTCCACTTCTACACAAGAGGACTCGGACCAAATGAGCTACCAGCTTCAGGACATGCACTTAGAGGAAGTATCTACACCAGTGGTACCTCCAGGAGCAATGACAAGAAGCAGATCAAGAGCACTCTTCCACAAGTTTAGCTTATGGGTCGACAAGCTCCTAGAGGAAGATCGACTAAGGACAATGGGCCAGAAGTGCAAAAAAGAGTCCAAAGGCTTCTCAAAAATGCAAAGAACTTCAGAGACTTGGGCTTTAGTGGCAAGAGAGGTCAGGCCCAAAGATTCCTAACCCTACTCCAAGTCGAAGACTAGGAGCAAGGCGCGTGCATGCCACAAGGACGGCCACCTTCCATTTCTTGGCCATGAGGTAAGTAAGGTAAGTTTCAATTCGAATATATGCCTCTTTCTGTTTTGCAGGTAGGATCTAGATTCTTTACATTTTTGAGTCAAGAACATTTTAGGAATAGGTCCTTTTTTGGTTATACACTTTTGTATCTTTTCCATTTGTGCACTTTTGTAAGTTTTCCTTTTTATTTGAGTCGACCTAGAAGGTCAAGCTGCCATATTAATAAGGCTCCAGCATTGTAGTTCACAACCTTTTTGATATTAATAAAGTAGGACTTTCTTGCAACAAGTTTTCTCTGTAAGAATCTTGTGCGCTTAGAACCTAGTTGAGACCAGCCCTCCTAGCTCTAAGTTTGTGATTTATCACGAGGTTCATCACCCCTCGTGTGGTTCACTTCACCCTTCCATCTTTTACCAACCAGAAAACCCTCATCCAGAAGCCTAAGGTTGAGTTTCTCACCTAATCTTCTACAAACAGCCCACGCGCACACATCCTTGAATCAAGGCTTGTATCATTCTCCCCAGCTGAATCCCACGTTCTTCACTACTCCAGGTGAGGCAATACTGCTGAAGTTGGGCACGAATCTCCTATAGAAGCTGGCCAGTCCGTGGAAGCTCCTTACTTGGCTGATGTTTCCTGGTGTTGGCCATTCTTGTATGGCTCGAATCTTCTTCTCATCAACCTGTAGGCCCTGTGAACTCACAACAAAACCTAAAAAGACAAGCTTATCAGTACAAAAGGTGCACTTCTTGAGATTGGCATAAAGCTCTTCTTGTCGAAGGGTTTTAAGGACCATCTCAAGATGTGGGAGGTGTTCCCGGAGGCACTTACTATAAACTAGTATGTCATCAAAGTAAACTACTACAAACTTACTGATGTACACCCTAAGAACTTGGTTCATAAGGTGCATGAAGGTGCTTGGGGGCATTAGTCAAGCCGAATGGCATGACTGTCCACTCGTAGAGCCCTTGCTTTGTCTTGAAAGCAGTCTTCCATTCATCACCTTCCTTCATCCTGACCTGGTGGTACCCACTTTGAGGTCTATCTTGGAGAAGACCGTGGCTCCACTCAGCTCATCTAGCATGTCATCCAGCCGTGGTATTGGATGCCGGTACTTGACTGTGATGTTGTTGCTTGTTCCGCAGTCCATGCACATGCGCCAAGTCCTATCCTTCTTGGTCACTTGTAGCACTGGTACGGCACATGGACTGAGGCTCTCCTGAACATAGCCTTTCTCCAGGAGCTCCTTGACTTGCTTCTCAAGCTCCTTGACTCCTCTGACTCATCCGTAGGCTGGCCTCAGGCTCTGGGCACTAGATCAATCTGGTTCTGCCACGTAAAAAGGAGGCAAGCCTGCTGGTATCTCCTCTGGAAATACATCCTGAACTTGTTGAGGAGAGTTCAGGAGGTAGCTCTACCTGTTCTTTTCTACATTCAACACTTCTTGAAAACCATTAGTATTAAATCCTTCGAGGCTAAAGCTCTCCGGACATGGCTTGGTTGAATAAGAAAATTAGACTTGATAAGTTTCTTTTCCTTACTCATTTGGAGTTGTAGCTCATGTACCTGGGCAGGTGTAAGAGCAGCCAAGCTGACCTTTCTTTTGTCATGCACAAAAGTGTAGAGATTGGTTCGGCCATCATGCCTGGTCTCTTTGTCAAACTGCCATGGTCTTCCTAGCAGAAGATGGCCAGCTTGCATGGGCACCACGTCGCACACGACTTGGTCTTGGTACTTGCTCTCACTGAATGGCACAGTGACTTGCTCATGGATCTTGAGCTCCACTTTTTCATCCAGCCATCTCAGTCTATATGGTCGAGGATGCCTTGTGTTCTCTAGACCTAGCTTATCAACCATATATGCACTAGCAACGTTAGTGCAAGAACCACCATCTATGATGAGGTTACATACCTTGCCCTTGATGGTGCAATGGCTGTGGAAGATGTTCTCCCTTTGGATGGTCTCTGAAGGATCCATCATTGCACTGAGGATGCGTCTAGTGACCAGCACTTCCTCCACATCAGGGTACTCAATGTCACCATACTCCTCTTCTGGTTCATAGTCCTCTTCATCTTGGGACTCATATTCTCCAGCCTCCGTAATCAACATGACCCGGTTGTTTGGGCACTCCCTTGAGATGTGTCCACAACCCCTACACTTGAAACAAGTGATGTCACGTGATCTTTGAGGGTTAGAAGACTTACCAGGCTCTCTCTGGTCATGGGTGGGTTCAGGAGGCTTGCTCTTGAACCTTGACTCGATCTCTATGCTCTTGCCTTTGTCTACGGGCTTGGGCATGTTGCTTGGTGCCCAAGGTGTCTTAGGCTTGCTGCGGATGTCTTGGCTCTTACGCTTGATGTGCTGCTCAGCCTGGACAGATAGGTGGAACAAGTCTTCGAAGTCATTGTAGATTTGCCTCTCCACCTTGCGGCTGATTCTTTCTTGGAGTCCATCCAAGAATTGTGCCATCAATGCTTCTTCATCATCATTGAGCTCCAGCCTGTTCCTTAGCTTCTCGAACTCTTCATAGTACTCCTCTACTGATCTAGTACCCTGCTTAAGAGTACGAAAACGATGTTGCAAGTCTCTATGAAAGTAAGGTGGAACAAACCTTTGTCGCATGAGGTCTTTCATGTCAACCCATGAGTCTATGGGCCTCATTTTCTTCCTCCTTCTGTCAGATACCTCACGATCCCACCAGATGAGGGCATTGTCCGTGAGTTGTGCTACTGCCATTGAGACTTTCCTAGGCTTTGGTTGGTTGTAATGATCAAAGATATGATCCATTCTCCTCTCCCAATCTAGGTAAGCTTCGGGGTCTATTTTTCCTGCAAAACTTGGAGGAGTTAGCTTAACATCAGGATGAGTTACCCGGTTATAGGCGTGTTCATCTCCATCCTCATGATGTCTAGGAGGCATTCTTGGTCTCTGGTGAAGACCATATGGCTCAAAGCCATCATCTTCGGCCTCTGGTTGCCGTGGAGGTCCTCTCGGCTTATGGTGATAGTTATGAGGTTGTGTGTCCTCATCTCCATCTGGCTGGGGTTCCTCTTGTTCGTGCCGTGTCCTAAGTTTCTCAGGACCCTCAGGACGGTCTTGCTCAGCTCTCACGTGCCTTATGGCCTGGAATCTCACCGGTCTTTCCACACGCTCCAACCTCTCGCCTATGGATGCGAGTTGTGTTTGGAGTGTGGTGAATATGGCCATCATGGCTTCGGTTGCTTCTCTATTTTCTTCTGCCAATGTGTGCTACAAAGAAAGAAGACAAGTTAAGATGCTCCTAAATTATTAGGAGGGTTTTCTTTTTATAAGGATTCGAAAATTTTGCAAACAGGAAAAAATCTGAGAATTGGAAATTCAAAGATATGAAGATTTGAGAAAAAGGAAACTTTCTTGACAACTTGTGCTAGCTATTCAATTCGAATTCTTTTAGTATTCTTTCTATTTTCTTTTTCTTTTCTTTTTAATTTAACTTAAAAATAAAGGAAATATGATTTAAACAAAAGAAAAACGTGAATGGTAATGCAAAAGTGAATCTAAACCCTTGTGATACACGTAGAAGGCTAGATGCACTCGGTTTGGAGTTTGATGTTATTTTTTGATTTTTTTCTTGAATGCGACTTAAACTAATGCAAGAACTAAAAACAAAAACAAGCTAAAGGATAGAAACAACCTGGTTTAGGAGCTTTAAGCTCTGATACCAAAATGATACAAGCCTTGATTCAAGGATGTATGCGCGTGGGCTGTTTGGAGAAGTTTAGGTGAGAAACTCGACCTTAGACTTCTTGGATAGGGGTTTTTGGGTTGGTATTCGATGGAAGGTGAAGTGAACCACACAAGGGGTGATGAACCTCGTGATAAATCACAAACTTAGAGCTAGGAGGGCTGGTCTCAACTAGATTCTAAGCGCACAAGATTCTTGAGAGAAAACTTGTTGGGGAAAAAGTTCTATCTTTATTAATATCAAAAAGGTTGTCGAACAACAATGCTGGAAGGAGCCTTATTAATATGCTCGACAGCTTGACCTTCTAGGGTCGACTCAAACAAATAAAAGGAAAGTTTACAAAAGTGCACAAAAGGAAAAGATACAAAAGTGCATAACCGAAAAAGGACCTATTCCTAAAATGTTCTTGACTCAAAAATGTAAAGCAACTAGATCCTACCCTGCAAAACAGAAAGAGGCATATATTCGAATGTAAACTTACCTTAACTCACCTCATGGCCAAGAAATGGAAGGTGGCCGCCCTTGTGGCATGCACGCGCCTTGCTCCTAGTCTTCGACTTGGAGTAGGGTTAAGAATCTTTGGGCCCTGACCTCTCTTGCCACTAAAGCCCAAGTATCTGATGTTCCTTTTGTTGTTGAGAAGCCTTTGGACTCTTCCTTGCACTTCTGGCCCATTTTCCTTAGCCGATCTTCCTTTATGAGCTTGTCAACCCATAAGCTGAATTTGTGGAAGAGTGCCCTTGATCTGCTTCTTGTCATTGCTCCTTGAGGTACCACTGGTGTAGAGACTTCCTCTAGGTGCATGTCCTGGAGCTGGTAGCTCATTTGGTCCGAGTCTTCTTGTGTAGAAGTGGAAATGCGCGTGTACTCAGCTGGATCGGCTATACCGGCTGGATTGTGCGAGGTACTGGCCGGAATGCCTTCAGGGCCGGCCAAGTTGATCCCGGAGTTGGCGGCATCACCAGAGGGACCAGCGGTGTCATCCACGTTGCCACCAAGTGTGCCGGAAGCTTGGGCCTCTCCACCGGCAATGCTGGTTGCTCTGGTCCTTGTGGTCGAGGGTCCGGCGGTACTGCTTGGGCCGGCAGGCGTGTCAGATGGTCCGGCTGTCTCGGGCAAGCTTCCTGGTCGGCCAGTCTGGTCTCCTGGCTGGATGTATGACCTGATGTCCTCATCAGCCCGGCTGTCTCGGGCAAGCTTCGTGGTCGGCCAGTCTGGTTTCCTGGCTGGATGTACGACCTGATGTCCTCATCACATATAGATTCTGATCGCAAACTCATATATATTAGATCTTATACAGAATTGTAGGACAACAAGAGGATGTAAGATCAAGATTCCAACTCAATGATCACTAGACAATATATTGCTGTGCAAAAGACTTGTAGTCTATAGGCTGGTGAGAGGGCTATTACCACGAGAGTCGATCAGTCTTCTAGATGGTGTTCTAAGTCTTAGGGATTTATCTAATCGAACCTATAGAATTGCTAGTTCAAGGAAGATTGCCCCGAATCGAATGCCTTGCCCACTGTCCATATATATTCTCTATTGAATTAACTCGTATTTACATTCTCTACAATTACATTATTAGACAACCAATCAAAAAACCAATTATTATCAACCTAGATTTAAGTGTTTCATGCATTTGTGGGATGCTATTCTTACTTCCATGTTGATTCGATACTCAACTACTACTCGATTTGCTCTGCATTTGAAGTAGTACTCGGGATTAAAACTTAAAACCCCATCAAGTTTTTGGCGCTGCTGCCAGGGAAGTTAGCAATAGCCACTATGATTTTGATTCACTTAGAGACTAGGTTTTGATTTTATTTTTCTTTTGACTACAGTTACTTGGTTTCTACAAGTGCATTAACACAAAAAGCCGCAAACACATAACCGTGCAACCTAGTGACATCGACATTCTGCATTTGAAAAGAGAAGCTGCAAGAGCAAGGAGAGAGAAATCAGAACATCTGAGGAGGGATTTGGAGATGAAACACCACGACCAGAACCTGACACAGAATGCTGAGAATGAAGCTCAAGAAGATGGAGGTCAGAATTCGAATGCATGCAGAGCAAGAGGTCCAGTGCACCCACAAAGGCCTCACCAAGTGATTGGGAATATTGATGAGCCAAACGTATATGGGTACCGAACTGGAATTCGCCCACCCCTGTGGAGAATAACAACTTTGAGATCAAGACAAACTTGATAAATATGGTGCATGGCAGTAAGTTCCACGGTATGCCAATGGATGATCCCCTAGATCTGTTGGACTAATTTGATAGGCTTTGTGGAATTGTCAAGATCAATGGGATTTCAGAAAACACTTTGAAGCTAAGGTTGTTCCCATTATCTCTAGGAGATAAGGCTCACAAATGGGAAAGGAATTTGCCACATGATGCTATCAGCTCATGGGATCAATGCAAGAAGTTTTTTCTGGCCAAATTCTTCTCAGCCTCAAGGCAGCAATGTTAAGGAATGAGATCTCAGGTTTTGTGCAGCACAGTAATGAAAGCTTTTCTGAAACATGGGAGCGTTTCAAGGGCTACACAGCACAATGCCACCATCATGGCTTCTCATACGAGTCACTCCTCAGTACCCTATACAGAGGAGTGCTCCCGCGAGCTCGTATGCTCCTAGACATGGCAAGCAATGGGAACTTCCTGGGATAGGAAGCTGAAAGTGGAATGATCTTGGTGGAGAACTGATACAAACCTCGATTCAAGGCTGTATGCGCGTGGGCTTTGTGGAGAAGACTAGGTGAGAAACTCAACCTTAGGCTTCTGGATGGGGTTTTCTGATTGGTAAAAGATGGAAGGGTGAAGTGAACCACACGAGAGGTGATTAACCTCGTGATAAATCATAAAATTAGAGCTAGGAGGGCTGGTCTCAACTAGGTTCTAAGCGCACAAGTCTCTTGAGAGAATAACTTGTTGAAAGAAAATTCGATCTTTATTAATATCAAAAAGGTTGTCGAACTACAATGCTGGAAGGAGCCTTATTAATATGCTCGACAGCTTGACCTTCTAGGGTCGACTCAAACAAAGAAAAGGAAAGTTTACAAAAGTGCACAAAAGGAAAAGATACAAAAGTGTATAACAGAAAAAGGACATATTCCTAAAATGTTTTTGACTCAATAAAAGTAAATATTCTAGATCCTACCCTGCAAAACAGAAAGAGGCAAATATTCTTATTGAAAACTTCTTTAACTTACCTCATGGCCAAGAAATGGAAGGTGGCCGTCCTTGTGGCATGCACGTGCCTTGCTCCTAGTCTTCGACTTGGAGTAGGGTTAGGAATCTTTGGGCCCTGACCTCTCTTGCCACTAAAGCCCAAGTCTCCGAAGTCCTTTGCAATGTTGAGAAGCCTTTGGACTCTTCTTTGCACTTTTGGCCCAATGTCCTTCGTCGATCATCCTCTAGGAGCTTGTCGACCCACAAGCTGAATTTGTAAAAAAATGCCCTTGATCTGCTCCTTATCATTGCTCTTGGTGGCACCACTGCAGTAGAGACTTCCTCTAGATGCATGTCTTGAACCTGGTAGCTTATCTGGTCCGAGTCTCCTTGTGTAGATGTTGAAATGGTGGTGCACTTGGCTGGATCGGCTGTACTGGCTGGACTATGCGAGGTACTGTCCGAAATGTCATCTGAGCCGGCCAAGTTGATCCCAGAGCCGGTGGCATCACCAATATGACCGGCGGTGTCATCCACGTCGCCACCAGTTGGGCCGAAGGTTTGGGCCTCTCCGCCGGAAATGCTGATCGGTCCGATCCTGTTGGTCGAGGGTCCAACGGTACCGCTTGGGCCGGCAGACGTGCCAAATGGCCGGCTGTCTTGAGCAAGCTCCCTGGTCGGCCAGTCTGATCTCCTGGCCGGCCATACGACCTGATGTCCCCATCAGGATGAGGACACAAGGACGGCCACCTTCCATTTCTTGGCCGTGAGGTAAGAAAGGTAAGTTTTCAATTCGAATATTTGCGTCTTTCTGTTTTACAGGGTAGGATTTAGATAGTTTACATTTTTGAGTCAAAGACATTTTAGGAATAGGTCCTTTTTCGGTTATGCGGTTTTGTACGTTTTCCATTTGTGCACTTTTGTAAATTTTGATTTTCTTTCTTTGAGTCGACCCTAGAAGGTCAAGCTGTCAAGCATATTAATAAGGTTCCTTCCAGCATTGTAGTCTGACAACCTTTTTGATATTAATAAAGTGCAAATTTTTTTACAAGTTTTCTCTTTAAGAATCTTGTGCGCTTAGAACCTAGTCGAGACCAGCTCTCCTAGCTCTAAGTTTGTGATTTATCATGAGGTTCATCACCCCTCGTGTGGTTCACTTCACCCTTCCGCCCAATACCAACCCAAAAACCCATATTCAAGAAGTCTAAGGTTGAGTTTGTCACCTAACCTTCTCCACACGGCCCACGCGCATATAAGCCTTGAATCGAGGCTTGTATCATTTTGGTATCAGAGCTTAAAACTCCTAAACCAGGTTGTTTTTATCCTTTAACTAGTTTTGTTTTTAGTTCTTGCATTAGTTTAAGTCGCATTCAAGAAAAATAAAATAAATAACATTAAACTCCAAACCGAGTGCATCTAGCTTCTACGTGTATCACTAGGGCTTGGATTCACTTTTGCATTGCCATTTACGTTTTCCTTTTTGCTTAAATCATATTTCCATTATTTTTAAGTTAAATTAAAAAGAAAAGAAAAAGAAAATAGGAAAAATACCAAAAGAATTCGATTAGGACAGCTAGCACTAGTTGTTAAGAAAGTTTCCATTTTTCAAATCTTCCATTTTTTCAAATTTTTCCTTTTCTCAGATTTTCCTTTTTGCATTTTTTCAAATTCCCCTATAAAAGAAAACCCTCCTAATCAACTTAGCAGCAAAATAACCGTATAGACTGAAATGGCTCGATGACAAAGTGGAGCTAAAGATCCATGAGCAAGTCACTGTGCCTATTAGTGTGGGCAAGTACCAAGACCTAGTCGTGTGCGACATGGTTCCCATGCAAGCTGGCCATCTTCTGCTAGGAAGGCCATGGCAGTTTGACAGAGAGATCAAGCATGATGGCCGAACCAATCTCTACACTTTTGTGCATGACCAAAGAAAGGTCAGCCTAGCTCCTCTTACACCTGCCCAGGTACACGAGCTACAACTCCAAATGAGTAAGGAAAAGAAACTTATCAAGTCTAATTTTCTTATTCAACCAAGCCATGTCCGGAGATCTTTAGCCTCGAAGGATTTAATGTTACTAATGGTCTTCAAAGAAACTTTGAGTATAGAACAGGAACAGATAGAGCTACCTCCTGAAGTAGCAACTCTCCTCAACAAGTTCCAGGATGTGTTCCCAGAGGAGATACCACCAGGCTTGCCTCCTTTACGTGGCATAGAACACAGATCGACCTAGTGCCCGGAGCAGCCCTGCCCAACCAGCCAGCGTACCGGATGAGTCCAGAGGAGTCCAAGGAGCTTGAGAAGCAAGTCAAGTACCTACTGGAAAAAGGCTATGTTTGAGAGAGCCTCAGTCCATGTGCCGTACCAGTGCTACTAGTGCCCAAGAAGGATGGGACTTGCAAATGTGCGTGGACTGCCGAGCAATCAACAACATCACAGTCAAGTACCGGCATCCGATACCACGGCTGGATGACATGCTAGATGAGCTGAGTGGAGCCACGGTCTTCTCCAAGATAGACCTCAAGAGTGGATACCACCAGGTCAGGATGAAGGAAGGTGATGAATGGAAGACTGCTTTCAAGACAAAGCAAGGGCTCTACGAGTGGACAGTCATGCCATTCGGCTTGACTAATGCCCCAAGCACCTTCATGCGCCTTATGAACCAAGTTCTTAGAGCGTACATCAGTAAGTTCGTTGTAGTTTACTTTGATTACATATTAGTTAATAGTAAATGCTTAAGGGATCACCTCACACATCTTGAGTTGGTGCTTAAAACCCTTCAACAAGAAGAGCTTTATGCCAATCTCAAGAAGTGCATCTTTTGTACTTATAAACTTGTCTTCTTAGGTTTTGTTGTAAGTTCACAGGACCTACATGTTGATGAAGAGAAGATTCGAGCCATACAAGAATGGCCAACACCAAGCAACATCAGCCAAGTGAGGAGCTTCCACGGACTTGCCAGCTTCTACAGGAGATTCGTGCCCAACTTCAGCAGTATTGCCTCACCATTGACGGCAGTCGTGAAGAAGAACGTGGGATTCAGCTGGGGAGAAGCTCAGGAGAAGGCATTCCAGGCCTTGAAGGACAGCCTTACACACGCACCAGTGCTAGTCCTGCCCGACTTCAAGAAGACGTTTGAAGTGGAGTGCGATGCCTCTGGAATAGGCATAGTGATACAAGCCTTGATTCAAGGATGTATCCGCGGGGGCTGTTTGTAGAAGATTAGGTGAGAAACTCAACCTTAGGCTTCTGGAAGGGGGTTTTCTGGTTGGTAAAAGATGGAAGGGTGAAGTGAAACATACGAGGGGTGATGAACCTCGTGATAAATCACAAACTTAGAGCTAGGAGGGCTGGTCTCAACTAGGTTCTAAGCGCACAAGCTTCTTTGAGAGAATAACTTGTAAAGAAAATTCGATCTTTATTAATTAGCAAAAAGGTTGTCGAACTACAATGCTGGAAGGAGCCTTATTAATATGCTCGACAGCTTGACCTTCTAGGGTTGACTCAAACAAAGAAAAGGAAAGTTTACAAAAGTGCACAAAAGGAAAAGATACAAAAGTGTATAACCGAAAAAGGACATATTCCTAAAATGTTTTTGACTCAATAAAAGTAAATATTCTAGATCCTACCCTGCAAAACAGAAAGAGGCAAATATTCTTATTGAAAACTTCTTTAACTTACCTCATGGCCAAGAAATGGAAGGTGGCCGTCCTTGTGGCATGCACGTGCCTTGCTCCTAGTCTTCGACTTGGAGTAGGGTTAAAAATCTTTGGGCCCTGACCTCTCTTGCCACTAAAGCCCAAGTCTCTGATATTCCTTGTGTTGTTGAGAAGCCTTTGGACTCTAATTTGCTCATCTGGCCCATTGTCCTTAGCTGCTCTTCCTCTAGGAGCTTGTCGACCCATAAGCTGAATTTGTGGAAGAGTTCCCTTGATCTGCTTCTTGTCATTGCTCCTTGAGGTACCACTGGTGTAGATACTTCTTCTAGGTGCATGTCCTGGAGCTGGTAGCTCATTTAGTCCGAGTCCTCTTGTGTGGAAGTGGAATTGCGCGTGTACTCGGCTGGATCGGCTGTACCGGCTGGATTGTGCGCGGTACTGGCCGGGATGCCTTCAGGACCGGCCAAGTTGATCCCGGAGTTGGCGGCATCACCAGAGGGACCGGCGGTGTCATCCACGTCCCCACCAAGTGTGCCGGGAGCTTGGGTCTCTCCGCCGGCGATGCTGACCGGTCTGGTCCTATAGGTCGAGGGTCCGGCGGTACTGCCTGGTCCGGCAGACGTGCCAGATGGTCCTGCTGTCTCGGGAAAGCTTCCTGGTCGGCCAGTCTAGTCTCCTGGCTGGAGGTACGACCTGATGTCCTCATCATTCCCTCCCTCTTCAGTAGGTTTTGTCCTCAAAACTGGTTCATCTGCATGGAAAGGGGCCAAGTTAGTAACATTGAACGTATTGGACACATTAAACTCACCTGGAAGCTCGATCCAGTAGGCGTTGTTGTTGATCCTCTCGAGCACTCTGAATGGTCCATCTCCTCTTGGTGCTAGCTTGGAACTCCTTAGGTTTGGGAACCTCTCCTGCCGTAGGTGTAGCGACACCCAATCGCCTGGTTGAAAGATCACCTCCTTTCTTTCCTTGTTGGCATGAGTCACGTACTGTCCGGTCCTCTTCTCCAAGTTTTCTGCTACCTTCTGGTGTAATCTCCTTATGAACTCTGCCTTGGATGCTCCGTTGAGGTTGGTCATCTCAGCTGGTGGTAGTGGTGTTTGCTCCAATGGGGTGAGAGGGTTGAAGCCGTATACCACTTAAAATGGTGTCTTCGTGGTTGCTGAGTGCACGGCTCGGTTGTAAGCGAACTCTATGAATGGCAGGCACTCAACCCAAGTATTTAGGTTCTTCTCTAGTGTAATTCTGAGAAGAGTTGATAGTGTCCTGTTGACAACTTCAGTTTGGCCATCGGTTTGAGGATGGCAGGTGGTAGAGAAGAGTAGCTTCATGCCTAGCTTTCTCCAAAGGGTCCTCCAGAAATGACTGAGGAACTTGGTGTCCCTGTCTGATACGATTGTCCTTGCCACTCCATGAAGCCGTACTATCTCCCTGAAGAACAGCTCAGCTGTTTGTGTGGCATCATTGACATTGGCACATGGAATGAAGTGTGCCATCTTGGAGAATCTGTCCACCACTACAAATATTGCATCTTTGTGGTTGATCTTGGGCAGACCTAGAACAAAGTCCATTGAGATGTCCACCCATGGATGTGTAGGTATGGGCAGTGGGAGATACAACCCGTGAGGTTGCAGTCGGGACTTTGCCTTCTTTCAAGTGATGCATCTTACACAATGAGCTTCTACTGTCCTCTTGATGTGTGGCCAGTAGAAGTGCTCCTTGACCACTGCTAGAGTCTTGTCGACACCAAAGTGGCCCATGAGTCCTCCTCCATGAGCTTCTTGGGTGATAAGCTCCCTTAATGATCCTTGTGGTATGCACAGCCTTCTCTCTCGGAACAAGAATCCTTCATGGATGTAAAACTTGCAATGACTCGCTGTGCCACAGTCCTTGTATCTCTCAGCAAAGTCAGGATCATCCTTGTACAGGTCCTTGATGTGTTCGAATCCTAGGCCTTTGCCTCCATGGTGGATATCAAGGCAAACCTCCTTGATAGTGCATCGGCTACCACATTGTCTTTGCCCTTCATGTACTTGATGACGTACGGGAAGGTCTCTATGAACTCCATCCACCTGACATGTCTCCTCTTGAGATTGGTTTGCCCTCTGAGGTGTTTGAGAGTCTCGTGATCAGTGTGGATCACAAACTCCTTGGACAGCATGTAATGCTGCCGAGTCTCCAATGCTCGGACAAGGGCATAAAGCTCCTTGTCATAAGTGGGGTAGTTCTGTGAGGCACCGCCTAGCTTCTCACTGAAGTATGCCACTGGTCTCCCTCCTTGGGTTAGCACTGCTCCTATGCCTATTCTAGAGGTATCACACTCCACTTCAAACGTCTTGTTGAAGTCGGGCAGGACTAGCACTGGTGCATGTGTAAGGCTGTCCTTCAAGGCCTTGAATGCCTTCTCCTGAGCTTCTCCCCAGCTGAATCCCACGTTCTTCTTCACGACTGCCGTCAATGGTGAGGCAATACTGCTGAAGTTGGGCACGAATCTCCTGTAGAAGCTGGCAAGTCCGTGGAAGCTCCTCACTTGGCTGATGTTGCTTGGTGTTGGCCATTCTTGTATGGCTCGAATCTTCTCTTCATCAACATGTAGGTCCTGTGAACTTACAACAAAACCTAAGAAGACAAGTTTATCAGTACAAAAGATGCACTTCTTGAGATTGGCATAAAGCTCTTCTTGTTGAAGGGTTTTAAGCACCAACTCAAGATGTGTGAGGTGATCCCTTAAGCATTTACTATTAACTAATATGTAATCAAAGTAAACTACAACGAACTTACTGATGTACGCTCTAAGAACTTGGTTCATAAGGTGCATGAAGGTGCTTGGGGCATTAGTCAAGCCGAATGGCATGACTGTCCACTCGTAGAGCCCTTGCTTTGTCTTGAAGGCAGTCTTCCATTCATCACCTTCCTTCATCCTGACCTGGTGGTATCCACTCTTGAGGTCTATCTTGGAGAAGACCGTGGCTCCACTCAGCTCATCTAGCATGTCATCCAGCCGTGGCATTGGATGCCGGTACTTGACAGTGATGTTGTTGATGGCTCGGCAGTCCACGCACATTCGCCAAGTCCCATCTTTCTTGGGCACTAGTAGCACTGGTATGGCACATGGACTGAGGCTCTCTCGAACATAGCCTTTCTCCAAGAGCTCCTTGACTTACTTCTCAAGCTCCTTGGACTCCTCTGGACTCATCCGGTAGGCTGGCCGGTTGGGCAGGGCTGCTCCGGGCACTAGATCGATCTGGTGTTCTATGCCACGTAAGGGAGGCAAGCCTGCAGGTATCTCCTCTGGAAACACATCCTGGAACTTGTTGAGGAGAGTTGCTACTTCAGGAGGTAGCTCTACCTGTTCTTTTTCTACATTCAACACTTCTTTGAAAACCATTAGTAGCATTAGATCCTTTGAGGCTAAAGCTCTCCGGACATGGCTTGGTTGAATAAGAAAATTAGACTTGATAAGTTTCTTTTCCTTACTCATTTGGGGTTGTAGCTCATGTACCTGGGCAGGTGTAAGAGGAGCCAAGCTGACCTTTCTTTGTCATGCACAAAAGTGTAGAGATTGGTTCGGCCATCATGCCTGGTCTCTTTGTCAAACTGCCATGGTCTTCCTAGCAGAAGATGGCCAGCTTGCATGGGCACCACATCACACTGACTTGGTCTTGGTACTTGCCCACACTGAATGGCACAGTGACTTGCTCATGGATCTTGAGCTCCACTTTGTCATCCAGCCATCTCAGTCTATATTGGATGCTTGTCTTCTCTAGACCTAGCTTATCAACCATATATCTAGCAACGTTAGTGCAAGAACCACCATCTATGATGAGGTTACATACCTTGCCCTTGATGGTGCAGCGGCTGTGGAAGATGTTCTCCCTTTGGATGGTCTCTGAAGGATCCACCATTGCACTGAGGATGCGTCTAGTGACCAGCACTTCCCCCACATCAGGGTACTCAATGTCACCATACTCCTCTTCTGGTTCATAGTCCTCTTCATCTTGGGACCCATATTCTCCAGCCTCCATAATCAACATGACCCGGTTGTTTGGCCACTCCCTTGAGATGTGTCCACGAGCCCTACACTTGAAACAAGTCATGTCACGTGATCTTTGAGGGTTAGAAGACTTACCAGGCTCTCTCTGGTCACGGGTGGGTTCAGGAGGCTTGCTCTTGAACCTTGACTCGATCTCTATGCTCTTGCCTTTGTCTATGGGCTTGGGCATGTTGCTTGGTGCCCAAGGTGTCTTAGGCTTGCTGCGGATGTCTTGGCTCTTACGTTTGATGTGCTGCTCAGCCTGGACAGATAGGTGGAACAAGTCTTTGAAGTCGTTGTAGATTTGCCTTTCCACCTTGCGGCTGATTCTTTCTTGGAGTCCATCCAAGAATTGTGCCATCAATGCTTCTTCATCATCATTGAGCTCCAATTTGTTCCTTAGCTTCTCGAACTCTTCATAGTACTCCTCTACTGATCTGGTACCCTGCTTAAGAGTATGAAAACAACTTGCACCTATATGAAAAATGGAACAAACCTTTTGTAGTCTTTCATGTCGACCCATGAGTCTATGGGCCTCATTCTCTTCCTCCTTCTGTCAGATACCTCACGATCCCACCAGATGAGGGCATTGTCCGTGAGTTGTGCCTGCCATTGAGACTCTCCTAGGTCCTGGTTAATTGTAGTGATCAAAGATATGATCCATTCGCTTCTCCCAATCTAGGTAAGCCTCGGGGTCTACCTTTCCTGCAAAAGTTGGAGGAGTTAGTTTAACATCAGGGTGAATTACCCGGTTATAGGTGTGTTCATCTCCATCCTCATGACGTCTAGGAGGCATTCTTGATCTCTGGTGAAGACCATATGGCTCAAAGCCATCATCTTCTGCCTCTGGTTGCCGTGGAGGTCCTCTCGGCCTATGGTGATAGTTATGAGGT